>JBBBDQ010028886.1:565000-923329 GCA_037127315.1 Ascarosepion bandense | reverse complement strand
TATGTATGTATGTATTCAGTAGGAATGTCTTTGAATGGAGAAGTAGAAGTAAAAGGAATTAGCAGAAGGAAAGAGAAAGAGGACAAATGTTCTCTCCTTACATTTTAGCTTGTTGTTTTGCAGCTTCCATCCCCTGACTGACTCACTGATGCTGATCGGTGTGTGTGTGTGTGTGTGTGTGGAGGGGGGGGGTAATTTTTATTGCCATTAGATTTTTGCACTGACTCTTGAAGTCCTCAAATTTTGCAAGTCGCTCCCATTGATCAAAAATCAATTTAACATCTACTTTCGAATTCTGGGTTCAACTTTTTCTTTAAGCACATGGTCAATCTTTTTTCTATTTGGGAGAACCAGGATTTCACATGCCATTGTGAATTTTTGTAAACGTGAAGAAGGTTGATTTTAATTAATTTCTTATTCGCTACAATAGCAGCTAAAACATTATGATAAAGATAAAAAACTGAGAGAATTGGACTCCAGGAATATATAATTATGATACTTTTCTGAGAAATTTAATTAAAAGAAAATGATAAACTTATTGTAAATGCATTAAGTTCTTAAAAATTTAATTGTAATTAGTCTTCTTCTTATTCTATGTGCCATCTTCTTTCAGGATGTTCATAATCAGGGCTCTCTACAATTTTCAGTTCCTTGTAGCTCTTAATAACTTTTGTCTTTTTTGTCATCTCTCCCAAACCTAGCTCCATCATCCATCCACCCAAACCTAGCTCCATCATCCATCCACCCAAACCTAGCTCCATCATCCATCCACCCAAGCTTGCCATATAGGTTTATGCATTGCTTTTCTCTGTCTCTCTTACCTTCAATCTGCCCTGTCAGTACAAAATTTTCCAAGACCTCTTTTCTCATTATGTGCTCCAGAAATTTCAACTGTCTTCTTGATGCAAAACATAAAAGTCCTTTTTGTTGCTATTGTCTGTGGAAATTTTTCATTACTCATGTTTTATTGGTTTAAAAAGTGGAAACATTGCAGACAACACCAATGAATATGAAATCATTCTTTTTCACTGCGCTACTAATAATACCCTGCATAAACCTGATGTTTTCTATCATTAGTTCAGCAATGCAACATTTATTAGATGATAATGTTTTATATTGAGGCAAAAAGGACTTTGCTAATATAAAAGTTAAAAAGTATGTATTAAGAGGATTTATAATAACCCTCTCAGATGGATTTACCCTATGCTAGTCAACACTGATGCTGGTTGTTGGTTACTTTGTTCCACACCCACTCTGTGTTCTTGATCTCAGAGGAGTGAAAAATCAAATGTTGTAGTAATTGAAGCACTGGTTTGAATCATGTTGGAAGCTATATTAATAGAAGAAATATTTTTGCAATGAAAGAATCATTGGGTCAGTGTTCAGTTGGTTTATGTAGTTCTTGGCACAACAAAATTAACATCAATCTCTATAGTGATACTAGGCCTTATCAAAAATTCTGGATTCAAAATTCTTCAAAGTCAAGAGATCTGGTGACAACTGACGTGTATTCCAGAATTCACCACACAAGTCCTTGAGCTCTGAAAGCTATCTGCTTAAATGCACTTTGGCCTAAAACTAGTGTGGGGCGGCTGACAGACTTCAGGGACTCAATTTCCAAATTTTTGCATTAATCCTGACAAGAGTTTTTTTACCCCTATTTCATCACTCTTAATCAACTTTCAAATTTGGGGAATTATCCACATTCTTTGGGAATAGACACAAAAATAACTTTTTCCCTCAACTCCAGCTTGCTTTAGTCTACATCTGATACCATCACCCCATACAGATAGAGCTAAATTCTCCTTCTTTCTCCTGCCCTCTTAGCATTCAACCTCAGCCTACTTCCCAAAACATAACTGCCTTTGTGAATCTAAATTTAATTTTTAAAGACAGTTTTATTCTAGTCATTAATTTTAATTCCCTGATTCCTTTCCATTTCTCTGGAAATATTTTTGTCCAGCAAAAATATAAACCAGATCACTTCTCTTGCCCACTAACAACAGTAATTGTTTTTATAACTTCCATGAATTAAATTTGTTCAGTAAAATATATAAGCCAGATCTATCTATATCTACTCGTTAATTTTTTTTTTTTAATTCTCAAGGAAGAGATAAAATTATGTCTCAATTCTTTTCACCCACATGCCAGATTCTTGATCCCAATTCTTAAGAGTGAGAAAACCCGAATGACTTCTTTCACTTCCCATCACCAGGGACAATGTCTTTCACTCTCTCTATCTTCTATCTTATGCTCCATATTGATCACTGCATGGCTTCAGTGTCATACATTTGGTTTTTATCTTATTATAAAAAGAAATGTCATTTTTCATCATATTGTAATAACTGCCATATCAGGAAACATTTTCATTTAATTTGTCAAAAAATAGTGTATCATAAGGTGATTGATTTTTAAAATTAAAAGTAGAAGAAAATAAGCATAATTATTGGAATTTTTATTTTAAGAAAAGTAAAAATTCAAATCAAATAGAAAAAAAAGATGTGTACAGTTTATGAAACAATGAATGTGTGGGCAGCATAATGGTTATCTACATGGAAAGTGGAACTGGTGAGCTGAGTTCAAGTTTTTTTTTTTATAGTCTGCTGCACTCACTATGCAGAAATGACCAGGAAAAAGGGAAGAATTCATTTCTTGTCACTCACCACTACCATCACCAAGAACAATAGTTTATATATTAGGTAGGGTTCAAGCTCTCTAACCTTGGGCAATGGTCAATTTTGGAGGAAACTCTAAATTCAAGATCATGAATAGACATGACATTTTAAAACAAAATATAAATGATCAAATTTAAAACATGAAAATTTCTCAGTGAATGATGCTCTTTCGTTGGATAGTCCAATTGAGGTTGGTAGTAATCTCATTACATGATATTACATGAGAATAATTAATGTTATATGAAATAGTCAACATACTCAAAATATCTGAATTAAATGTTGAAACCCATTTACACCTTTCTGCACCAATGACCATTATATTAATACCAGATTGTTTCAAATGAGTTCTGCTGTCAGTTATTTCTTTTGAAGGCAACAAACATTGAAAATCATTCAGAATTAATTAATATTAAGAACATCATAATCCATCAAGATAATGTGGGACTATGTTTGTTTCTTTGTTTTCTTTCTTTGGTGAACATGAAAAAATTGTTACATCTTGGTCAAGAAGATTTCACTCATCCACTCTATTCAGCAGATATTCCATTTTTGGATTATCATTCCAGTCTTTAGAGAATTCTCATGAAATAAAAAAAAAGAAATGAATTCTCCGAAAAACAGTAGAAGGCTTCCTGGGAAATTTTATGTTGAAAAAAATAAATAGTTCTGGAGGGTATAAAACTTTGAAGGCTTGCAAAAAGAAAATAATAATGATAATAATAATGATGGTAAATGTTTTATTCAATAAAGTTTATCCGAATAAAAAGTATTCTTTTACAAACTTTCGAGCAACTAATACACAGGAAGTGATGTGAAAGCTTCATTTTTTTTTTCTTAAGGTTACTTTTATTACTTGTAATACTGTTCTACAACTTGTAAAAATTTCAACAAGAACATAAAATCTCTTCTTGACAGCTATCAGTTTTATATTTGTAAATTCTTTCTTTTATACTACCATAAAAGTAAACTTCCAATCTTATTTTCGCGTTTCACTGAGCAGTTGTTACGAAGCAATTTTCTTCTGTTTCTTCACATCTTACTTGTTTCAAGTTGAGTTGTAAGTAAAGTATTAATGAATAAGTTTGCTTCTGCTTGAGAAAGTAGCATTGCTAGGCAGGGTCTGCAGACAATCATTTATCTTATTTGGTAAAGAAGGATGAATAGGATCAGAATAGAGACAAGTTACTTGAATTAATAGATAAGGTTTGGGGTAACTGTTGAGTTTAGTTGGGAGTGCCTCATTTAGTCGAATAGCAGGACAGATTAGATTCTATAGCCTTGGTTGACAACCAGTCTACAGCTAAAAGAAATAGCAACCTACTGTGGAAAAATCTTCTGCCTCGTCAGTCATGTCTCAAAAGAGACATGATTGCCCAAGCATGTATCAGATATGGCAATTAACTGACTGACTAATATATTATTATTTACTCAGAGCTTTATTCATCTATTTTTAAATATTGTCTAATATTAAGATTAATCTTTGGTAAATGAAATGTTATCTCATTCGCTGCATTGTTCATTTGTGATTAAAACAACTTGTTTGAAATGTTTGAATTGGCACTTTAACATGTGAGGTAACTCTCACAGATACACAAGTACGTGTGAGAGATGGGTTAGGTAACTTAGGTCTTGTTTAATGATTTAACACCATCAAATGCTTTGATTAACAATACACATCCCTTTGATATTATCTTATAAATGGTGAGATTTACCCATGTGTTTAGAAGTTTACAGTTAAAAAAAATATTTCTAAAAAGACAAAACAATTTTAAAAGAAGTAAAACTAATAACACATTTGCCTTTTTCATATCCTTGTCTGCCTTTTTTCCTCTATCCCCTCTTTCTTCATTTCACATATCTCCTTCACATTTCACATTGTTTTTGTTTCACTCTCTTCTTTTCCTCTTTCACCTCTCTCTTCATTTCACACATCATTGTTTTATTTTCACTTCTCTTTCCTCTTTTCCTCTATCTCTTACACATATTTTCTGTCTTTTTACTTTTTTCTCTTTTAGTTTCAATTTTTTTCATACAAATATTTTACAGATAATCAAGCATAAATTCTTTTTTATTCTTTTACATTAATGTTTCCCTTCTACTTTATAGTATGTGCGCATGGTTTAATTTATTGTGGTTCTGAATGAGAAATCAGAAAGCTGAGTTCGAATCCCAGTTAGGCTTGTTACATTCACTTATGTTCAATATATTTGGGAAAGATATAAATCCATCTCCTCCCCTCCCAAGCTATTGGTTAAATAGTAAGATTTGTATATGGAAAAATCATTATCATTCACAAAAAATTGTTGATGCAATATTCACTCACAAAAAAAATAATCCAAAATATATTTAAATAATTCACAAAGGGTTGATAAGCTGTAAAAAAAAAACAAAAAAAAAAAACAACAATCTTCCACTCTTTATGTTTTTGAACTTCTTCCTCTGTCTCTTTTTCCTCTTTTGTTTAAGTCCCCTCCCCTATGTATACCTCTTAGATTCACCTTTCTCTTTATTTAGCTTTTGTGTTATATTTCGGATTTCTTTGTGCATAGTAGTAGTCATAGCACAGCTCTCCTTGTCCTTTGTGACAAGAGGGTTTTTTCCCATACTTCTCCAGTTATTCTCTATTCATACTTGTCTTCTAATTTATATACAATATTACCCTAACATTTTTTTCATTCACTTTCCTTTCATATTAATCTTTCCTTCACCTCTTTTTTTCCCTTTTCCTTTTTTTATGATGATGTCTTTTTAAGAAATGGGGCATCTAATTTCTTTTATATTTAATTTATTACTTGATTCTTTGACTTTTCATGCATTTTCCATACTCAACTGTCTGCAACTATGTAAAAAAATATTTTCTATAGGTTGATGCTTGTTCTCCAAAAGAAAATGTCTAAAAAGCAGATATTTCATTTCTGTATCTAGATCACCAGTAAGCAGTTAGATTGAAATTGCTATGGCTCAGCTTAAAAACCAAAGAAATACTTTGAGATTATTTTTCCTTTTATTTCCAGAAAATCTTGAAAAGTCGTTCTGACTGAATACATCTTAGAAAGTGGTCAACCGTATAAACTCTGCAATATTGTTTTGGAAAAGTTTATTTTCATTCATTTCTCTTTTTTAATTTATTTCCATCAGGTATTTAAATGTCTTGTTTTGATGATCCCAGTGATTATGTTCAAGAAAAGTAGCAACAGAAAGACTGATAGTAATATTAAGAATATGGATATTTTTAAAAAGTTCTTCATAAGAATCATTTATTGATAATAATAGGCAATATAGTGACTTATACCAGTCATCAAAGTGGTCAATTTGTAACTCAAAAGGGCAATAAGACATTTCAAACAATTAAAAACATAACTGAGCTGTTGTGGTCAGTTCTAAATAATGTATAATCAAGGAAATAAAAATTACCAACTTTAACTCAGTTACAGTAAATATAATTCTAACAGTACAAAGGGACAAAATCTCGAAAAATTTGATGATTTGCCAGCTTGTAGCCAAAGATAATCAAACACATTTCTATCATGAGATAGAATAAATGATCAATAAAAAGAAAAAGCTAAAATTGTTTTAAGGTTTTATTATTGGTGTTACTACTAGTTTGCCCATTCTTTCAATAATGACTGCATGTTTTGTTTTGTTTTTTTAAGTTGTTACTCTTATTACGTTTTCACATGTAAGTCTTTAAGTATATTTTTTCTGTTATTATTGTACTAAGCCCTTTCCTGGATTCAGTGCTTTACCTCCTGGCTTTGTAGACATCTTGAAGCTGCAAAGGAAGATAACTCCAATATACTAAAACATTACACAGAAAACTTACCTATAGTCTTGGTATATCTTTCTTTATCTATTCTGTATTTTGTCATAACATTATTTTTTAATAAAAAGAGAGAGAGAGTCAAGGATTATTTGAATGGGTTAAAGGTAAACATTGGAAAGGATTACTGGCTTAGAGAAAGAAGTACTAAAATAGAAGAAAAATAGGAAGAACTGTATATACTGTATCTTATTACATATGTGCTTATTTGTATATAGGGTTTATGCAAATGTGTGTATTATATATTTAATCTTTTAAAATATCATATTAAATGTCTTTATGTTCTATATTCTGTTTAAATATTAGAAGAAATGTATGAATTTCAGATTAAGATTGTCATACAATGTTATCATAATTGGCAATGCTTCATAACTCATAAATTCAAGAGCAGTTGTATTATTTAATCAAAATAAAATAATGATACCTGTAATCATAAGCCCATTTAAAACATAAAATAGGGTTTAATATCAGTTGTTACTAAAAAAAAGTCTTAACAAAATAATGTTTTAGGAGAGATTTGCAATAAAGTTATTGCAAATCACCTGAAGGCACCACTCATGGTAGAAACCTAGGTCGCGTAATAACTCATTTATAAATAGAAAATATTCAAAAGTTCTACAATACAATTATATTGAACACTTTTTAATACAAATATGCACTGGTTTAATCTTATGACTTGAAACTAAGTAATTAAACAATCAATATATATATATATATATATATATATAGCGAGAGAATATGTGTATAGGAATATATATATATATATATATATATATATATATATATATATATATATAGTCATCCACAGACAGATCTGTTTCACTGTATCACAGCTCATCAGTATGATTAGACTCCAATTGCTTTTTTACCCAGGATTGAAACCTGACCGAATTGGCGTCAGTCGGCAATTCTACCTCTGGGCTATGGACGTTCGGTAGAAGAAGGCAGACTTTTTAACGTGTATATTATCATTATAGCCAGAGTGCTCTAATTCATTTTACTGGATGAGCGAGATATATATATATATATATATAGCAAGAGAATATGTGTATAGGAATATATATATATATATAGCAAGAGAATATGTGTATAGGAATATATATATATATAGAGAGAGAGAGAGTGTGTCACAAAAGTTACTATTTCAAGAATGAATTGGAATTATGATAAACAGGTTTAAACATGAAAAGATCCATTTTTCTAAATATTTTTTAACACCTCCCAAATAACCTTGTCTGTTGGATTTTTCTTATGAAACTTCCTTTCAAATTCAATTCTAATTTCCAATCTTTTATTTTCCATGTTTTGACAAACCCTTATTTTTTTATATTCATCATTTGTTTAATTTGTTTGAAAAAGAAAAATTACACAAAAATCAACATAAACTAATAAACATTTTGTAAAAACAAAAATATGCACTCATGATGCAAATCTTTATGACAGTGAAGCACTCTTTTGAAAAACATTGAATTTCACTGAAATAGATAATAATCTTTGACACTATACAAATATAAGATAGAGAGAAGATATGAATTGTATTTGATAAATTAACTAAACTGTGGCTTCCAAATTACAAAAGCTTATGTATGATCAAAACTAAACAATGACTCATTCACCATGGAAATTTAATGAGATAGAAATGGCATTTCTTTGCTGTTAGTAATGATAAAACAAAATTCGTCACACATTTTACACATAGGTTGTAATTTTATTGATACCCTTGTTGCCTAATAGATCTCACTTAATTTCTATCAGGTTATGTATTCAGTTACATTCAATACTTTTTTAAATATCTTGGATGGGATTTCAAAATTTGGCTGCAAAATTAACATTTTATATACAAATAAGTAAAGTTTGAATGTAGTTTGAGTGTATTCATTCAAAAAAATATTTATATAACAATTCTTTGTCATATTTTAACTTGTCAATTTGGCATTAAGTGGGGGTGAACTGGGATGTGGACAAAGAAGTTGTGAAAAAATTAATTTGAGAAACTATGTTCATATTTTGTTTTCTTCCTGAGATATTTAAGAATGCCTGAAAAATTTTCAGATGATCTAAATATGATATTTTTATGCAAATTGATCTCGTTATTTGTGTGAAATGAAAATCGTGTTATATATGCTTGATTTGACTTTGTTTAGACTGTTGGTCATTTCTGGTTGAGTGGTCTAAGATGCACCATTTCAATTGGTGGCTTCCCCTATATTGATAGTGGTCGCAGGTTCGAATCCTGCCGAATGACACACAGTTCATAACAAAAATTTATCATAAATAATCAGGCCGGTAGAAATAAATATATATATACTGTTTGATTATAAACAGAATATCTACTCAAATACAAGTATCAATCAAAAATAATGTTCAAACAAAATAATTTCACATTGTTGGTTGTTTATAACCATTTCATTAATATATATATATATATATATATATATATATATATATATATAAAAACCAACATATTTAATTTGTCTGAACATTATTTTTAATCCTCGTATTTGAGTAGATATTCTGTTTTTAATCAAACAGTATATTTATTTATTTCTACCGGCCTGATTATTTACGATAAATTTTGTTACAAATGACACACATTTTTGTAACAATTTATCGTAAATGATCAGGCTGGTAGAAATAAATATATAAATATACTGTTTAATTAAAAACAAAATATCTACTCAAATATGAGTATTGATTAAAAATAATGTTCAAACAAATAAATGAATTATATATATGACTCTCCCAACATCTTTTACATATTCAGCAAGCTGTACAGCAACTTAGTTGTTAGAATTGACCAACCTAACTACCCACACATATTTGATTATTGTGGTGAAGCTTGTGCAGAAACAACTATACTTTTTGTAAAAGCCAAATATTGAGAATTAGTGTACATAGTGTGCCACAAGGCCCTCGAACAATTCTTTTCAGAGTTTGAATTCAGAGTTGTCCTTCTCTTTGATTGTTTGCTACCTAAGGCTACAGGATTGAGTCTACCCTCCATAGCTGGTAGGATGCAAAGGGGATTTGCACATAAGGGAATCTAACAAACTGGACTGGAATTTAAACTTGGCTCTCTGATTCCTCAATCCAAGTTGCTCTTCTATTACTCCACCATACCTTCATATATATAATCTATGCATTCGGGTGATTAAGGGGAGGGCATTTCTCCAATTCTGGTGATACACTTTTGTTGTTGTTTTTTTTTTTGTTTTTTTTTTTGTTTTTTTTACAGCTGTCACTTAGAAATAAGTTAGTTTCTATGCTAAATTACCTGTAAACTTGGTGCATATGCATTTATATTATGGAATGTTATGGCTATTACTTCTGGGTTGGTTCTTTCGCCTAAACATCCAAAACTTGTTGAATGGCTTTCACCACTGAAATAAATAGGCAAAGAGAAAAGGAAAGATACAGAGACACTAGAGGGGCAGTTTGGACAATGATTTTATTTTTTTTTGGTTCCAACGACCTCTTGTTGGGGAAATTTCTTTCCAAGCAGTTTGGCACGTTTTTACCATCCAAAGTCCAACAGAGAAAAAAAGCGAGTTTATTTTTGGCACCAGGAGGCCTCTCTTTTTGTGCATGCATCAATTGTCTTTCCTGTCAGAGGACTCCTGGGAGAATTTTTATGTTTATTTTATTTTGTATTTTTATTTTATTTTGTATTTTTATTTTATTTCATAGTTTTTATTTTATTTTGTATTTTTATTTTATTTCATAGTTTTTATTTTATTTTGTATTTTTATTTTATTTAGTGTTTTTTATTTTATTTTGTATTTTATTTAATCCCTACAGTATAAGAAAGAGATGTGTGTATATAAATTTTTCATTTAGATATTTTATGGAATATAAAGGTTACGTGTTGGTGTATATTGTAGTCATGTGTGTGTTTCCATAGTTTTGTTGGTCTCTTACTCAACTGCACCTCACACATAATGATATTTTGTTTTTATTTTAAGCAATATAAATAAACTAAAAAGTGTACATTTTCTCTTTTTTTCCATTCTCTACACCTTTTCTGCTTTATTATTTATGCATCATTTGTTGGAAAAACAAACTAAACACTAACCCTGTACATACCAAAAGTATCATAGAAATCAATATGTACTCTTTAAACAGACCTAGCAGTGGTGATTCTACAGAAGAGGTCAAGCTCCCCGCCATTTTGGCTGGCCCCTCGGTTGCCCACCCCACTTATTACCTTCAGAAATTTATTAAATTGATTAGTCTCTGATTTTGATAAGATTTGATATTCAGCATTTTTCCCTCTGCATTTTCTTTTTCATTTTTTCAAAAAATCAGAGCAGACAAATCACACTGTTCTGATAGTATTGACGTTATTATTAACCCTTTGATTTTGTTTTGAAATTAACCTCTCTTGTGTTTCAACAGCTTGAGTTTGGAAAAGAGGGCAAGAATAGATTAGAACTCCACTACTATGAATGAAAAGTTATTTAATTTAATTTAGTGAAGTAACATACTTATACTAAAACTCATTCCTAAGTTGTGTATACAATATTGGTGTAGTATGAAAATGAAGACACTGCTTCAGTTTAGCCACCTCCTCCTCAGAAAAACTTCAGTCTCTAAGTTCCCCAACCACCACCACCACCACCACCACCACTGAGACCAAGTTACAATTCTGAATAAACTAATGTGTCAGGTATATCTAAAACTGGTTGATTCCATAACCAACAAATTGCCTCTTTCAAGTATTAGGTCATAGAAAGTAGTTACAAGTGAGTTACATTGTGCCAGTAGTAACTGATTCTATGGTGATTATTTTAATGTGATAATACTAAAATCCAAGAGAAATAATAATATTAATAATAATAAATTTAATAAACTTATGTGTAATATTTTCAAATAATTGTATCTAAAATATCTCAGGCAATTAAATAGCCATACCTTAAACACTTCCAAAAAGTTTCCTCTTTCACCTTTTTTAGTATGTTATAGAAAAAAAATAATGCAAAATTTCTGAAGATTCATGAAATTCTACTAAAAACATTTTCAGCACTAATGATCTAAAAGAGTTTATATATCATCAAACCTGATAAATTTTATCTAATTAAAAAGTGTATTAAGCAAATGAACCAGAACTTAGATCATTGGCTGAAAATGAATATGGAAATTACCAATAAAAGGGCCAAACATAGGCTTAACATAAGCCCTGCATTGAATTGGGAGTTACTCTGGTGATTTGTGTGTCGGCCCTGAAGTTAAAGTGGGTGTTGGGTTAGGAAAACATTTTTTATACAAACAAACTAAGCCTATAATAAAAAATTGAAAATCATTCTGAATTGAGGCTTAAAAATTATTGTAAGGCAAATTAAAATATATATTTGAAATGTTAGCCACTAATAAAAAATATTCATTATTAATAAAATTTTCATTATTATTTTGAAGGTAGAAGTTATTTTCAAGAAAGAATATAGGTTTCTGTAACTTTCATTGATAAAAACATTCCTATCAATGCTGTTATAAAAGATTTAATAATTTTTTATTTTTCATAAAAGAAACTCACAAAATGCAGTTAATTTGTTCGTAACCATTTTTACAACATTTATCTATTTTGGCAAATATCCTAAAATCAATGGAACTATCTAGTAGAGTGACAGTTAACAAACTAGAAAGAATGAACAAACAAATCAAGTGTTCATTCCCACTAAGGTTGTTTGTGTTCTCTTTATACTAGTATCATCTTCCTACATCTCATCTGATCAGATATATATCTACTTTTTTGACTTCAGTCCAAACTGGACTTATCAATTCATTGAGATTTTGTCCTATAAGCTTGTATTCAGACCTGTGTCTAGGTTTTCAACTCCAGTCTAAACTGAACCTAATACTTATCATTTTGTCTTTAGAGCAAACCAGACTTTCATCAACCATTTTTATCTCTAGTGTAAACTCAACTTGCATCAATCATTTTGTCTTTAGTGTAAACTGGACCTGCATCAATCATTTTGACTAGTGTAAACTAGGTTTATGTCTACCTATGTATTAATTTATTGTAATTTTTTTCCTATAAAAATTGTATCTGACATTAAATAATCCAATATGTTGTTAAATTAATCAACCTAACCAATATTAATCCTCATCCCATCATTTGGTAATTTGATATTGTTGGTATATTACTGTGGTTCCAGTGAAAAGTTCAGACAGGTCAGGAATTCTTTTCTACTGCTAGAACTATGTAACTCATTTGTAACAGTACTCTCTGTCACATAATACTTGAAGAGAGGATAAGTACTTCTTTTTGATTTCTGAAACACCATGAAGAACAAAGTCTAACATGACACTTAAACAATGTTTGGGTTATGGAACCAACCACTCTTAGAACATCCTAAAATACCTGACACAGTCTGTGAACTAGTTTACTCAGAATTATAACTTGGTCTATTTAAAGAGTACATCTTGATTTCAGTAAGAATTTTGGCATGTGCAGGACTGATTAGTGTCAGTTTATTTTTCCTTAGAATAATTCCTTAAATAATAAAAGAGAAAGGATGTAGAAAAAAAAACGGCAATTCATGTGCACTTCTTAAATTTTGTTTAAAACAAAATATCAGGTAACTCATTTGCATATCAATGAAATGATTAAAATAAAACATTATTCTGAAATTGTATCATTATGATGACTATATTGCTTAATGTACTTCACTAGCTCTCCTATTACAACTATAGATTTGAATAATTTGGAACTTACACTATAGTATTGACATTGGTTTAATTAACTCAAGGTCTGAATCTGAGTGATGGCCAAACCTCCTGGCAAAGTCAATTGCAATATGGCAAGGTTGTTTTAGGCTCAGCCAACCAACTAAATATTTCAGTTTATGTTGACAACAGGTATGCAAAATGCTTATGTTTTTACCTGATATTAGAATAATAGTACCATACAAATACAGGGTGCGAAGGATAAATTGTCGTCTAAATTATGCAAAAAACAAAAATAACACTGATATCTTCTGCATCTCTTCTGGACAGTCTCCTTATATAAGTTGGTGAATGCTGTCATAATCCTTGCCTTCAGTTCATCTTTGATGTTACAAGGAGTTTTGTTGGTCTCTCACTCAACTGCAACCCACACATAATGATCAATGGGTTACAGTCTGGAGAGTTAGAGGGTAAGATGTAAGGGAAAACGTGGTCACAGAAATTATCTGAAAGCCATGACTCTGGGTTCTCCAGCTTGTATGACATGGTGCTGAGTCCTGTTGCCAGACACATAGTCTTCAAACAGCCACTCTTTTTTACCCAGGGCAGCACTACCTCCTCAGGGCACTTGATGTAGGCCTCCATGTTGAGTTTGAGAATCGGGGGTGGGGGGTATAAATGGAGACAGTGATCACTCTAAACGCCATAATGTTGACTGGATATTTTGTTTTCATTACTCTCGGTATATTTTTTGTAGACACAACAAGCCAACACTTGTTCTGTGTGCTCACCATTTTATCCTGGGAGAAAACCAAAGTATGTTTGCTTGGATGGAATGCTTGAGTTTGTTCAAAATCTTCTTATTGTAATCTTTACTCTTTTCTTTCTTAGCTTGGGATAAAAATTGATCTTTTCTCATATTGTATAAAAAATACAAAATGTACCAAATGTCTTCATGCATTTCCTATCTGATAAGTAACTCAAACACACCTGTGTCCCTGGCTATGAACCTGATTGATTTGGAGGTACTGTTGTCAATCATGACCTGATTATCACCAACAAATTTTGGAGTTCTTTTCTTATCAAAGCAACTTACCTTTATAATCACCATTAGACAAATCCAACTCTTTCTGAATCCTCTGCTTGTCACCCAAATACTGTGAAATGTTTGTATTTGAGTTTTTGGAGTAAATGTCAAGCAGTATAACATGTAATTTTCAAATTTCTTGCAGAGTGAATTGTGTCATGTTCTTATTCTCACAGACAGTGCCCAACGGGTCCTACTGTACTGTGCAGTCAACAAATTCCAACGCAAACAACACGTGTGTAAAATTAAAAATATAAAATAGTGACAATTTTTGCATTGCATCCTGTATGTACATGTAAATTAAAATACTTATAAACAATGTTATTTGTGAATTTAAAAACGAAAAGAATATGTTCATTGGTTTTATGACTAGAAGTTGGTTCTCATACTCTACTAAGCTTTCATGGGCTAACATCTCCTTGGGGTTATTCAAATAAACAAAAATAATTACATTCCACATTATTATGCAACAAGGAATACTGGTTTTGTGGTACCAATAGCAAGGAAGAATCCCTGAGCCAAATACAAATGACTATTCACAGTATACTTGTCAAACAAGATTAAAAGATTTTGAAAAAATAAATTTCTTTCCTTCACCTTCACTTTTTCCTTCCTTTTTTTTCTCCCTCACTTCTTTCTTCTTTACATTTGTTGGTCATTCCTTTAGTCCTCACCTTCACTCATTTTCCTTCTCTTCTTTCTCACCCATTCTCATTTTTCTTTCCTTGCCTAGTCTCATTTTTCCTTCATTCCTTTCACATTTTCTCTCATTCATTCTTTCCTTTCTCATCTTCTTTCTATTTTTCTCACCTTTTCAACTTTCTTTTTTTCTTATCGTCTCGCCTTCTTCCTTTCTCATCGTCTCGCCTTCTTCCTTTCTCATCGTCTCGCCTTCTTCCTTTCTCATCGTCTCGCCTTCTTCCTTTCTCATCGTCTCGCCTTCTTCCTTTCTCATCGTCTCGCCTTCTTCCTTTCTCATCGTCTCGCCTTCTTTCTTTCTCATCGTCTCGCCTTCTTTCATTCCTTATTCATCTTCTTGTCTTCTTTCCTACCATTCTCACCTTCTTTTCTCACCTTTTTGGCTTCTTTTTTCACCTTTTCGGCTTCCTTTCTCACCTTTTTCAGCTTATTTTCTCAACTTCTTTTCTCACCTTTTCAACTTTTCTCACCTTTTCACCATTTTGTCTTCTTACTTTTTTGTCTTCTTTCCTTTTTTTTCTCATCTTCTCACTTTCTTTCCTTTTTCCTTCTTTCTTTACCTTTTAAATTTCTTTCTTTGTTTGCCTTCTTTATTTCTTTCCACTCCCTTATTTATTTCCTTCCACACTTTCTTTCTTTCCTTCCTCCCCTTCTCATTCCTTCTTCTATGTTATCTCAGACTCTCCTTCCTTCCTTCCTTCTTTCCTTCCTTCTTTCCTTGCTTCCTTTCATGTTCTTACCTTCTTTCTTTGCTTTCTCTCCTTCCTCTTCTTCTTTCTTTCCTTTTTCTTTCTTTCCTTCCTCTCCTTTCACTTTCTTCCTTTGACATGTTCTCTGATTCTTTCCTTCCTGCCTTCCTTCTTCTGCTTCTTTCAGTTTTTACTTCGTTTCTTCATGATCTCTTAATTTTTCCATTTTTTCTTTATTTTTCTTGGTTTTCTCTTATTTTCTCTTTACATTTTCTTTTCTTCCTCATTTTCTTGCTTTTCTTTTCTCCTCTCAATTCTCCACCTCCATTTTTTCATTCTTTTCAATTATTTCTTTTATAATTTTACATCAATTCTTTTAGATTTTTCTCACCTTTCACTTGAAACTAATCACATATAAAAGAAAAATTGTTTTCTTCCTTTGTACTTAAATGTGTACTTCTGAATACATTCTATTCATCATAACTTCAACTGTTACTGCTCTATTTTTAGTAATAAACATTAGTGCAAAATGTAACACATGTATAGACAGATGCAGCTTGAGGCATTGCCTTAATGATGAAATAGGTAGTAGGAAATCACTTGAATACAGTACATTTATAAAAAATAGAATACGTCTATTTTCTTTGCCTGTATACTTTATTTAATCAATATATTTTCCTTGTCCAGACATTTAATGCCTTTAGATATTGTTTTAGTGACAATAACAAGGGACACAAATAGTATTTGAAATTAAGAAAAATTCATTTTGTATACATATATTTTCAAATTGAATATCAAATTATGCAAAGATGTCTAAAAATTTTCTTAGTATTTAAGAATTTAACTTTGGTTTTGTTAATATTATTATTATTATGAGAACCTTCTTTAAATATAAAATGTGTAATTAATAATAAAATTGATAATATTGTTACCACATCAATTTTATCATGAACTGCTTTTAAAAAGAAACCCAACAGGTTTATGGGTGGTCTAATAATATACTATAGTTAAAGTTAGGTTTAGTTCATATTTTTGATGATGCCAAGAAATGATTAATAACTGCTTTAGAAGTTGGTTTCTATCAGGATCTTTACTGAGCAATGTATTTTAAAGTTTACCAAAAATTTATTCTCTATTATTAATAATTACTTACTAGTATTTCTTTCATCTTATTCATCTTATTCTGTTGATGTTTATTATAACTTTGTTTTTCTTAGACTTACGCTTTAGCTTAGGTTATCAGCAGTATACTTTTTCTAAAATCAAGGGTTAAAAATGGCTTTGAATGAGGGAAGCCTATGGGTCTTGGTGAAGACCATTCTTCTTTGAACACTGTGAACTGGTACTACAGAATCACAAAAAACTGTACCAAATAACAAAAGTCACATCCCTTGAGGGTTACCAACAGCAACAACAACTAAAATAGCATGTGAAGAAAAAATAATGACATAATCAAGATGTTAACATTCCATACTACTTCAAATAAAAGGTTTGGAAAGAAACCTCCATCCACTAATTAATAACAGCTACTCTCTTCCTAAAAAATTGTTTTAAGAGAAAGATTTTATAAATTTCAACCAACAGAAGTACTGGCTGCTCATTCAACAAATGCTAAATGTTTCCTTGTAGAGAAATGGCTATTGAGCATCAGGAAAAGACAGCTAAAGTTTCTGGGACATGTAATGGGGAAGGAGGGCTTGGAGAATCTGTTACTTACAGGCCAGATAGAGGGAAAGAGAGACTGGGGAAAGCAGTGTGTAACATACTTAATGGGCCTGAGCTGGTAGATGGCAGAGCAGGGGTGTAACAAGAGAAAGCGTGCTAAGAGTCACCAGGGATAGGGAGACGTGGAAGGCCATGACCACCTATGTCCTGAAAGGACATGGCATATAGAAGAAGAAGCTTAATCAGTAAGATGCTCTCACAATAAGACAGCCTCACAAGGATACAAAACATATATTCAAATGTTGTCAGAACCTTTTCTTTATTTTATATCTATACTCCTTAATAGGATCTTGTTACAATTGTGCTTGTCCCTGCAAATACCTCATAAATAATAAATTACTCCATTTTGATTACATGGAGAGATGGGAAAATATACTACTTGGTGTCAGTGAGAAAATGAATGAAGGAAGGAAGGAAAGAAAGAAGAGAAGGTAGTAGTAAAAGGAGAATCAGATTATGCTGATAAGAATAGATACTACACTTTGATCTTAGCAAAAAGACTAAAAAACAATTTTATTTTCTTACTGCTCTATGCCGACATGGTCAGTTTAATGTGGGTAGCCCAAGTGTGTGCACTCAGCCCAGCCTCTGCATGTGTCAGTTGTACTGACATTAGTATTAATACCAATCTTAGTGAAATGAGGAAGGGACTGCTGCAGGCATCGGTCTCTTGAGATCAGGCACCACTAAATAATATTTTTAGTTGGATTCTGTTTGAAAACAAACACACAATTTAGATTATCTGCAGTATATCTACCAGAGGGCAGATACTACATTTTGATCCCAGCCAAAATGCTGAGAAGTTATGGTAACCACGATAAAAGTATCATTTGTCAGATATATATTATCGAATGTAAGAAACTAAATAAAGTAATGGCAAAAATGTAGTGACCATTGTTTTCTAAATTATTTCAAAATTATTATTAAGGGAAATGTTCATAAGATGAGAATTTTTTATTTTTTTTTAATCGTATCACTCCGAGCAAGGCGGTAATGCCACTGATGTGCAGGGGGCTACATAAGAGTAAAAAGATTAATTAGAAGAGAGTGAAGAGAAAGACGAATCAGTTAGAAAGGAGCAAGAGAAGGATGGAAATACAGGTGTGATGACAGTTGCAATGGTGGAGGGAAAGGAAAGGATATATGGGGTGGTGAAGAAAGTACTAGAGTCAAGTGGTTAAGAGATGAGTATTGACATTGCATTTAAATTCCTGGAGGTTGTAGCCATCAGGAAAGCAAGAATATGGAAGTGAGTTCCACAGGCGGGAAGTGCAAGAGAAGCTGCAGGAGTAGAATTGTCATCTGCATTTGGTTAATCTAACTGTGAATGGGTGGGACCCAGTTGCCAATCTGGTTGCACAAGTAAACATCTGTTGCAGAGGCACCAGTGACTTAAGTTCATTGGAACAGAAGCCATGAAAGTATTTATAGAACAGACAAAGGGAGGCCACATCTCGTCGGTGGGGAAGTGGCTGTAGTCGAGCCGTGAAGTCGGTACCTATCACATTACTAATTCTCCTTTGGAGCCTGTCAAGAACACTGAGATGAACAGCAGGGGCGCCTGACCATATATGGCATTTGGCTAGTAAATATAAAACCAACCTTAAGAATTGCAATAGAGTGAAAGAAACACTGGTGAAAAATTAATTACAATGGCAGCATATAAACTAATAAATTCAGAAAAGTTATTTTTCATCAAAATAATAAAAATAATTAACCCGAGAACCCATTTGGCTATTATTCCTTTCTGCTGAAAATAAAATGATTATAAAATTAACTACCAATTTTTAAATGTTTTTCTTATTTCCTTGTATGCTCAGTTTTTGTTTGTTTTTTGTTTGTTTCAATTGCAAAATTCTTCTGTATTCTCAGTGATAAATATTCAATATGGAAATGTTTTAACATATTTTTAAAAAATCATTTGTTATACTGCATTAACCCTGAAGCATTAATTTCATCAAAGATAAGTTTAGTTGTAGTATATAAAAGTTATTTATTATTTGATAAATTCAAAATATAATTAGGACAAAAATAATGTAAGATACACATCAGCATTAAGCTAAAAGTATGTGAAAAATTTTAATGGCAGGCACATACATACAAACACATTTAGTTTTATTCATACAAGTTTTATATAAGAATAATGGACGTGTATGTTTGTCAATCTGTAAGATGCATTTTTTTTCTATAAAAATATTTAAATATTAAACCAAATCCAATGTGATGGTATTATGGATAAAAAGTTGATTATAGAACATGCAAACAATACAGTTAAATAATTCAAAGAAATTGTGGTAATTGTCCTTTTCATATATATATCTTTTATGTCATCAAACACAGTATATAATTTGCATATTTACTAATTTTGAGTTAATCTGTGGCAAACCATAAAAAATAAAATATTCAGTCAAAACTCATGTTCTGTGATCATTTGTAATTAGTTTTGTAACCATGACACTATCACAATTGTTCTATATTTAATGACTCAGAAATAAGAAACAGACATTGGATATGCATTAGTTTTGTTAACAAAGGCATGTACATTAAAACTCCTACTCAATAAACCAACTATAAGACAATACAAACCTGGCTTAAATTGGAGTATATGTGTTTGTTTGTTTTTTTCTTGTTCTATCTCCAGTCACCTTACTTTGACCTTCTCATTGACACACCTCAGAGAATATAGAATAGAAGCAGATGTGTACTAGCAGCTAATAATCTATCAAGTTTATAAATCTTATGATACTTCTGACTGATGAGAAATAAAAATATTCACCTGAAAAACTTGCAGATTTGTGATGCAGTTTCAGACAAAATTTGCTGTACTTTTTTTAAGTATTGCCATTATCATTCAAATGACCAAAAACAACAAGCAGTAGTTATATTTTATTCCTAACTAGAAATTAATATTTTTGCTTTCTTGAATGTTTTTCATATTTAATATTTCAAACAGTTACTTAGTAGTCTGATTATAAAGCCTATTTCTGCTTTACTCATTTGTTTGTTATATTCTAGCCCAAAGGCTTTCTTCATAGACTGTATGTCTACTGTGTAAGTCCTTTTAGCCCAAAGTAATATATTTACATACATATACATACATAAAATTCCAAGAAGTACAAACTTCTCATTCTTTTACAAAAACAGGGTTGGGTTAATTTGTAATGTTTACCTTCTTGAATGAATTTTAATTCTCTTGGGGATATTTCTTTCCTCCATTTGACTGTAATGTAGACATTATGGCTCTGTATTTAAGTATAGTGTGGCAAATTTTGTCTCTTTGTAAGAAATATGGCACAATTTAGACTGGATTGTTAAAAATTTTAATCAATAGTACCTTGCTGTTTAATTTTGTTTTTAATTCAAAATGAAATCTGGTAAATGTTTTAGTAATAACATAACCCTGTGAATGAGTAAATCTTACATTAACTTTAGAATGAGATTCACAAAGAAAAATCATTTTCTTATATGACTCAAATTATCAGTTTCTAAGATGGAAATTTCGATGTAAAATCACATTTTATAAATGAATGCGACATAAATATAACAAGAATCAAATTTTAATATAAATTACAGCACAAGTTAAATTCACAGTAAACAAAAATGCATTAGCATTAAGTGTTAGGTTACTTCAAGTTATGTAAATTAAAATACAATTGTAATTTAGATATCTAATTTTTCCTGCAACAACAGGTAAAAGAAGTTAAAAGGATAGCTGAAGGCAAGTTTTTAATATGATATTATGCAGTGAACGCAAAGAAAAGAAAGTTGAGGTTAAAAAGAAGTTTAACCTTACAGATGTGTTTATAGCCAACAATAGATGAAAGGATTGTGTATACTGAGTTCATGAAAGAGGCACGTCAAAAATTAACTCCTGTAGATTAATTAAGAAATGATTTTCAATTCAATTAAAAAAATAATTATTCTAATGTAGATTAATTATTCTAATGTAGATTAAAATTTGAATATAAAAAATACAGAATTTTTATATGGGGCTTTTGTAGTGTGGTTCATGGGACAAGGGAGATAATCAATATAAAAATGTGACAATATAATGATTTTTCTAAGCATGATTTTGATGTGGCACAAGGTGGAAAGTATGGGGCACTCAGTGAGGATCAAAATCACTAGTCAATTGTAATTGTTCTAGTGAGACACACTTGGTAAACATGACACCATGTTGACATGCCCAAATATGGGAATATGAATATGATTTGTGATACAGACCAGGCTCTTTAAAAAGCTAAGATAAAAAAAAGTGAAAATGATCGTATGTGTGTGTGTAAGGTATATAATTACAAACCAACAAAATGAAAATGATAGGTTTTTAACAACTGAGAAAAAGTTGTCCTGACTTTTATATTCTCAAAATGAAATTTTAACAAAATATTTTATAATTTTCTGTGATTCCATTATAGAATAATACACAATCTCTTCAAAGAATTTGACCACAACATTTCAACTGATCCATTCTTAAGGCTTTATAAGGTACATAATCTATAAGACAAAAAGATAATACTTATATATCTTTAGAAAAGGCTAAGAAACATGAAAAGTTTTTTGGAAACAAAGAAAAAAGTACTTAACTATTATGTAACATCACTCTTCATATATTGCAATGAATTCTGAAAAATCCCCTCACAGATGAGGAAACTTGAGGCAATAGAGATGCAATTCTAGAGAAGGATTTTGAGATTGCCATGAATCAAACCTAAAGTTTCAGTGAAAATAGAAACAAAAAGGACACTTGTACCTATCAAGAACAGATACTTGAAATTTCTAGGGTACATAATAAGGAAAGAAGACCAGGAAATTTTGATATTGACAAGATGTATTGAAGGCAAAAGGGATAGAGAAAAACTGTGTTTACCCTATTTAATAAATTTGTGTAAATGTTTGGCAGAATATGGTTTAAGAGATAGCAAAAAAGACAAAATTTACAAAGAGCTACAAAACAGGAAGTTGTGGTAAGCAATGATCATCAACATTCTATAGAAGAATGAAAAGAATGAATTGACTATAATATTATGACAAAATGAATCGGCCAGAATATTTTAACAGTGGTATCAACACAAAGAAAGTGTTCAATTGTTTAAATAAAATTCGTAATGTTTATAATTCTTCTCATAGCTATAGAGAATTCATGACCCAGATTTGTGAAATTTCCATTTTGTTGTTTCTGTGTTATTTTTGTTTCGTTTACAATGAATGCTCTCTCTATACAAGGCCCAAGAACCACTCAAGATTGAGGGTTATAGAGTAAGTGGCACCAGAAACTAAATCCTAAATAGAAAACCAGAAAACATGTGATAAAGACCCAGAGGCCCCACTACAAAATGACCTTGTACTGCATTCAGCCTCAGTGGGAAGGGTGGTAGATACCCAGAAAACGAGATAAATCTCTAATCCTGTTCAGAATACTAGGGAGGAGAGTGAACCAGACAATAGGCAAACCTATCTACTCCTGCTCACATGTTGAAATTAAAAAACAAACAACTGGATGCAGAGAATGGCAAGAATGGAGATAATAACATTGTAGATGGTTTAGCATGAAGAGACACACCCAACTTCAATCATTGTTTAATATACTCTTTCTATATGAGTCGTACAACTAAACTGTACTAGTGATAGATGTTTTGCATTTAATGTATCAATGGAAATAATTCTGAAGTTTTAAAAAATATCTCCTTAGATTTCTTGTTTATATCTTAAGCAATAAGCAATACATACAAAGTTAGAATTTGATATAACAAACAAATAAAACATTAGTCATCACAAATATATGTTCTTCCCTCATATTTGGTGTTCATTGTCTGGGGTACATTTGGGTATGTACTTTCCAGTCACTGTATTACACTATAAAAGTATAGAATAGAAATATTGTTATTGTTTTTTGGTAAAGAATAGGTTGATTAATAAGATCAGTATTCTGACCATCGTTGCATTTATAAATATCCACCTATTTAATATGTTATTTATATGTATTTTCCTCTTTGGTACCTATTTATTCTTTTTATAAATTTAAGCCCAGTACTCGATTGGCAGCAAGTTCTCATCATTTTACAGTTAATATGGCTTGATGTGATCATAAGTTCTATGCTAACGGTTTCTTCACTAGCATTTCTACACTTTTGGAACTCCTTTCTGGTTTCTTGCTTTCTAGTCAATTTTAATCTGCAAAATTTAAAATGCCATGTCAATTGTTATCTTGTCTTCTTAATTCCTGCTCTTTTATTGTTTTTTTTATCTTTAATAACTATTTTCATTTTTTTTTTTTACCTTCCGTAACCTGGCATTTAAATACCTTTATCAATTTGCTTGAGGTGAAATGATTAAAAAAAATATTTATATGCTATGTATAAGTATTGGCAATTTAATACACTATTTATAAGTGTATATTATTTATCTCTTCTTACACCAGACAATGACTGAACAATAAATCCTTGTATGAGTGTTCCATTAAGATGGATCAAAGTTAGCAGTAAATAAAACAGTGTTATTGGTAAAATTTTATTGATTTCACTATTGAATCATGTTATTTGAGTCATGGCAATTATGTGTAAAAAATAATATTGGCCAAATATCTGCCAAGTCTTCAGCAACACACCTCCGCTCGGTGACCAAAATGAATAGAGGTGTCTGGATTCTCAGCTACATTTTCACACACTGTTTTTAGCTGAGCGGTGTAAACAAGCATGCAATGGTGTTTTCACATCTGCCACCAACCCAGTTTGTTTGAATTTAAGAACAATTTTTCCAGTTGCACTCTTGGTTGGTCAATTATGTTAACCAAAAAAAATTGCAAAGTGTCCAAAATGCATTTCTGTTTAAACCCCATTTTTGTAATAGGCTTTGATAACTTTATCACGTTGTTTGATTGTTAATCTTTTCATGGTTTAAATTGCCAAAACTGAAGTTGTTAAATCTGAAAGAAATTGAAAAAGCCATTAGACACTTAAAATTAATTTACATTTAAAATTAGTCCAAGTTGGAACACCCTTTGTTTCCAACAGCAAGAAAACAGTGAGGGAGTTTAATTACCTGGAAAAATTGTAATGTTAATAATTCTTCTCCAATATATAGACAATATTTAAGGAAGTGTTTTATTGTATTGAATCTAAATATATTTATATAAATGATGCTTACACATATCTAAAGAAAAAAAGGTTTAGGTTATTAAAGGAGCCTCTGAACTCTGAGTTATATTTCTAGTCTTTAATTCTGACATAAATTCAATTTGTTCTCTATCCCCTTGATTCTAAAAGATTTAAGTTTTGCCATATACGGAATGCTTTATTTCTCTTGCAAAAATATATTGTTCTTTTTCTTTCATTGTCACAATTACATTATCTAAAAATACCAAAAGAAAAATCAGTGTTCAGGTTTTTTATCTTCTCTCATTTATCAAAATACTAGCAGTATAGCCCGGCGTTGCTCGGGTGTAATGAAAGCTTTAAAACTAACCCATGGTCCTGGAGCTCAGACTAAAGAATATTTGTGTGAAGTTTGGTGAGAATCAGATAAAAATTGTGGATTTGTATAAAGGACATACAGACAGATAAACAAACACACACACAAATAGCTTGCCTTATATATATATATGTATATATATATATAATCGATTTTCTGCACTATTGTAAGAACTGCAACCTTGAAACTTCTGAATATCGTTTCTTATGTCTTTGTCTATGAGAGTATCAAATTTGATTAAAATCAAACTACTCCTTCTATAACCCAATTTTTTTTGATTATCGATTTTTGACATTTATCGGGGGTACCTTGACACAAACCCTAGATAAGAACACTCACAGACGCTTATAGTACAACTGTAAATTTTCAAGAAAATCGGTTCAGCTGTTTTGGAGTCTATAGGTAATGGATATACACACACACACACAGACAAAGTTTCATTTATAAATAAGTTTAGATCTGTGGTAATAGCTAAAGAGTTAGTGTAAGCTGTTGCAGCCACTGGATGTTAACTCTGGTTGTGGAATAATTGTTAGAACTAATAAGCTTTTCCTGTGCCAGAGAATTTTACCTTTGGGCTGTGAAATATTTACACCATATTACCTGATCAGAAGGGTCCTATTTTCTGCTCTTTCATACAGATGGTCAAGAGGAGACCACATGAGATTATGAATCCAGCTTGTCATTAGGATATTCTATATACTGATTGTGGTTCTATAATGATTTAAGGTATGTTCTTCTAGAGTTTGAAAGAACTACAAGTGAAATCTGCCTGATTGGTGTGACATACACAGATATTGCTGCAATCTATTTGCACAGCTTTATGCTTGCTATCTTTCTCAGTGGTGATGGTTTTGTTATAATAACATCAATAATGCTGATTATTATGAAGATTGTAAGCACTTCTGGTCTCATTAGGGGATGCTGTGAGCAAGACAGATCCAGTGGAGTGTTTGAATAATAAAGTTAAGTTTATCATGTCTTGTGTTGTCTTGCTTTAACTATTCAGTAATCTGTTTCACATAACTTATCTTTCCACTCTTAGCTCAGCAGAACAGGTTTGTTCCATCAACATCCCTATTCTCACCAATGGCATCATGTATAAGAATGCTAAAATTGGTCCCAGGAACACTCAGTTAATTTTCAGGTATTCTGTTGATTCTCAGACTTGCCAGATTCATACTTCATTAAGCATGTTGCAGTTCTCAGTAAATTTCCTGCAGCCATACCTAAGAAATGCATGAACAATCACAGAATGTGTCAGGGGAATTATTACAATGCAATTTCTCAAACAACTCCATGTGACATTGTAGAACCAGAATTATTCAGGTAAATAGAGGAACTACAGTAGTTGTCACTAATTTTTTCACATTTTAGCTGCCATTTCATCTTTAAGACACCAACAGTGTTCTCTTTATGAAGTAGTGTTTTTGTTTTTAATTTTACTACTCTTCTTCATTATTAATGTGTTCATCAACTTTCAAAGAAATTGTGCAACATCAAAGTCATTTAACCTATCACTGCAATAATTGACAAAATTTTAGATTTTTGTTAAAGCAAGAAATATATTCATATATAAGTTTTTGAAAAAATTGCTTGAAAGCCTTGCATATCAAATGATTTTAAAACAAAGTATGGCAGTTACTTCAAGTAAAGAATTTGGCAATCAATATTTTATTAACAAACTACCCTTTCTTTCTTATAAATTTAATATTGATTTTCTGTAGTTATTCATTTCATATGTCATTTCTCCAATTTTAGATAAATGGGATCATTAACTTCCTCAAGACATCATGTCTTGTGAAAAATCTATTTTGAATGATAATTCAAAACATTTTTTCCAAGTAATACAATTATCTTTTTTAAATGGGAAATAAATATTTCTAAATGCAATGCCAAATCCTGAAAAATTAATATTTATATTTTAGATTGATTTCATTCTTTTTCAAGAAATTAAAACTCTGTTTTGTAGAAAATTATTGATTTTATAGACTTAAAATTTTTCTAAGTATTCTTTATCATGTCAATTAGTATTGGTGATAATAGCAATGTAAATAGTCATGCATTTTGACACCATTTTAGAGTAGAAAATAGTTAATGTTGTAACCTGATCTAAAGTTTCATGGATCAACTAGCTGACCAGAAATAGACATGAATTTGGAGATTGTTAATTGAGTATTTTATTATCAAAATATCTTTTTTTTCAAAGCCCAAAATTGTAAAAGTATTTATAATTTTCATCTAACTTGCTGAAGAAATATACTTTATATATATATAAATTTATTCTTAAAATAATGTTTAAATTTTTATTGATATCAGTCAATGAAAAGAGAACTGAAAAGCTAAAAAATATAAACAAAATAAAAGTTCTACCTATGAAATTGTGACAAAAAACATGAGTCAAATCAAAGAAAGGGGGTTAAACTTTGTCTGGCATGTAGGGCTTTGGTTTAAGATCAAACCCGTGTTCTTCTGAATGCAAAAAATGCAACTTAAGCATAATGTGAACATTTAGTTTTATTCAGGTACCAGGATGTTTAGTTTGGTTCACATGCCCGGATGAACACAAAGTTACATGAACTCTGGCATCAATAAAGAGACAAGCCAGAAATCTCATGCAGAAGCAAACTTTGCAAGATCTGAGAGGCAGTAGCAGAAAGTGATTTTTTTTTTGAGCTTTGAGAGGAAAGGACAGTTTTTGCATTTAGGGAGTGAATTGCATTCTTTTTGCTGTTGCGAGGGGAAGATTGAATTTTTGATCCCATTTTTGTTACTACAAATGTACTTAGTTTTGGCACATGGATTTTGTTTTCTTTTCTATTACAAGCTACTTCGACACTATCACCATGGTGAAGGTATGCATAAGTAGCAACATCATAAAGCCATTTACTGGCAAGAGTGACGTGGTAGCATGGCTAAAAAAGGTGAGGCTGGTGGCAAGACTTCAGCAGGTAGAAGACATGGCAAGCCTGCTGCCGTTGTATTTGAAGAAGGATGCAATGGGCCTCTACATGGAGATGGGGGATGATGACCAAAAGGACATAAGTTTTGCCACACAAATTTTGTTTTCTTCTCTATTACAGAAATATTACAATATTTAAACAGAAGAATTGGGTCTACATTTTTCAAAGGCTTTTCAGCATGATCAAAAGTTTTATAGTTGTAGCATTTACTAATAAACTGACAAATATTTTACTTATTAATTTCAAAAGCATAATCTATTTGTAGAAGAAGCCTTGTCTTTTAAGATCAGCATTCAAAAGCATTGCTTGTTGCCTTGACTTGAACACCATCCAACTGGTAACTAAGCTACTAAACAAGGTCCATTTGCTAGTCTACCTTGAGGTCACCTTACAATATTGGTCATTTAGAGAAGAGAAAACTCTGTAAAGTGACAACAGATAGCAAAATTTAGCAAGGTATATTCTCTTTCATACATATATACATAAACACACACACAGATTTTAAAACTGTATTGTAAAATATTTGGTTGTCCAGTTGCTCATGTTCCAACACATTAGAACATGCCATTTTGCATCCCTATAAAAATGGATGATTATAAGGTGCATTTTAGATACTTGATGCTTTTTTTATTACTATAAAAGCAAATAGGCTTCATAAGCAACAAAAAATATGTACAGAAGTGGTTCACTAAGTTTAGAGTTAGTGACTGTAACTTTATTGATGAAGAATGCTCAGGCAGACACACACTGCAGATGACGACCAAATGAAGACATTGATTGAGAATAACCTGCATTACACAATGCAAGAATTGGCACTAAATTTACCAGAATCTACTACCCATGAGCATTTAGTGAAGCTTGAGTACTAAAACCACTATGATGTTTTAATACCACATGATATGGGGGAAAGGAATCTTTTTGATTGAATTTCTATTTGTGATTTGGTGTAAAAAAATCAATGAAAATGTGCCCTTCTTGAAGCAAATTGTGCTGGGTGATGAAAAATGGATCATTTACAACAATGTTCAGCAAAAAGGATCCTGAAATAAATGACATGAGTCAACTTTAGCCACTCCAAGAAAGTCAGGCTATGTATCTGGTGAGATTGAATCCTGTATTATATGCTTCTGCCAAGTAACCAGTCAATTGATTCTTCTCACAATTAAACATGTTAAAAGCAACAATTCAGGAAAAACGTCCAAATTTGGCAAAGAGGAAAGGTATTGTTTCCTATCAGGATAATGCTAGACCTCACATTTTTTTAGTAACCTGGAAAAACTGTTGTAGCTCAGCTGCATTACGTTTTCACTAGACAATGCTCCTTCAAATTTTCATTTGTTGCAGTTCTTTCAAAATAATCTCAATGGTAAAAATTTTAATTCTTTGAATTACATAAAAAACCATCTTAATGAGTTTGTGAATTACGTGTATTTCCACACAGCTACATTCACTCATTGTACATATACACATGCGACAATCACATCATACTCTTGCTTTCCCACTTTTTCACGGAATGTATATATAACAGACACATGGTACACCCAGACAGTTGCAGCAGAACCACAGAACACCAAGCAAGGCAGTTACAACTGCCCGCAATAGCATGCCGCTATTGCGGGGATCACGTTCTTCAATATCAAGTAATTCTCTCACACACCCGCATTAATTGTAAGACACAAGTAGATGCCTTTTATTTCTTTGAATAACACATGTACAAATTATTACAGTTGGCACAAGAAATCCTTCCATGCACATCATGTAAAATATTAAGTCCAACTCACATTCTCTTACAAATTCATTCTTCTATACACTACAAAGATGAGCATTATTCATGAACTTTCACATTTGCACAATTCTTTTATCAATATTATTCCTCACACAAATTTCTTATCACACTGATAAAACTTTCAGCGACAATGAACATTTCAACTTACCTCAAAAGCTTTAACACAATTTCATACAGTCCATAGAAGACACTTTCAAACAAACACTTTCAACATCTGTGTAATGAATGTATTTCTTGTTATTGTTAATACACTTTATAGTTACAATTGATGCTTTGTCAATTTCATTCAACTTTCTATTTGCTTGTTTAATGATTTCAACACTTATAAAAGTAATTGTTGGTATGCAAGAATTTAGTTAGGAAGTTCCTTTGGAAAGTGGCCTTGTGCCATGTAAAATCCAAACCTAAATTAACCTTGCATAGTAAACCCTAACAAGTTCTTTGCTGTGAAACCACCAACATTCTGGGAAGATGAAATCTTTGAGTTGAAGGAAAATGGAGAAAGATTACAACAAAATGGTTCATATTTAGTTGAATAAATATTTGTTATATTTTTGTTTTGCGTTTTAAAATCCCTTAAAAATCAGCATGAGCTTTCCAGACAACACATTAAGACCAGGCTAAGCGTATAAATATTTTATATTTTTTCTGTCTTATATTCATTTTCATATAATTTAAACAAATTAGAGTAATAATTTAATTCTCCTGCTATTTCCTTGAATGGCTATATGCTTGTTTCAGTTTTTTTTTATTTCATTTCTGAAATGATGAATTATTATTAGTATTTTTATACACTAATTTAATCAACCTGATATTCTTATCTTGATTGTTATTGTCACAATATTTTATCCATTATACCCTCCAGCTTTTATCAGGTGCTTGTCTTCAGTAATGTTCTCAGAGTTTTAATCTGAATACTTTATTCAATCTTTGATTGAGACAGACTGTTCTTATTCCATTGTCCATGATTTAAGATAACTTAAATAGACTGGAGAAGATTATAGTGATAAAACAGTGTACAAGAATGCCTCTTTTCATTCTAAAACATTTTTTCTTTTGAATAAATAAATATAAAGATTATGTTTTGGATATAATAAAATTACCCAATATTTATAATTTTACTTATATTATGTGCATTGATTTTATTTATTTACTGTTTATGTAATATTTTGTGAGTACACACAGAACTAGATAGAAATTCCTACTCTGAGATATTTAATAGAAGAGGGTTATTTATTTTTTTTTATTTATATATGATTTTAGAAAGTTTCTAACAGCCCCCAGTCCTAGCAAGCTTACTAATTTCACACTTTTCCTCATAATTCCAACAAGAAACATGAATTATTATTGTTGGTTCTAGTTTTTAATTGCAAGTTTTTATGATTGCATAGTTTTTGTTTTGTTTTTTAAGTGTTCCATTGTTCTTGTTCCATTCCAGAAGTAACATGTTCCATTTTTTGGTAAAGAAAATATTTTCTAAAAATAATTTCTTAAATTCTAAAGTTTTGACCCATTAAATGATTTTCTAACCCCAAATTTTATTAAGACTCCCATCCCATTTATTCTATACTGAGAAGAATTCTGACCCTCTCCCATCAATAATAAGACACACCCTTGTGTACCTTAGAGTACAGAATGTTTAACAGTATTAATGTCTGCAACCAAATAAAATGTGCTGAAAAATTCTCCGCCCAACCCATATCTCAAAATATGACCAAATGATTTTTTTTCTTTTGAAAGTCTTCTCGATCAAGCCAAAAAAATCTTTAAAATGTCCTTTATACAATTTTTTTTCAAGCTAAAATATGAAATTTAATGAAATAGCATTCTCACCAATATTTTGAAGATTTTTGTTTCTAAATTGTTCATAAAAGTAAATAAATCTCAAACTTTGTATCTTAGACGCTTGAAGGTAGGTATTGAGAAATTTTGAGAAGCTTTCAGTTTGTTGCAATACTAAATTTTTTCTTGAAAGTTAACTTGAATCTAAAGATTTAACTTGAATTTAAAGATTTAAAAGTGAAATTTTTTGCAAGTTCTAATTGTTTATCAGCCTAGTTGAGTTTATACAGATCTTCATTTTCCTTCGTTGATGTCATGCACTGCTTTGTTCTTTTGTTTTCTCACGAAACCATTAAATAACACTGAAGATATCTGTAGTTAAAGTTTTTAGAAATTTCATTGCAATGCCTATTTGCCTTGCAGTCAAAGTGAACATATCATTCAATACTTTTTCAGTCATGTTTATCTCCAGGGTATGTTCTGGAAAAAAAAAAATCAGGAGAATTTTAAAAAATCAATTTTTCTGCTTATAAATGCCACAGACTTTCCCTAAAACCTGTTTTAAGCTTTAAACTGGCTTTTATTATTCAAATATACATTCCCTATTACAAATGCAAAACATTGTCTTAAAAGTGTTCCTGAGTTTAATTAGCTATGTTAATACATGCTCAAAACTGTTTTTAAATTTAGGAAAATGCTATATTCTTTCTTAAAATGTTTAAATATTGAATTTTTATGTACTTTCTTTATTACAAGTAAAATATTGAGGTGTATTTTGTGATGTAATAAACTTTTTAAAAACTTTTCTGAGCATTGATAAGTCTTTCTCAGTTTCAGAAAGTTAATATAAAGATATTTTCATAATAAAATATTCTCTAAATAGTAGTCCTTGCATAGATTTTTTTCTGAATACTAAAAGAAAACATTTTTCATGATACTATACACTTGGGTTATTTTCAAGTAATAACTGATCATAATTGTACATTAATATTTGTTATGTAGCCCTGTTGTCTGTCTGTAAGAGAATTTTGATTGAAAAATTGTGGCTAAGAAAGAAAAAAAATTGCAGATTTGGATAAAAAAACGTCTTTGTTCTTGATTCAGAAAGAACCATAGTCTGTTCTCTCTTTTTATTTTTGTTACTCCATCACAGAAGTAATTATAATTTTTTTTTTTTTTTTAATTATCAGTAGCCAACTATTAGTCTTGTTTTAACTTTTCCATGTCATTGTTGACATTTTGTTTCTGAAGTGGACATAATTTCTTCTCATAGGAATTGAAGAGGCTGGGGTTGTTAGTAGGTTTCTCTCTAATAAGTTTTACTTTATTACTAATTTTCCATGCATGGTTCATTCAATGAACCTCATTTTTCAGTATTTTCTTCTGAAACCAATACCAAACAATAAATGTGTACATTATTTAATTCTATTTATTTTTTCTAGATATTTTATGTTTTCCACTAAAACCATAATGCCATTATAGGTGTTGTGTTGTAACTTCCTGATTATTCCTAAAAAGTTTGATATCATTAAAGTCCAAAAGCTTAACAAACTGGACAGGAATTACACAACTCTTCCAAGAGAAAAGAGGCCTTGCCTGTCTTTCAGGCTCATGCTCTTTACCTGGGTACTAAAGGTAAACATGTGACTACTAAGCAGGCCACTGAGTAACAACTAGATATACATTACATGCATTAGCAACAAATTTACTTGTATGATTTTTATTGGATTTGTGGTGCTTATAAGTGAATTTCAATTTAAATATTTGTACATAGATTCATTCAACCATGTATCATTTTTCCATTACCTTTCACCATCTGAAGCAGTTTCATGACTCCATTCTCCCAGAATTGGCATCTTTCTAGATAATGAACTGCTCTAAGTAGGTTTTTCCAGGCTTCCAGAGAATCAAATACTTCCCATTAAGAAAGATTTTGTAGGGATTGAAATAAGTGAAAATCTGATGGGGCAAGTCCAGGTGAGTATAGCAGTTGTAGTAGCATATCATATCCATGCTGTACTAATTTCTGTCTTTGGCTAATTCCAAGCACTGTTTCTCAATTGCTGCCATTAATCAATCCAACTGGGAACAATATTGTCTGAATTCAATATATGATTTTGTGGAAGGAGCTTGCAATGTACAATGCCTTTCTAATCCAACAAGATACAAAACATCATGTTCTTCATGTAAAGGATTGCTTTTGGAGTGGTTAATGGTGGCTCATTTAATTTTCCCCAGTAACTTTATTGTTTCAAATTTTTGTAAACAACCTATTTTTCATTACCTGTGAGCATTCTTTACAAAAATGTGTTATTTTTGTTGCATTCAAGCAAATAATTATGGATAGAAATGCATCCCATTAATTATTTTTGGTTAAATTGTGAGGTATCATAGCAATTCCTGTATCCAAATGTTTTCAAATGCCTTACGATAATCAAATGAGATATTTCAAGTATCTCTGTTATGTTCCATGTCATGTGACCTTGATTATTTTTTTATCAGAATTTCAATTTAGTCATCATCATCAAGTGCAGACCTGCCCAAACATTTTCAGTCTTTCAGATCAAAGTTTTCACTTTTGAACCAAACAAACCACTTATGAACATTAGTCATACTTTATAAATGGCACATATTTCTTTTTCTATTTACACAGCTTTCTTCTCTTTCCAGAAAGAAAAGAATATCAAACAGTGAAAATACATATCATTTTCCTGCATTTTCATTTTTAATTTAAAGACATCTATTTAAAGACAGTTCACAGTCTATATATAAACCTTTGTAAAAGAAAGATGTGTTTTAGAATATTTATATATTTCCTAAATTTCAGTAACTCAGATGCTACCAATTGAAAAATGCTACAAAATTTTGTTTCAACCCAGTATTTGATATTTGTGTGCAAGGCCATGTTTTAAAGTATTAAAAATGAATCTGTCTGCAATTGATTAGTGATCTTTAAAAAATAACCTACTTTTCCTGGACTAAGATAAGACAGATTTTATTTTCATGTCCTGATAATTTCGTGCTAATTAACTTCAGCAACATTTTGAACAAAGACTTTGCTAACTTGAATTCTTTTTAGTCATGACCAAATCTCATCAAAGACATTTATAAATAAATAAGTAGAATAGAATTATGATAGTGTCAATCAGTAATGCAGCTAAATGAAATTCACAAAGGAAAAATAACAAAAGTATCTTAAGGTTATTAATTTCGGTTACCTATGTCACTAACTGAAAAATACTGACAAATTCTTACTTTTTAAGTTTATAGTTATTTCCTCAGGAATAATGAAAAAATAAGTCCAAGATGTTTTACTGAAATTTATCACAGGGCTATAAGTGTTGAGAACTCAGTGAGGTACAAACTCAGTATACTACCAAATGTTCAGTGAAGCTAGCTTGCTATCCAATGCTCTTGAGCTGTTATCCACAAAAATCAAAAGGTAAATTTGATTTTTATAGTAGAATTCTTACAAAGTATAATTTCTAATCATCTTTTGGAATCTAGAACAACCTATATTATAATGCCTGACATTTAAACTATTTCAGAAAAATTCAATTTTTAATTCTCCCTTATTTCTGTTATAAAATTAGGATTCTTGTAATTAAATAGTATTTAACAATAAGAACCATTGAAATATATATCAGTTAACTGCCATATGTGATACACACTTGGGTGATCATGTTTCTTTCAAGACGTAACTGACTAGGCAGAAGATTTTCCTGTTGTCATCTCTTTCTGCGATAGACTGGTTGCTAACAAAAGCTTTAGAATCTAATCTGTCCTGCTAGTCAACCTATAGCTGGAGAGAGAAGAGATGGATTAATACCTTTCCTGAAGGTATTTGTGTGCAAGTGAATGAAACAAATTTGGAACTGGAATTCAAACTCTGCTCTCTGATTTTTCATTTGGAGCCAATATCCGTTACTCACAATGCACGACCAGAAATAGATACAGAAATGCTAAAAGCACTGATTCTCTTTTTAATCTCTGAAAATATTTAGAAATGAATGCATTTTCTTTTCTTTTTGAAATTTGAAAGTTTGACTTTTACTCTGAAATATTTAATAAAAACAAACATTTTAAAGTTTTCAATGAGACTTTTAAATTAAGATTTCTTTTTTTCAACTTTTATTAAATGCTATCTTATCTGGGTTTAATTAAGAATTCATGTCTCATCTAAAAGTTATGTTCAGTCTTAATTCCACTAGCCAGAGTTAATTAGCTAATCATAAATGTATTATTAAAAAATCAAATAACTAATTGATAGTTTAAATTCATTAGAATTGATTAAGTCAAGTTTTTAATTTGGCCTATTTGCCATATGAGACATGTCAAAAATGATAGTTTTCTAAACTTATTGATGTTTAATGTGAAAGTATTGCAGATTTTATACATGCTGATGGGGTCGTGTCTTCATTTTGAGTATTCATTCTAGCAGGTCACATTTAGGTAAGCCTAAATCCATTATCCATTATATAACTGTTACAATTATAACATTTGCTTTTATTCTGTAACTTGACAAAATTGTCATCTGCTTCAAAGTGCTAGAAAGTAAAAGTCGTGATTCTATGTTTTCAGTTATCTGTGCAGGAGACAAAGGCATATTAAAATTTTGTTTTGTCTGAATTACAAAGTTACATGCAATCTGTCTCAGTGGGGCTTACTTCTGTTGCAATTAAAAGGTATAAATAAAAATGAATTCATCAGTGTCAATTCATTTTCTATTCAAGAAAGGATTAGTATTCTTTTTTCAAAAGTGATTGATAGTGATTGTTCCAGAAATATAGCCTTATGTCAGTCTTAATTTAGTCTAAGTAAACAGAACTGCATTCTCTGTTTAGAATCAAAGTTGTTTTACAGATCTCTCTCTCTCAATATATATATATATATATATATATATATATATATATATATATATATATTTAATGAAACCTGCGTAAAAGCGAGATTGTTGCCCAATACACCCCCCTCTCTCTCTCTGTCTCTCTCTCTCTCTGTGTGTGTGAGAATTGATAAATATACATATGGGTATACACACTATATATAAATATTATTCAGGTGTTAATAAAATAGTGCTCAATGTAGTATAAACAGAGCTATTAATCATACATTAATAAATATAGATATTATTCTACATCAGTAGCAGAACTCAGTTTCATGTACTATGCAATCATCAAGTGCATATTACAAAATCATATATATATAAGATGCTTGGTTCTCCTTGTAGTTTTATTAGATTTTGTTTACTAGGTTTCAGAAAAAAATACTTTTCCTTTTTAACTTTATATATAATATTAAATTGCTCAACTTAAAATTTGTGATTTATTCAAATAAAAGAATTTAGAAAGGTTCATACAAATATTATTATTGTCAATCAAAAGTGTTTTAAATCTGCATACATATATTTTTTTCTGTTTCCATTACATCTTTTGGTAATTGTAGATCTATTGAAATCTTTTGAGTGCTGCTGGTAAAGTTCTCCTCTACTCATTATTTTATAATTATGAAGTGATTGCCATCCATGTCAAGGTGCTTATTTTAAGGGACAAATCACCACATTTAAAATGCTTAAACCAGTTTTAGGAGGTATAGTCAGCTTTAAGTGCTATTTGAAAATAACGCCTCAAAATTTTCAGAATTTCAATACTTGTATCCGCTATTACGACACTTGAAACAACAAAAAAGATGCAACAACAATATAGTGAAGATATGTACATGAAATAAACTTTGAAGTAAAGGTCCATAAAAAGTGAAATTATTTTTTATACACCTTATATTTATCTGTGCATTGTGGTGTAATGGATATTGGCTCTGAATGAGAATTCTGAGAGCTGAGTTTGAATTTGTTGCATTCACTTACACGCAAATTATCTTGGGAAAGGTATTAATCCATCCCTTCTCTCTTCAGCTATGGGTTGATAAGCAGAACAGATGGGTTCTATAGCCTTGGTTGGCAACCAGTCTACTTCAGAAAGAAATGGTAACCTATTGCAAGAAAATCTTTTGCCTAATCAGTCATGGATTGAAAAAGACATGGTTGCCCAAGCGTGTATTATGTTTGGCACTTTACTGACTGACTGAATATTTATCTAAGAAAATTTGTACAAATATTATTTATATTAGTGCATCGTTTGTAATGCCTCATATTCTTTTGGTTTTGTCAGTACATCTGAGAGGGGAGGAACATGTAGTCTAGGCAGTGCACTGCCTCAATATACCATCACCCAAGCCTGTGCACTAGCGGTCACTTCAGTCTTATCAGTCTTATCATAATATCATAAATGACTGAATTTTAACTGAACAGGATGCATTGTCTATACATACTGATAATGGTTAGAGGAAAATTTACATTTTATTTATTTTAAATGATTTTCTAATAAATTGTCATTTTTTTTATTGAGTACATTCTTCTTCTTCTATGTGCTCTGTCCTTTCATGACGTAGGCAATCATGGCTTTCCACATCTTCCTATTCCTGGTGGCTCTTAGTACACTTTCTCCTGTTACACCATGCAATCCTCGTTCTGTCATCCACCTGATCAGGTCCTTCAAATATGTTATTCGCTGCTTTCCCCTGTCTTTTTTTCCTCTCTATCTGGCCTGTTAGTATCAGGTTCTCCAAGTCTTCCTTCCTCATTGCATGTCCCAGGAACTTTAGCTGTCTCTTCCTGATGCTCAGTAATAATTTAATTTCATTACCATCATTTCTAAGACCTCATCATTCCTCACATGCGCGATCCATGATATCCGCAGCATCCTTCGGTAAAATCACATTTCAATTGCTTCCAGTTTTTCCTTCATCTTTGATGAGATTGTCCAGCATTCACTGTCATATTGAAGAATTAACATCACATAGCAATCAAGTAATCTTTTCTTTCTTTCTAGTGAAATCTTCCTGTCTTTTAATACTCTACTCAACTTCTGGAACACGTCTTTTGCCATGCCAATTTGCTTTCAAATCTCTGTGTCGCACTTTCCGTCTTCTGTTAGAATACTTCCTAGGTATTTAAATTTTTGTGCCTGCCGGATTTTAGTATTCTCCACCTATATTTGGCATTTAGGGATGTTCTTTTTGCTGATGATCATGCATTTGGTTTTCCTGCAGTCTATTTGTAGTCCTTTCTTGTCAGTTTCTTCAGCTATTTTCTGTAGAAGGTTTTGTAGCTTTCTTTCCATGTCTGCTATGAGTACTGTATCATCAGTGTACCTTACGTCATTCAAATTGTGACCTCCGATGACAAATCCTGGCTTAACATCTATGATCCTCAGAATAGTCTCGCTGTACAAGTTGAATAGATATTGGGTACATTAATATATATGTATTTAATATCTAAACTAACCACAACTTTCTTTTTTGTGTGTTTGTTTTTATTTAGTAAAAGTCACCAGAATTCTTTAGATGTACTGAAAAAAGAAAAGACAATGCATTCACTTCTAAATATTTTCACAGATTAAAAAAGAATAAACGCATTTTAGTATTTCTGTATCCTTTTCTATGGTACTGATCATTAAATTTTTATTTAATTACAAGAATTGTAGTTTTATAACAGAAATAATGGGAGAATTAATAAATTTTGTAAGGTTTTCAGTCTTTGAATTTTTCTGAAATAGTTAAGTTTAAATGCCAGGTATTAGATTATAGGTTGTTCTAGATTCCAAAAGATGATTAGAAATTATATTGCAAGAATTCTACTATATAAATCAAATTTACCTTATGATTTTTATGGATAACAGCTCAAGAGCAATGGTTAGCAGGCTAGCTTCACTGATCATCTCCACACTCATAGGCCTGTGATAAATGTCAGTAATATCTCTTGGACGTGTTCTTTGATTATTTCTGAGGAAATAACTATAAACATAAAAAGTAACAACTTGTCAGCATTTTTAGATTAGTATCAAGTAGTAGAGCTAGAAGTTTTGTGATAGCTCTAGCAATTTTAGGAAGGCCATAACCAATTCCAGAGATTATTGGTTGCATTGGAATAATTGTGTTTATTTTTTGTAGAATATATTATATGTTTAAAGATTCTCAATAAAATCCAAAGAATATGCAGTGTTATTGGTCCTAACCTGGCATCTCATCTTCAGTCACTTTTCCAACACTATAACATAGCTTCCTTGCGTTTTTATATAAGTATTTTTATGGTAATTGTTCTGATGAACTTTCCTTTTTGGTACCTGGACTATGAATTATGTGCAGTACTAAATTGGCAGTAAGTTTTCATCATTTTTCCATTGAAATGGCTAGATGCAACTGTAATTTCTATGCTAACAGTTTCTTCTATCTCACTTTTTATTTGTGGAACTATTTTCTGTCTTGTATTCCAGTCAATTTTGAGCTTAAGAAATTTAAATTCAATGTTAATCATTATCTTCTGTCTTAATTCCTGTTCTTTTGTTTTTTTCTCTCTCTCTCCTTAATAGAATTTTTCTTTAATATTCTCTAACACTCAGTAACTCCTTCTGCTACTAACATTGTTATTTTGTTCATGCTATGTGCTTGTATTACTACACTTCCCTCTTTGTCTGAAGATGTGATGATGATTTTGCTATTGTTTGTTAATTTATTTAAAGTATTATCCAATAAAAAATATTTCCTCATGACCTTCAAATGTTTATTCTATAAAAACAGCATTTCTCTACCTAAATAATTCTTTAAAGAACCAAAAAATTCACAAGAAACTGGAAATCACAGGAAAGATGTCTGTTAAATCATGTATGGTGCAAATTGTCCACATTTTTAACAGATACAAATTTAGTCATGTCATTTTTGCATCATGGGAGATAAGTGTCATCATGCAGCAAAATATCATTTTTTTTTTTTTTTTTGAGAACTTTTTGAATTTTGAATGCACTATTTAAAACTGATCTATATATCTGTGTGTATAGATCATTTAGCTACTATAAAGAAAGCTATATCAAGTCACTCCTGCTTCACCAAATTTTCACCATAACTTTCTTAGGATGGCAGTGTGATTTCAACTAAAGGTTTTGTTTTTTATCTACTTTCTGCCATTGTGCAGATTTTCTCTGCTTTTTATACAAAATCCATTTTTCATCCCAAGTGGTAATACAATGCAAAAACAAATCAATATTGTTTTTAATTCAGTTCAGAACTCATTTACTGAGTTTTGTTTTCCTTACCAATTGCTTTCAAATAAATTGATTCCATTTAAATCACTGAAGTTTGTTGCAAGTCCTCTGACTGAGGTTTTGAGATCATTTTCCAATACAATATTTAGTCTGATGGTTTGGGCTGACATTTCCTTTGAATTCCTAAACTGAAATCTTCACTTGCAAAATTTTATAACCAAAATCTTATTGTACATTTGCTGACAGTATTGTTCCCAAATGCAGAATTTATATTCCTTTTAGCTTCTGCTCTAACATTAACCAGTTTGAACTTGTTTGGTTGTAAAATTGAAAATCTTAAATTAAAAAGCTTTTCATATTTGTTTAAAATTCAGTAAAAACTTAATAGAAATTTTACTAAATTACCAATAAATAAAGAATAATGTCTATAAAGAAGAAATCAAAACTATATGATCTTTTAGAGAAACTTTGGATACCATTTAACAACAATATATTTGAAAAGAAAGCTAGATATATGATTGTTTATTTAAAATATTTATGAAGAGTATAGTCATTTGTTTATTTTCTTTTATAAGCTATTGAGATAAAAGTTGTGCTAACCTCAAGGTTGGAAATGAAACAATTGTATTGAATCAATTGCTAAGTCTGCTTTTGTGAAAACTAGTTCATTTGGAGATAGTTTTTCTTGCCAAAATCTCTTACACATAAATCTATAATTTGTCTGTACATCAAATATAACTGCCATATCTTGTTTGGTGCTTCTGCTATAATATAGAAATTCTTGACAAAATCCGAATAAGCATTTGCAATGTTATTGGTCCTGACCTGGTATCCCAGCTTCAGTCACTTTCTTTCTATACCGTAGCTTTCCTGTGCATCTATAAATATTTTCATGGTAATTTTCTGCTGAGTTTTGTCTTTGGTACCTCACCTTCACTAATTTAAGTGCAGTTCTAGATTGGTAACTAGATCTTATAATTTCACTGTTGAAACTGCTAACTGTAAGTTCTAATAATTTCTTCATCTGCATTCTCACTTGTGAAACTCTTCTTGCTGTCTTGTCAATTACAATCTTCATAAATTTAAACGCAGTGTCCATTATTATCTTTTCTCTCCTTGAATTCTATTCTTTTATTGTTCTGTTTATTTCACTCACAGTAACCCCACTTTCCAAGCACCTGAAGAAGGCTAGAGCATACAATGGTTGAAATGTCATATACAACTGGCAACAAAGATGGGGACAATAGTTCAAATAATGTAAATAGTGTAAATTTCAATTGTACTATCTCAAAAAAAAATCTCAAAAAAAAAAGTTTAACTCATCTGATGAAGGAGGTTCTATAAATTATTCTGTAAACTTGATTGCTTTAGACATTTAGTTTTTCAATAGTAAAACTTTCACATCTACCATAATTTAAGTATTCAATTATGAGATCATGGTTAAAATGGTTTTGAGTGAGTGAAGTCTGAGGGTCTTGGTAAAGATCACCCCTTTTTTGAACATTGTGGTCTGATGCTACAGATTCACTAACAAAGATCTATACCAAATAGCAAAAACCATATCACTTGAGGACCACCAACACTAGCAAAAACTAAAATGAATAGCACGTGTAACTCAGAAAAAATAATGACCTAATCAAGATGTTGACATTTCACACTACTTCAAATAAAAAATTAAGAAGGAAACTCCCATCAATACTGGCAAGAGTCTTATACATGATACAAGTCTAGACAATCATGTCTCTTTCAATTTATGACTGACTAGGCAAAACTTTTCTCACAGTATGTTGTCATTCCTTTTTAAGTAGTAGACTAGTTGCTGACCAAGGTTAAAGGACCCAGTCTGTCCTGCTCTTCAATCCATAGCTGGGGGAGGAAGAGATGGATTCATACTTTCCCCAAGGGGGGATTTGTGTGGAAGTGAATGTAACAAAGTCCACTAGAATTCAAACTTGCCTCACTGATTTCTCATTCTGATCCATTATCCACCCACACAACACATCTGCTACTGGACTTGAAAAACCTATTTTCCTGAAAAATTGTTTTAAGAAAAAGATTTTATAAATTTCAATCGAAAGCAATGACTGGTTACTCAGTCAATAAATACCAAATGTTTCCTTGTAAGGGAATGGCTGATAATACCAGGATCTATATAGTTAATCATTTAAGTACTTATGGATATTTACTTAAATAAGTTTAGTCTAAGACAAGGTCAAATGGAAGAAAAGGCTTGGCTTGAAAATCAACATTGGAAATCTTGGCTTTTTATCTGAGTTCTAATACCATCTTCTGGTTCAAGTTGGAGATATAAAGCTATCAGCAAATAAGGTAGGGCATCATTTAAAAATGTTTATAATTTATAGTATTACAACACAGAGATATCTATTTATATTCTGAGTATATTCTATATAATATGGTAAGGAAGTAAGTTTAAAAACATATTTCAAGTGATTATATACTGTATTATTATATACTACAGGGCATGACACTAATCCAGTTTTGCTTATCATTGAGTTTGATCTTCACTAAATGTCTGATTATTTAAACTTTGTGCTACACTACTAAGCTTAGTGAATTTGTGGTGATACCGAGCAAAGCAAGGGACCAGATGTTTGCACTCTCAGGACCAGAAAGCAAATGACCAAAATTGGTCTGTGCGCACCCGGCTCCACGTATATGTTCTGGCAGAAAACCAAAAATTAATTAAATATCAAATTCCTGTTTGCGAGACTACGCGAATTTTATTTATCGTCCAATGGGAAGCCCAGAATTAAATACGAGTGTGAATCCCCAAATGACCTGCCAGGACCCACAAAGACAAAATAAAAAGCCAACAAAGAAAGCATCACCAGAGTTGAGAAAGTGCGAACATAATTAGCACATCCCTTGACCTCGTCAAGCGATCCACTATGCTCGCCTCCTTTTCCTCTCATCTTCTTCTTTGCTGTCACTGAGCTATTTACCCAACCAAAGGAGCAGATACATGAAAGACATTCCTAACTGACAAACACTCCCACATACTTACACACAAACTCTCTTTCAGCATTTACTGCTATAAACATTTAAAGTCTTTTTGAACCCATCCTAAAGACATTATTTATTTGTTAAAAAACCTTAATTGATATGTGTATATATAAAATGTTGTTTCTATACTCAATTTGATTTTCTTGTTTTTTAACCCCTTTTATAACTTATAGTGGGCTATCTACTAACGAGGTCAAATTCAGTTAATCTGTTTCTACATACAACTACGTTTCACTAGAACGGATAACCTACTATAAACTGGTGACCTCGACGTGATTTCAACACACACACATACACACACAAATTTGGACTTTCAGCGAAATTAGAATATTTCTCTTCAACACAAACTCAACATGGCAACTAACGCTGAAGAAACTTCAAATCATAACCAACAAATCCAAGAGATAAAACCACCAAACTTCCTTGAATCAAACGTATTTTGGTTTGCGATAATGGAGGTGCAATTTAATATTGCAAATATTAGACAGCCCAGTCAAAAAATTTTCAGCATTTTGGCAGCACTCCCCGTGGACATAGTAGGAAATATATACAGCCAACTATACTGCAATCAAAGGACTATGACGCACTAAAAGAAGCAGTGGCGGGCGCTTACGAAGGAACAAAACCGGAGATGCTGGACAAATTAATATCGTCGTCGACAGTAACTGGTCGTCCCTCAGTGTACCTGAATGAACTCATGTCATTAGCAGGTCAAATTGGCATAGGGGACGATATTGTATGCCACAAATTCATTCAAGCCCTACCTCACTCTATTAAACCAGTAGTAGTGGCGCAAGTCGATTTAGACACAAATCGTCTTGGAAAAATGGCAAACGACTTATTATATTTCAATACACAAGACACTACATATATTCGACAGATTTCCAGGAAGCAAAAACATGGACAGCAAAATAAAGATGAAACTAAAATCATACATGGCTGTTCTCACAGTGAAAATAAATCCCCTACCAGTGTTCACCCTTTTAACAAGGACCAAAAACCCAAAATCTGCCGAGCGCATTTATATTTTGCGGAACATGCAAAATTTTGCAAGCCATGGTGCAGATGGCCTAATAAACGGAATGATCAAATGCAACCCAGCTCTTGCCCAACTACACCAGTTCCTCATGAGATTTTGAAAAACTAACTAGGCGAGAAATGTTAGCTTCCATTTCCTCGCCACTTATCATTGTAGCTGCACGGTTAGGAGCTCAGAGATTAAATTTTATTGTGGGTACAAGAGTTGCCATATCTATACTTCCAAAAAGATATTTAAATGGAGCCGTAACATACACAACCAATATCTCTTTAGTGTCTGCCAACAATCAAAAGATTGAATGCCCAGGATAAACAGTGCTACAGAACCTCAGACGGGAATTTACCTGGACATTTATAATAGCCGAAACTGTTCAGCCACTCCTAGGATACGACTTCCTAAACCATTTCAGATTAGTGGTGGACTGCAAGAACAACAATCTAATCAATAAAATGACTAATAGACAATCCAATGCACATCCATCATCTATTATCATGAATATAGATGTAGTACCGAATAAAGATACTAACAAAATGGTACAAACAATTCTGGAGAAATATCCAAACTTAATTTCTCCTCATCATAACACAAATGCAACAAAACCAAAGATATACCACAGAATAGAAACTGGTAGCAATCCTCTTACCTTCTCCAGAGCCAGACAGTTATCAGCTCAAAGATGTGAAATGGCGAAAGAGGAATTCAAGAAACTTCTAAAGACAGGAATAATTTCCCCTTCGAACTCAGAATGGAGTTCAGCCTTACACATGGTACTGAAGTCAGACACATATAGACCTGTTGGTGATTACAGACATTTAAATACCATAACAAAAGCCAATCAATATCAGGTCCCAAATATAAATTCCTTGTCTTCGATGCTTCATAACAAGAAGTTCTTTTCAAAGATAGACCTGTCTTCTGCTTATCACCAGATACCAGTTCACCCGGAGGATGTCTGCAAGACAGCCATCTCTACCCCTTTCGGGTTATTTGAATACAACTATATGCCTTTCGGACTACGGAACGCATCATGCACTTTTCAAAGAATGATGGACAATATCTTCCGTGATACTGATTATACCTTTGTATATATCGACGATATCCTGATATTTGCAGAAGATGAAGAAACTCATTCCGGGCATGTTGACCTAGTACTACAAAAACTAAGTGAGTACGACTTTAAAATGTGTCTCTCCAAATGTGTATTTAGTGCTAATGAGTTAGACTTTTTAGGATTTCACATTTCTTCTAATGGTCTCAAACCCAGTGCTAAAAAGTTGAATGAATTAAGTGAATTTCCTCAACCAAACGATTCTAAATCACTACGCTGATTCCTTGGAATGGCAATTTTTTTTAGGAAACTTGTGCCAAATTTCAGCAATATTATATTACCTCTCACGGAAAAAATACGTTTAAACCAAAATTCAAAATCCTTAACCTTAAAGGAAGAAATTGAATCTTTCGAAAACATAAAAAAACTCTTTATCAAACGTAACTGTTCTAGCTTTCCCCAGCTCAGAAGCTAACAACTATCAACTTGTAACAGACAGTTCAAATTATGCAGTGGGTGCAGCACTTCACCAAACATTGATAATCAAGCCATCCCCATAGGTTTTTTTCAAAGAAATTATCCCAAACCCAACAAAAATATTCCACTTTTGACAGAGAACTACTAGCTGCCTATCTAGCAGTACTCCATTTTAAACATTTAATAAAAGGCAGAAAATGTAATGTTACTGACGGATCACAAACCACTTTGCAGTGCTTTTAAAAGCCAATCTTCCCTAAAATCAGATAGACAACAGTGTCACCTGTTTTATCAGCGAATATGTGAATGACATTTCACATATAAGAGGCTCACCAAATATAGTAGCTGATTGTTTATCACAACCTGTCAATGCGATCACTATTGATGTATGTGACATACAAGAAATAATGAAACATCAAGCTACTGACAAATTCAGGCATTCAAAGATCAACTGAAATCATATAAAATAAATAGGAAACCATATTATGCAACATGACATTACCTTTTCCACGACCTTTTGTGACAGAGAAGCTCAGAAAATTGGTATTTGACAATCTGCATAATCTATCATATCCGGGAATAACATCTTCAAGAAAAATAATAAAATCCAGATACTATTGGCCAAAGATGGACAAATCAATAAAAGCCTGGTGCACAGAATGCCAGCATTGCCAACAAGCAAAAATAATAAAACACACAAAGAGCAAAGTAAATCTATTTGAATTACCTTCCAGCCGTTTTGAAACAGTGCATGTAGACATTGTCGGTCCCTTACCACCAGTAAAGAACCAAACTGACTTATTTTTCACCATACCGATATTTATTAACATGCATCGATAGAAACATGAGATGGATAGAAGCATGCCCAATAACAGAAATTATGGCAAAATCAATATCAATGGCTTTTGTCAATCTGTGGATCTCCCAATTCTGACAGAGGAACCCAATTTGAATCCAAACTATTCACAGAACTATCAAAAATAATATGTTTCCACAGATTATGAACAATGGTATACCATCTGCAAATGAATGAATTAGTAGAGTGAGCACACAGAAACCTAAAAACAGCTATTATAGCCAGAAAAGAATCATGGTTATCAGCTCTACCTGTTGTCCTTTTGGGAATGAGGATAACTCCTAACGAATCAAACTATTCTCCGTTGCTTTGCTCGGTATTACCACAAATTCCTATATTGAAAGAGTTGTAAACCAAAATTCATTCAGATATTAACTTTTTTCCAAAATATGGTTAATGCTGTATTGTTTAATTTTTTTTTTTAACTTGCAAATTCAATTTCTAAAGATGTCTACTTTCAGAGCATTATATTGAGACTGAAATTATAAATCAAGCTGTTAAAAATTCTGCCTCTTTAAATAGTTTCTCTTTGTGGCATTTGAAACTTTTCTGTTTTGGTCACCAGTTTAAAATCTTAACTTGAATTGTAATTTCTGCCATGAAGAAAAGTTTGATAATTAGAAAAGTGAATTCGAGTTAAGGTATATATCATATTTGCTAACTTCTAAAAAAAAAAAAAAAAACTTTCTCCACTTACAAAAAATATCCAAATATTATACACAATACAATGTCTTGATATTATGAGTGGAGGACTGAATACCAATATTTCCAGCTGTACAGCTTGTGGTCTAATAAATGGTCTTTCATTTTATATCCTAACAAATATGAATTTCAGCTGACTTTACATCAGTATTAATATATAACTCAATAGTCAGGGTATTGAACTGATAAACATTACATATCTAGTGACATTTTCTGCAATATATGTAAGCAGTTCATCAAATGTGTATGACTAAGGTCCGTGGTTCAGTTAAACAATATCAGAATTGGAGAATAGTTCAAGGAAGAAAACATTCATAATAATAGAAGATTTGGTTTTAGTGTTAAAGCATAACTTATTAGAGAGACAATTCAAGTTATCAATATTCCTAAAGAAATAGCTTTCTTGATAGTGTTAAAATTGTAATTTTACAATTAAATAACTTTCTTAGTGCATTTGTTCAGTGTGTAAAGTCTAAATTTCTATTATAATTATCAAATCAAAGTAATATTTACACAGTGTATATTCTAGATATTCTAAAAGGAGTGCTTGATGTTAGTCCATAGCTGATGTTAGGTTATGGTCATTGACTTTTAATCAGACATTAAACTTTATAAGAAAAGGTTCTGGGTATGACAGTAAACTGCATCCAGCAGCAAGGTTTCTGATTGGGAGGTTGTGATGAGCATGGAACCACCTCTTAATTGCTGTTGTTCCCAGGTCCACCCTGATGTCGTGTGGTAGCACCTGTCAGCGTCCCAGCTATGGGCAAATTTTAACCCCCAAACAGGGGTCAAAACACTATGAATGTATAAAAACAATCTTTTATAGAAATATATACATAAAATAGACTTTTATAGAAAAATATACATTTTTGAAGGAAAAATATTACCAACAATATATTTTTGAAGAAAAAAAGTATTACCATAACACGTTTTTCAAGGAAAAAAAATTATTGCCATAATACATTTTTGAAGGGGAAAAAATTAGAAGCAATACATTTTTGAAAACAAAATCTTCAGTTCTTTTAAAATAAATAAAAAACTTTCATCAAATCTGACTAAATCAACCTTCTCACTATAACCAAACATTAAAAACAATACCATCTTAAACCCCCACCGTTTTAGCATTAAATAACCCACAGAGGTTGATATGCTATTAAAGCAAAAACTCAAACTTTTAAGAAAAATGTTCTTACTTTTATATATTATTAATATTTCTTTTCGTATTCTTTTTTCTTTTTTAATTTTCAGCCCTGAACTTAGTAAACATGTTTATTAGTTTCACACTTTTTGAACCTTTAAATGGTTTTACGATTCCCTTTTTTATTAAGACCCCTGTCCCGATTAATCAAACTAGTGAAGTCCTTGTATTAGGTATAGAGTATTTGAAAAACAAAACAAACGACATGAGTTATTTCCCTTAAAGGTATTTATATTCATGGACGATTTTGTTTGGAACTGTATTGAACTCAATTTAAAAGTTGGGGTTTGGCATGATAGCTAATGATACAAAATATATTCTTTTTACAACATACTACCATTTTTGAGGAAATGAGTTTAAAGATTAAGTTGAGGTTCAAAATAGTAACGTCAGAATTTAATTGAAAGCCTTACCACACAGCCTTAAAATTTCTTTACAAATTATTTATTGTATGGATTGGATGCATGGCATAAGCACATTTATTACCAAATCATTGTGCCATCAAATAAGACTTTACTTCAAAAAAGAAATTATACTGAACAATTTAGTTATGTTATGATGTAATCTATATATAAAAGGCAATCTGAGTCCGTGTGTGACTGTTTCCTATGCATGCCTAGATTTTTTAAGCCATGCCACTCAAACTTTCTACGGACACATATCTACAGGGAAGCCAAGTCGACACATACTTTTTGAGTTTAAGTTCAGCAATTTTCCCTTTTGCACTTTTTGGCCAATGGAGCCGATTGTTTACATTTGCTCCGTAAAACATTAAAGATCTAAGATGGTTGCTAGATTACATCACAGAAATCAAATCACACGTGTCAAACATGACTAAAATATTATTTTATTTAAAAAACAAAACAAATGAGCCATTATATTTAATTTTTATTCTGACGTTTTAAAAATTCATTTGGTCAGCAAAATAATGTGAATATTTTTCCTCACAATTTTGAAACAAAAGAAATATTTTTTTTTTAAATTCTTAACTGAGAGCATAATAGTTTTTATATTTCTACATTTTTAAATATTCTTCAAAAATTTCTGAACTGAGAGCGTAATAATTTTTATATTTATAATTTCAGTAAAACAAAATAAATAATTTTTATTTTTATGTTAAATTCATTTAGTCAACAAAAAATGTAAATATTTTCCCCCGTAATTTTGAAACAAAAACAAACACAATGTTGTTTCCAATGTCACACAAAACATCAAATCATGTTTATGCAAAACAAAAAAAATAGATTTTTTTAATGAAATTTTTGAACAATTTTTAAACAATAATTTTTTTATGTAATTATATTTTCATATAACCAGGTTTTAAAGGAATTTATCCATTTAATATTATAAACATTATAATTACTGAAGGAAAGCCTGCTTCAAATGCGGTTTACTGGAAGATGACAATCAATGGGACTCTGCAATGGTGGAAAGTGTCTTGCATCTTCTACTACTTAAATGTTCTGAGTTACAGGGGCAATGCCAGGCTATGATGCTAGTATATATTATACAGTGCATTAGTTTTAGTGTGATTTTCAATAAACAATGCAAACTTAAAACATTTTGTTTTATTTGCAGCCAGCAGTATTATGGTGTTACACTTTCATCTATGTTTTGTTTTTATTAATTAAGATCTCACAAATCTTATTCATTGTGTAGATCTTTTGTAATCTTTTACAATTTTTTTCTTTTTTGTGGTAGTCAATCCTTGTGGTAATTCAACATTAAAATTCTGGTTTGAATATATTTTTCATTCAATGTACCTAATACAAAAGATATCAACTTTATTTGGATTTATTGTTGAAATGGTAAAATTTTCAAGTTATTTTTTAAGTAAAAATCTGTAGAAATGAAATATTTCTGTACATTTCTTTTCAGATGATATTTAAAATGAAATGCTCAAAAATTGGTAAAAGATATGAATGTAATTTTTGGTATCAGTACTTATTACATCAAGCGCCAGCTTTTACACTGAGTGTAATGTTGATTTTCTAAAAAGAAAATGAAAAATCACTCTGCCTTAACAATTTTACTTGTTTTGATTGTTGGATACTTCCTAACAATAGTAATCAGCACAAATGTATTATACATAGATCTATTCTGTCAATAAGGCTTGCGATAATTCATGACAGTTGACAATCAATTTTTACTGACATCAAATGCTTGTTATGCAAATTAAATGCTGGAATTGTTAGTCTTTTTTATTTTCTATAGGAAGTACAAAAAATGGTGAAGTAGTAACAATGTCAGTGGGTAGCAATGAAAGAATAAATCTAAAACCATGTGTACTTATCAAATGTTCAAGTGCAATCAATATTAAAATGTAACTATGTATCATTTTTCACTCTAGCCAGAATTTACTATGTCACATTATACATGTGAATATGAAAGTGAATGAAAATTTTAATAAATTTGTTTTATAAATCCTACCCAGATTAAAGAGCTATTATTTGAATAAAAGATACTGAATAAATAGATATTTGCAGTGAGACAAAAACATAAGAATGAAAATGTAAAACTTATCTAATTATCCAAAAAATAAGAAACAATCTTATGCATGATATATAAAATGTCTTCTATACAGATTGTATGTAATTTGATCTACATGTGATGGCCTCCAGCAGCTAAAATGATATCTACTTTTTTTATCTTTACTCACAAAGATCAATAGCAGAGTTTGTTTTGTGTGAGCATTTTTATTTTGAAGTTGGAAGTTAACTACATTTAGCATCATGCTTTTGAATAAACCAAAAATAATTATAACTATGCAAGTAAAATTCTCTCACATCTGCTGACAAAAAAAATAACATGAGTATTATATACTTGAGCAATGTTATTGCTCTAGATTCAAATCTCTTAAGATTAATGAAATCATCACTTCAGACTTGTTAGGAAATAAAATGCAGGGAGCGACCTGGTTGCTCTTGTTATTTACATGTTTATCTTAAAGATCAGATTGCCAAATATTTGCTTTACTAAAGAGTGGGGGGAGAAAGAGAGAGAGGGTGGCAAAGAGAGAATTATGAAATCTAATAATACTTCCTTACAAATCAGACAAGTCTCTCTCTCAAGACTTCAAATATAAATCTGTATCGGATATTTAAATAGAGAAATCAAAACTTTTGTATTCCTCTGAAATCTTTACCTCTTTACTCCTTCCTTGCTAAAATTCCACCAAAGGTGGCTGTTAATCTTGATGTCAATTCACATTCTATTTATAAAACATGCATTATAATCATTATAATCATTTACTAATAAAGATCTACTCTAATAAGCAGATAAATATTATTTACATGAAGTTGCTATGAAAGTAAAGTCTCTTATTTTATACTGGTCCAATGGTATCTGATACAGATGTTGATGGTATGAAAGTAAAGTCTCTTATTTTATACTGGTCCAATGGTATCTGATACAGATGTTGATGGTATGAAAGTAAAGTCTCTTATTTTATACTGATACAGATGTTGATGGTATGAAAGTAAAGTCTCTTATTTTATACTGGTCCAATGGTATCTGATACAGATGTTGATGGTAAACTTATAATCTTTCCACCTATAACCCCTAATTTCTTTTTTTTTCTTTTTTTTTTTTTTGCTAGAGGTAACAGCCAAGTGGCAAACTGACAAAATGATATCTGACATGAAAGCACATACAAAAGAGAGGTGTATCATGGAATTTCTTTATTTCACAAATTATATGATATCATCATCTTTTTTGTTCTTATCTTCTTTAGCTTTTTTTTTAGTAGAAGATGAATACAGTAGTACTTGAATGTTATCACTCTGCCAAAAAATTTAAATATCTGAGTGATATAACCTTAGGCTCAGTTGAGAAATTTCTGGGTCAGATAGAAAACAAAAAAACATCACTTCAAAAAAATTAAGTTCAAAAACTCATTTTCTATAATTCAAGGACAGGTTTGTAACATTATCAGCCCTGACCCACATCGGCATCTCAATTTAAGTCATTTCTCACCAACAAGACATGGCTTCTTTCTGTCTTTTCTACAAATATTTGCATCGCAATTATTTTGATGAACTTTTTCCTTAGTGCTTTGACTTCATGAATTCAAGTGTTCCAGATTGGCAACTAGTTCTCACCATTGTACTGTTGAACTAACTAGATACAACTGTCAGTTCAATTCTAATAGTTTCTACTTTTACACTTCTCATCTGGGGAACTTGCTTCCCTGCCAATTACAATTTTAAAAAGTTTAAATGCAATGCCACTCACCATCTTCTGTCTTCCTGAAACCTGTTCTTTTATTGTTCTTTCTCCTCACTAAAGTTTTCTCATTCTTTTTCACTCCTAATAACTCCTTATGTCCTAATAGCATTATTCTTTTGCTTGTGATAAAATGATTCAAAATAAAGAAATTTTCAGTCATTATTCTATCCTCTCTCATGTAGGCTTGAATTCTTCACATTTTGACACTGTATAATGAATAAAGACAAAAGGAAAACTTATTTTAGTTGACATATTTTATCTGCTGAGAGACTTACCATCCATGAACTTGCCTAACTTTTTTGCTAATCTGATGAGTATTCATGAGTACTCCTAGACCACAATATTGACAGAACAAGAACATTTTTGCTCCCATATATAAATACTTGTAACAAAATAAAATCCTTAAATTTGTGTTAATAAAGTCCTTCAGAGGATGGAACACATTAACTAAGAAATTATTTTTTCCTTATTTGTATTGTCCTTTTACAGATAGAGTATATCTGAAATTTCTACTTGTAAAATATAAATAGTTTGGTATTTCTCTTTTGATAAATTTGTATATATCAGTTCAATTTCAGACCTTTCTTGAGGAAAAATATACAATTTGAGATGAGAATGAATTCATGGTTATCACTCAAATATAAATTATTTTTGTGATGTCTAATCTCTGAGATAGGTATTCTTGTAATTTAAAGACTTGGATTAGTATCCTATGCAGTAACAACTTTGTATAAAAGTGCTTATTTCCTTTTATTGGCTAGGAATTCTGAAATCCAATTACTTGACTATTCACTTTTCTTAATTTTTTTTTATGTATAAATCTTATAAGCAAGGATCTAAACTACTTGTAAAGAGATGACAACAATGTTCTGAAACATAAATTTTTCGTGTAGTGATATAATGCTTTTTATAAAACATTGTAATTACAATATATATATATATATATGTAATGGAATAAGGAACAAATAAGAAATGTTTATAAATTTAACATGTTTTACTTTTATTCAAGCTTCATCAGAAATTTTTGGAAAACAAATTGTGGTAGAGAAAGTTTCCCAAACATTTTCTGATGAAGAGTGAATAAAATTGAAATGTTAAATTTATAAACATTTCCTCTTTGTTCATTCTCTTCTTCTGTAAGAATCTAATCCATATTTAATCTTAGTTCATGTATATGTTTCATGTGAAACTGATTGTTGAATACTTGGAAAATTATTGATGACTATAGTACAATAGCATTTATATATAAATGAACTGGCACAATTCTTGGTTTTTCAGTTTATTAAAATTGTTTCTCTTGGCCACTAGAACTGAATGACATTTTTGTTTTGTCAAAATTCCTGTTAGTTGAAAAAGTTTTTTTCTTTTTTTTTTAATCTTTGGATGTACTTGCTGAGTGAGACATGTTCAGTGAAAAAAAATGTATGTATGGGTAAGATTTCTTTTCTTTTCTTACTTAAAGAAAAATTATTTTGTGCAATAACATGGCAAAATTATGGATTAGGAGTGAACTAATGAAGCCATTTATTGGTGAAAAAGATTTAGTTTTTTGGCTAAAGAAAGAGAAACAAATTGTGAAATTACAGAAGATACAGGACAAAGTGACCTTTCTATCATTGTACGTAAATGAAGATGCACTGACTCAATAATTAGTAATGGTAGTGAGTGCAGGACCATCTTCTCAAAGATGGAGAAGAGACTTGAAGCAATAGAAATCAGGTTATACAGAAAAATGCTGAGGATACCATGGACTAAATATGTGAGTAATGACAAAGTCTTAGAGAAAATAGCAACTAAAAGGAAACTTACACTTAACATTAGGAAGGGACAGTTGAGCTTTTTAGGGCATGTAATGAGGCAGAAGGGCTTGGAAAATTTGATACAAACAGAAAAATTGAATACAAGAGAGACAGAAGAAAAAATGCATGACATACTTAGTTTGAGTAGATAAATGGATAGCGGAACAGGGTTTAGGAGAAATAACAGGCAAATATTTATTAAGATCTACAAGGGAAAGGAAATTGTGGAGAGCCATGATTGCCTACATTCTGAGGGGTCATGGCACATAAAGAAAAAGAAAGTTTGCTCAGTTAAATACGGAACTGATAGAGATTGGACTAAAAAAGGCTTTTATAACCTATAGTAAGTTGGGAAGAGTAAAATAGACAAGAGAAGAAGTGGATTTATATGCTAATGTGATCAGGGTTTAGTTTGATTTATTGAGGGAGAGGGTTAATAGAAAGAATGATTGATGTTTCACTTGTAACTGGTTTCCTTGATTACACTTGTCATACACTGAAACCATGTCTATGACCAGTTAGGATGACATTGAATAGTCAAATAGTGCTGGAAAGGAGAGCCTACCATTTTGAAGAATAAGTTGAGATGTTATGAACATTCAACAAAGGGGGCTGTTGAATTTGAGATAGAAGTAGGGAGGTAGATTAAAGAAGGTATTTTCATGTCCTGAGGGGAGAAAGTGGAAAGTAGAATGTTGTCATTGATAGTGGCAGTTCAGTTAAAAAAAAAAATAAGGTCCGACCTGAATTAGACTCTTGAGAATTGAATAGCTGTGCAACTAGGGGAAACTTTGTAAGAGTGGAGACAAATAAGAGGATTTGACTTAAAATCAACTTAGCTACAGCTTTGTTTAGCTGAGAAACTAAGGAAATACCAAATAGTTAATTACAAGGTAAAAAGTGTTCAACTAGATTGAGATTTGAACTGAATTCTGCATCAAAAAGTTTGGCAACTGTCCTTAAAAGGAAAGGTAGTGAGAATGAAAAGGGCCACAAACAAGATAGAGATAACAACAGTTCAGGTAATAGATCATTTTAAAAAAATGTGTTAAATGCAAAACTGCTGGGAGTTGTTGGGAGGAGGAACAGCTTTGAAGAAAGACAAGCTGGTTTCTCAAACAGGAAATAAGATCCCAGAATTGAAATACAGTCTGAATAGGTGGAAACTATTCTCTATATGCAGAAGGCTGGTAGGCATCTACCCTATTTATGGAGAGACCCAAAATACATGCAAATATGTTAATAGAAGAGCTGAAGATATGAGCTGGGAAGATAAAGTAAAAGAAAAACAATTGCTTGACCCCTAGAACTGAGTTACACTTTTCCTCAAAACCTAGGTTGGTTTTAAAAAATCTCTTTGTTTTATCCTTTGTATGCATTTTCTGAGAGTGAGCTATATTTGGGCGGAAGAAAATATGGATATAGGTAAGATTCATTTTCATTTTCTATTAATGATTTAACATCTGTTTTCATGATAGCATGGGTTGAACAGCATTTTCTTGATAATTGAACAATCATGAAATATTAGAACAAGTTTTACAGCTGTATGCCCTTACTAATACCAATCAGTTTAGGAGACTGGAAACCACATGCTTTTATCAAGACACAATCTCTAGGAAGATTACCTACTAAGGTTAGAGAGTTCAGCCTACTCTATTCTACACAGAGTAGGTGTAGAGGTTTTTATTGCAGAGATTTCCTTCTCTTAGATAAGTTGCTATTCAAAGCTAAAGACTCTTAGCCAGCCTATTTTTTTCTATTTCATAAAAGTTTGCTATGAGACTGTAAAAAACTAGAGACAGACAGAAACTTATCTCTACATAAAGATAAAGTTATATAAATTTAATGCTTAAAGCTTTGAAAGCTTCTGTAACAATTATTTTGTGTGAAGGATCAACGTATAGCAATAAGCAAATAAATCAATTGACCTGAATTATTTTCTTTCCTGCCCAATTGCATCCCACTTTCCCACCCCAGAGTTTGTTTTATTTTAGAAACTCTTAAAAAACTTCTTTAAAACAATTTTTTCTTGATTTCTTATCTATGAGTATCCATTAAAAATGACATTTAAACAAATAAATTAAAAATATGTTGGATTTAATCTATTTCATTAAAAAATTGTCTTTGCTTATGTTATAGTGCAAAACAGCAGATATGTATATTTCAGGAATGGGAGAATTGTGTGTTCAAAGTTCTGTGTGTGTGTGTGTGTGTATATATATATAGTGCGAGTATAGTCATCCATAGACAGTCCTGTTTCACAGATCATCAGTATGTTTAGACATTTGATTGCTTCTATCTAGAATTGAAACCTGACTGAACTGATATCAGTTGGTGATTTTACCACTGAGCTATGTGTGCTCAGTAGAGGAAGGCGGATTTTAGCATGTTATATACAATGTAAACACATGTCAGTATCTGAGAGTATTCAAATTCATTACTAAATGAACAATTCATAAATGCATGAGTAGCTACTGTTTGTAAAGGCTACCATTTCTCCATAGTGTGTGTGTGTATATATATATATATATATTATTTTATTCCTTTTTTAAAATGCTGTCTATTTACTTAGATATTTAAAGCAGGTTCTTTTGTAGGATAATCAAAATATTTTGAATCTTTCCTTGCAGCGAGTACCATATAATATTTTGGCATCATCTACTAACTGTATGAATACATGCACACACACACACACACACACACACACACACACACATATATAGGATTAATGTGGAGAAGTTTGTCACAACTGTGCAGAGTTATGCCGACTTCGGCATGAATGAAAAAGCATTGAGGAGTGAGGACATCCCAATGGTGCCTTCATGAAACTTTGAAGTCAGCATAACTCTACACATTTAAGTGACAAACTTCTCTACATTAATCCTATTAATGCTCTATCGCTATCACTTTACAACAAAAAATAACCTGCTTGCCAAAATACCTTTTTATCAGTAAACCACTGTAAAAACAGTGATTATGGCACTCATTTTTTTTTTTTCAGATCAAGAACAACTTTTTCTATATAGGCATCTCAAGCAGATTTAAGTGCTTTCACACAGTGGGCCAATAATGTATATTTGAGTTCAAGTAGAAAAAGAACTTAAGATTTATGTAAAGATGAGAAAAAAATTGTTATTTCTGAAAAAATAATCATAACTAGGATATAGACATCAAATATTTGATCTTGTAACATGCATTTTTTTTCCTTCTAATAATTTTTAGCATATTTGTTCTTAAATCAAAATGCTGAATCTGCTTTCACTGATTAAGTCTGCTCAACTATTTTTAAGTCACAGAACCTTTCAAAAAGAACTGTTCATTCACATAACCTTTTATAACTCAGACATGCATTTTTTGCGAGTCAGACTGAAAGTGAAAAATTTAAGAATATTTTATATTTTTGAGATTGTAAAAAAATTATTTTATATTAATCTAAGTAAAATCATGTTGGAAACCAAGTTTTTCTTCTATTACTTTCTAAGGAAAAAATAAAGAAATGTTATTGCACAGTGATATTAAACAAAAAAAAAACAGTTTTTTGTTTCATCTTTTAACACTGAATAAAAGTTTGTTGCCTCTGTCTCAATATTTTTAAAGTAGTAAAATTTTGGCAACAGGACCACAGAAATGGCATTTTCTAGGACTGTTTATTTTTGTTTATTTAATGCAAGATTTTAGCTGAACTTTAGCATTTTACTCTTCCAGAATTATCTCTTTTCCAGAAACATTTAAGAGACTTTCAAACAAATGTATATTATTCTAATTCCTTGTTTGTACAAGCAATGGTTTTTCAAGGGACTTAATTTAATATTTTACTTACCTCAGAATTTGGAGATTAATTCAGCTGGAATTTGAACTCAGCTCCCCGGAACGAGAAATCGGGGAGCCGAGTTTGAATTCCAGCCGAATTCATTGCATTTACTTACGCGCAAATACCCTTGGGAAAGGTATTAATCCATCTCTTCCCTCCAGTTATGGGTTAAATAACAAGACAGATTGGGTTCTATAGCCTTGGTCGGCAACCAGTCTACCGCAGAAAGCAATGGCAACCTACTGCGGGATAATCTTTTGCCCAGTCAGTCATGTCTCTTTCGGGACATGATCGCCCAAGCGTGTTTCACGTATGGCAACTAACTGAACTAACCTCAGAATTTATGCAAATGCTAATAAGTGAACTGAAGTGCTCCCAAATGTGTGTTGACTAGTACTTATTGTTATCTTCTGAAAAAGGCATGAACCTGAAGTATTATGTTTCCTGTCAATAAGTTTTGTTTCATTCCAAGTATGTTCTAATATATGGAATTTTGAATGAATACAAGTCTCTTTCACTGAAATATCCAGAAGTTTGAATTATCTAAGAAGTCATAATTGTTTCATGTTTAATTACAAAGCCAATTATAGACCAAACTCATAAAAGTAACCAATTAAGTTAATGATAATTAGAAACTATATGAATATGCTATTATATATAAAGCCTGGTGTCATCTGACACAGGGCTACAATCCTAGGGCTCCTAGAAATGTTTAAATTCTTTTGATTAAAAATGAATGACAAGACTAGCTTTCAAAGAGATATTTTTCATATTGATAACAAATTCATAATACTGTGCTACTAAGCTTCATTTTGCATTATGCTAAATTACAAAGTATTTGATGATAAACAATACTAGCCATTTAGTAAAATTAGTTTATCACAAAACCACAATAGTGAAGCAATCTGTTAAGAATAAACTTACAAGCAATGCACTGTATGACTAGCTTACTAACACTGTAAAAAAGTATCTACTTCAGTATTTTTCATGCTGATCTGGATATTATTTAAAATTCATATTAATGAATTTATCGGTTTCATTATTGCAAATTCCTGGAAATTTATACAGGATATAAATGCTGTACATAGTCTTATGTAGATTCACTGTTAGAATTGATGAGTAAGATCTGTTTTCTTGTAACTTGAAACTGGATTCAGATTGAATCTGGAACAGTTTCTATTGTCATTTCTGAATTAATTTATTACAGCTTTCTATTTCTGGATTGCTCTCATTAAAATTTCAATGAATATATTTGAAAGTAATATTTTTTAAATAAGACAATATTCTGCATAATTTCAACTATGAAAAAGTCAATTTAAAAATATTCCAATAATTTTTAACATAACTCTGTTTTCCATCTGAAAATAATGAATTTTAGTATAAAGCAAAGCCAAAATAATTCTGTTTTTATTCTTTTTCATTCTACAAATCAAATGATAATTTGCTCAAGTTGAGCAGTAAATTTTGAGCTTTAGTCCTTGTCCAGATTATTTGACAGGAAAAGATGCTTTCATCATGATAAGTGGTTCAATGCTTGTGTGTCATCATAGGTAATATCATGTTATAAGTGGTTCAATGCTTGTGTGTCATCATAGGTAATATCATGTTATAAGTCTGTGTATATCATTTGAACTTTCAGTGTATGAAATCTGTCAAACTAGTTTTGAAATCAGTCCAGTACAATGACAAAGGTCAGTTTATGTTCTGGCTTTTGTTTCATTATATTTTACTTCCACTCAACACACACACACTTGTAAAATACAGTATATATTGTCATGAAAATAAACACAAAATCCTTAGACAAAATGTTGTTTCTTATTAAATAATCTTATTTATTAATCTGTTTTTTTAGATTTAATTTACTGATATTTTTTTTTATAATTGTGTCGCCCCAAGCAAGGCATTTTGCTGCCACTGTTGTACATAGGAGGAATGTTATGAGAAAGAGTGACAAATTACAGGGGGTGCCAGTAAGAGAGTAAGAGAAGGATGAGGATACTGATGAGAGTGGGGTGGACAGAGAAAGGAGCATGAGAGAGAGGATGCAAGTTAGTGAGACAGGAGATGACTTTTGACTTTACATTTGAATTCTTGAAGATTGTAGCTGTCGAGCAAGCAAGTAAGCGGAAGGGAATTCCACAAGCGAGAAGTGTGAGAAAAGAAGCTGATGGAGTAGAATTTGCATTTACAATTTATTGGTTTCACAGTAAAAGGGTGGAACCTACTTGTGATTCTTGTGGCTAGAGTAAATTACTATATAGGGGCTACCAGTGAGCTAAGTTCATTGGAACAAAAGCCGTGAAAATATTTGTAGAAGAGACACAGGGAAGCCACACTGTGTTGGTGAGAATGTAACTGTATCCCAGCTGCCAAGTTGGGATTGATCACATTACAGATTCTCCATTGGATTTTGTCAAGGACAGCTAGGTGGATAGCAGGCAGCAGTATTCAATGCACAGGCGAATGGTAGATTTGTATATGTGCAAGATTGTTTCAGGCTGGAAAAACTTCTTGGCCCTGCACAGAGAACAGACCTTCTTAGCAGCAGATTTAGCTATGGATTCTATGTAGTCATTCCACTTGAGGTCTGTTGTGAGAGTTAACTTGAGGAGGTGCAGTATTTTGCTTTCAGGGAGACTAGCCTGATCCATGTTAATAGGGGGTAGGAACGATTGTCTGTGATGGTTAATAGATAGCAGCTTCATTTTGGAAGCATTAAAATTCACGAGCCATTTCTTATCTCAGTCCACCATGGATTGGCTGTCCTTTTCAAGCTCGGCAGCGAGGTTTGCTTTGTCAGCCTCAGCAGATTTTTGATCAAGGCAGAAATAAACAGTAGTGTCATCAGTGTATATGCCTACTTGGGATCTTATTACACCGGGGAGATCGTTAATGTAGATAAGGAAAAGCGTAGGACCTAGAATAGACCCTTGAGAGACACCCACATTCATATGATAGTATAGCTGATGCTAGTGTCTATCATAATGTCATATCACTACTCACCCAAATTAGAATCACAGAGATACTGTATGTACTTCAGCCATAATAACTGTGGTGTATCTAAGGTAAGATAACCTGACAGAACCTGTCCCTCTTCAGGTTAGTTTTGAATTTAGGGTGTTTCTTCCCTTAGACTGGTTTCCATTTCAAACCAAGCCTATTCTGCTATTTAACACATAGGGAGGAAGAAGACCTGAATTCATACTTTTCTCAAGAGTATTTGTATAAAAATGGAGAAAACAAATTTTGCTTACCAATAAATATTTGTAGTGAGATAATCTTTATTAGAGAAGGAATAAATTTAGAAGATGTATAAAAAGGACCAGGAACTTTTTTCTTTTGACAAATAGATTCTTGACTTAAAGTATTCTGACTGCAAAAAGAGAGAGCCTTTATGGGGTAAGTATTTGGCAGAAAAAAAACAGGTGCAGAAAAAGATGTTGAAATATTTTTTTGCTATTTCCCATAAAATAACTATCTTCCAGTAGTGAATATATTTGAAGATGCTTGTAAAATCTTTTATGCAAAATCTGAGAAGACAGTTACTTTCTCATCTTTTCATTCTTTTAAAAAAATTTTCTCTCCCCAGTGTCACTGACACAAACACATAACACCTCCCCACTTCATTTTCTTCCATCCTGCAAATGGTACAGTAAACATTAACACATTTCTTTAATCCCCTCCTTATCTTCTGTTCCTGTAAATCTTCCCACCTTCCTCTAATTCCTGAGTAGACCACAAGACAACCAAACCCTGCTGTCAGAACTTGTCAAATTCAGTCAGTTGACAGTGTGCCAATGTTATCCTTGTTCTAAACTTGTCCTCAAATCACCAACTTTAAGTGAAATTTAAACGGTTGTTAGAAACTGCTTTTAAATAAAGATTTAACTAATGCTGATAGCAGCAACTGTAAATACTTTTATATGGCTAATTTATGTGGACAAGTCATATTAAAAGAAATGTAGTAGTGATAGTTATTTTTCATTGGAAAATAGTAGAAATTGTAGTCACTACAGTAATGGTAATGGACCTATTAATGAAACTAATCATAACAAAAACAAATGGATAGACTTATTTTATATTTACTTCAGGTACTTTGCCACAAAATATAAAAAAGTCAGTGGTGGGGACTAAGTCATATGTTAAAAGTATGTGTGTTGGGGGAGGGCAAAATCATGTTAATAGGTGGTGGCTAAGTCAGATGTTAAAAGTATGTATTGGAGGGGAGAGATAAATCTTGATAAAAGTCCAAGTCAGATTTTAAGTCTAAAGATTCCTGACTCTAATTTTTGGGGGTAGGGGGATCCACTCAAAAAATGAATATTTTTTAAAATCTATTATTCTAATGTAAATATTCTTTTTACAGATTTTTTTTCTATTTGTTTATATTGTACTTATTTTTTGGAATGAGATCTATAGACCCCCCCCCCCAATCCACAAACACACCACTAAGATATAAATTTTAGAAGCAAATGTTTCAGAGACAGGGGTAAAACAAAGTGGGGAGAGAGAGTGAGATATATATATATATATATATATATATATGATGCTTTCTTATTTATTCTGAAAGTTTATAGCAGTAATGACTTTAGACAAATGATTACAGCTCACTAACATTGACATAGATTGAGGTCAAGAAGACAAAGCTAGTTTTCAGTTCCGGCAAAAAAAGTGAGGGGTGCTGACCCCCCCCCCCTTCACAAACATTCCCTATAGCAATCTGGATGTACTTATGCAACAAATCTGTTAATTTTTTTTTTTTTTTTTTTTACATATCCGGGAGTATGGAGCTACCCCACCTCCGCATACACACACACACACACACACACACACACACACAGCATATGCAACCATAAGTACTTAATATTAATTGAATTGTAGGCTGGAGCTTTAAAATAGATTGACTGCTGGTACTAGAACCATAATAGATATAAATTATATAATAAATCTAAAATGAATAATTTGCTACAAACAGTTACTTACTATCAGTGAGGATTTATTTTAAACAAGTTTTATTTTGAATTTAAAAAGAAATTGTTTTCTGTTCACATCATCAATTAAAAGAATTTTTTTTTCTCTATGCATAACCTGGCATTGTTAAATTGAAAAACATTAATTGTAATTGATGGAGATGTTGTTGTTTCATACAGTGTAGCTTGTTCTTACGTTTAATTCACCAAGTGAAGTGAGTTCAATATTGTTATTTGGCACTGGGCAGCTTGCTGTGAATTAATATTTAGCAAATTAAATAGGTCTCTTTAAATACTTTATTTTAAAAAAAGCAGCCACTTGCTGAATTTAATTTTAAGTTGTTTCATTGCTTTAAAAAAATGTGCTTGCGTTTTTCCAGAATAAAAGAACAAAATTTTAAACAAGAATTGCTAATTATAATAAAATGTTATTTAGTTATTCTTTGTTGTAAAATCTTTTGAAAGGAGAAAAGAAAAGCTGTGTTCCATTCTTCTTCTATATCTGTGTCTTTTCAAGACATTGGATAATGATGGTTCTCCAGAACTTTCTAGCTCTAATTATTTTTGTTTTTTTGCTATTTCTCCTAATTCCTGCTTTGCCAACCATTTACAAAAGCTCCTTAGGTTATTTGCTGCTTTTCTCTCTCTTGCATTCAATATGTCCTGTTAGTGTCAAATTTTCCAAGCCCTTTCCTCATATGTCCTAGGAATTTTGGTAATCTCTTTCTGATTCTAAGCATAAGTGTTATATTTGTTTCCATTTGCCCCAGAACTTTTTCACTGTTCACATGTTTATTCCATAGTATTCTCAGCATCCTTCTGCCTTAAGTCTCTTTATCTGCGAAAGGATTCTTCAGCAATCACTCTCATATAGGAGGACTAATATTACTTAACAGTAATTCTGTTTCTTAATATTTTTCTTAACTTTTGAAATTTAACTTTTGCTATTTTAATATGTTATTAGATTTTTACGTCATATTTTCTGTCCTCTGTTAAAACACTTTCTACATATTTAAATTTTTGAACTTGTTTGATTTTATTGTTTTCAATTTGTATTTCACATGCATTTGCCAACAACCATACATTCTTTTTTCTTTCAATTTGTTACACTTTTCTTTGATACTGTCTATAAGATTTCCTGTAGTTTTCTATCTGTCTGCTATCAATACTGTATCATATGCATATTTCATGTTATTAAGATTGTGGATGTTAATGAATCCTGGTGGGACTTTTAATTCTCTCAGAATCACCTGACTGTAAAGGTTAAATATGTTTAGTGAGAAAACACATCCTACCTTACATTTTTCTATTTTTGTATATTTACTGAATTCATTTTCTATCCATATACAGTTTCCCCCCAGTATAAGTTCTATATTATTCTAATATCTTTCCTAAATAAATCAAGCTTACCTAGTAGTTCAAGTAGTTCTTTGTGATATACTTTATCAAATGCTTTTGCATAGTCTAAAAAAAGCATAGGTCTGTGTCTCTTTGCATTTATATTACTCTCTGATATCATTTTCAGCATAAATACAACATTCCTTGTTCTTGTGTCTTTAATGAAACTGCATTGTTCTTGTCTTATGCCTGTTCTAATTTTGCTGCATATTTTATTCATCAGAATTTGAATTATAAATTTTTTTTATGTGCCTCATTAGGCTAATTGTCTAATGGAACACACCTTCACCTTCATGTGGCTTCTTCAGCCGTGCTACAAAAATGGTTTTACTTTGGTATATTACTGCTTTTGTATATTTTATTTATTATGTCTGTAATTTTGTCAATCTTGAAAACATCTAAAGCTGCCAGCATCTCTATTACAATTCCATCTGATTTTGCTGCTTTGTTCTTGTCCAATTTGGCCATTGCAGATTTCATTTTAGATTTTAATATTTCTGGTCTTTCAATATTTCTGTATATTTTAAATTGTTCTGTCATCTTGGAAGAATTCTCCAATGCATACACTCTACCTTTGAGGTATTTTTATTTCTCTATTATCAGTGTTTCTCCTTTTGATTTCATGCATCTTGTTGATGAGCACATGTTTTGCCCTGTTGTTTCTCTTATTGTTTTATGCTTTCTGTTTTATCTCTGATGCTCATTCTTTCTATTCCTACACACTTTTCATTAAGCCATTTTTCTTTTTGCCTCCCTGCCTGCATTTTTTAATGATTTCTTTGTGTACTTTCTTATATTCTGTATTATAGCTTGGCATTATTTACTGTCTTCTTTTTATCATGTCACCTGTTACTTTTTCCCTTGTCTAATTTTCTTTGCGATGATCTTATTTGCTGATGTTAGTAAAGCTTCTCTTAATGTGAAATACTCAGAATTTAGATTCTCATTTAGTTTCTTGTATCTGCTTTTAATATTGTCAGTATACATCTTTGTCAAATTCAGGTTATCCAGGAGTCTGTCATATTGCAATTTATGTGTTGCCTTGGCCCTCTTTAACTTTCATAGTTTCATATATCACTGGAAGGTGGTCACTCCTACAGTCGGCACTTGGTTATACTCTGCAATGTAAAACTGTATTCCTGAATGTCTTATTGATCTCTATATAATTGATTTAATTTTTCCTTTCTCCTCCATAGCCATAAATATTTTTGGTGTTCTTCAAACCATATGTTGCCAACTATCTAGTCATTTACCATGCACCTATGGAATTTTAAAGGTTGTGTGTTGATGTATATCATAGGTAGGAGCATGTTCATATCTGAACAATTATAAAGCATAGAAAAACTTGAGTTTCTACTACATACCATTTATTCTCTTTTTTATATCAACTGTAGTGAAACAAAGTTCTCAATGTCTCTTAAGCATGCCCATTTTCTTTTTGGTCCAAGAGTTAGGGTTAGTAAGGATAATCATCATTATAATGGTCGAGCTCATGTCAGCCTTTCACTGATTTGGAACAACCAAACAAAAGGTTCATTTACTTCACAGGTAGAGATTTTAGAAGACACATGCAAACGACATGGTTGGAAAGTGGAAAATAATTCAGTCATCTGGGTAAATGAATGTGACCGAGGATAGACATAATTTCCTTCTTGGAGCAAGGGGAATAAAAAGAGAAAGGAAATGTTTTTTTTTTTACAGATTTCAACAGCACTACCTAACAACGTTTGGCAAAGTCAAGTTGAGTAATAAAATTTCCAATTCCTTTATTACTAGCATCATATTTTTCTTTTTTTTTTTATTAGTTATATTATTATTTGTTGATTTTGTTTCATTTTCCCTGCACCCAGTTTTCTCCATGTTCATTATGGATTTCTAGTTCGAATTTTCCATCTTGCTTTTTCTTTCCTTTGGCATTCAGGTCTTCTATAAAAATTGTAATTTCTTGCAATTTACATTTAACTTTAGTGTTACCCAGTGTACAGGAAAACTTTTCAATCTTTTCTTCTGTACTTTGTGCTGTTCGATGGATATATTAAAATGCTTTCCTTTCAGTTTAACTAAAAGAATTCTATCAGATAGTTGATAGTATCTCAGAACACATTTCTTCATGTCTTGTCCATGTATAAGTCATACTCCCCTTGTTGAGATAAAGAAGGCATTAATCTTCCTTTGGTGGAAGTAAATCACATGGGTTACATGACAACTACTTTGTGATGTCACGCCATACAGTGACTTAAGCACTAGGCATTTTTAAGTATGTGGACAGTAACCAAACAAGAATGTTCTTTTTCTTCTAGCCCGCCTCCCCTAGCAGTTTTCAGCCACATGGTACCATATCCCACTGGGACAAGTAGCTTACAAGTACATGGGGCCATATCCCACTGGGACATATATTTTTCCTTTTGTTCCTCCTTATACTTTGCTTTGCAGTAGATATGTGATATATATTTCGCCACATGTGTGTGTGTGTGTATATATATATATATATATATATATTTTTTTTTTTCCATTTTTAAACAAGTTATTACGCTACCTAGGTTTCTACCATAAGTGGTGTCTTCAGGCAATTTTTAATAAGTTATTAAAACTCGCCTGAAGACACCACTCATGGTAAAAACCTAGGTAGCGTAATAACTCATTTAAAAATGGAAAATATTCAAAAGTTCTACAATATAATTGTATTGAACACTTTTTAATATAAATGTGCACTGGTCTAACCCTATTATGACCAAAAACTAAGTATTAAACAATCAATATATATATATAAAATTTTGTGTGTATCGTAGTATATAAAAGTCTCTCTAAGAACAAGCGCTTGACATTCATTTCTTACACATTTTTCCCTTCAACTTCATATATGATCCTTTATCTGTTGCTGATAAAATTCCAACTATTTTTCCAACTAGTTTCACATATTTTAACAGTCAACCTATTCATTTACTGTTTTATATTTTCTAACTGATTTCACTGATTGTTCTGTTTCATGTTCAAAAAACTACTTTTGTCTTTTTGTAATGTTAATGCTCCCTTGTTTTCTTTAATGGACTGCTTAAAAAATGTTTTGTCGTTGATAGAAACTTAATTTGTTAATTTGTATATGTGTTTTACATTAAAACTATTGTTTCAGTTCTGAGTACTTCTGAAAAGTTGTAATCCTAAGTAGATAGTGTCACATGATGAGATGACACTACTGAAGCTAGTTTAATTTTTTTTTAAAAATAGAAGTTTGTCAGATCAACTGGAATTTGCTGTCTCACAGTCAGGAGTCGAATGGCCAAAATCAGACAAGTATGCATAGGCTCCAAGTGGCACTTCAGGAAAGGATTTTGAAAGATTCAAAAAATAAGATTGATATACACTGCTTCCTCCACATTTTTGAAGGGTTTCATTTTTGAGTCAGTATCTGTTAGTTGGAAACTATAAATATGAAATATAACAAAGGAAGGGATTTAGAAGAGGATTTTCTGTTTTGTGTGAACTTGAACATGGGTCACTCATCAATTCAGTTGATGTTTCCCAATGGAGATTCTCCAAAAAATTAACCACTTTTCTCTTCTTCTCAAGGATTTTATTAAACACATCTCAATGTATGTAAATGAACTTTTCCTTTCTTCAAGTGTTTCTTTAAACTCACCGCAAGTTGTAGAAACATCAAATAAATTGTTATCTGTTGTAAAAAAAAACTCTTTGTATTGCATTTCATTTTAACTAAATTCACTTGTTTAATTTTAATGCATTGAATAAACGGTACTTTTTTTTTAAGTACTTAGTTTCAAATTGTCTTTCAACACCCAGAATAACTTGTAATCACAGCGACCTAAATTAGATCATACACAAGCAACTTGTTACTGACCCCCAACAAGTTTCTTTTCATTTAAAAGAATTTAAAGTAAAAGCGAAACAAAAAACAATAAGTTAAAAAGCTCTTATTCCAGTGAAATGTTCATAAATATTGTTACTGTTGTTATCTATGGTTGCTTTAGTGTTGGTACGTTAGTTTTTTTAAAATAAAATGTATAATTTATTTGTTGATAGAATTCACCATTTTTATTCTAAAAAAAGTAAAATAATAATTATAAAAATATAATAATAATAATCCGAAAAACTACAGACCAATTACATGTCTTCCGACAACATATAAACTATTAACATCTATTTTAACAAAACAGACATATTTATTCTTAGAAAGAAATGACATGATACCGCTTGAACAAAAAGGGTGCAAACATGGCTGTTATGGATGTAAAGACCAATTGCTTATTAACAAAATGATCCTAGAAAACTGCTACAGTACAAAGAAAAATCTTAGTACTGCCTGGATAGATTATCGTAAGGCATTCGATAGTGTGCCACATTCCTGGATTTTAAAGACTTTAAATATATACAAGATATCACCCGTCATCATCAATTTCACCAAACAATGCATGTTGATATGGAAAACAACCCTTTACCTCAATCATATAAATGGAACCTATAAGTCTGGTGAAATAAACATCAAAAAAGGTATATTTCAGAGTGACTCTTTGTCTCCCTTGCTATTCTGCATATCATTAATAGCACTAACCAGTCAACTTAACAAGACAGAATGTGGTTATAAAATAACCCCAAAGAAAATAAGCCATCTATTTTACATGGATGAATTAAAGTTATATGCTAAGAATGATAATGAGCTAGAAGATCTTCTGCAAACTGTAAAATGCTTCAGCGAAGACATTGGAATGAAATTCAATTTGAATAAATGTGCTAAAGCTACAGTTTTACGTGGATCAATACAAGAAACATCCTCAATTATCTTAGACCCTGCTGTAACAATAAAAGAATTGAAACCAGAAGAAGCTTATAAATACCTAGGTGTAAATGAGAGTGAAAACATTCACCATAAAAAAATGAAAGAAATAGTGCGTAAAGAGTACTATAGAAGGCTACGAATGATATTAAAAACTGAACTGAATTCTCAGAACAGAGTTATAGCCATTAATAGCCTTGCAATCCCAGTTGTCCAATATAGCTTCAACATCTTAAACTGGACTCTAAATGACATCAGGCGAATGGATTCTAAAACAAGAAAGCTTCTTTCTAAGCATAAGATGCATCATCCAAAGGCTGATGTAGACCATCTATACATACCCCATAAAGAAGGTGGAAGAGGTCTTATTCAGCTGGAATTGTCATACAAGACAACAACTATTGGCTTACTAACATACATAGAAACAACAAAGGATTGGATGATACAATTTGTAAGGCAACATGAAGAAAGAAAAAATATTCAATAATAAAAGAAGGCAGGAAATACAAACAAGATTTACAGTTAGTAGATTCTGTAGAAAAGCAAAACAGAAGCCAAGAACCAACTATTGCGGCAAAAAATATGAAAATGAAAGCCAAAGATAAAGCTCTTGAACAGATGAAACAACGCTGGCAAGACAAACCTCTGCATGGCCAATATCCAGACTGAAGGCTTTACTCTTGCAGCACAAGACCAAAGTCTTTTCACTAGAAACTTTCAGGCAAATATTATGCATAATAATATGGATCCAAAATGCAGGTTTTGTGATAAACACCAAGAAACAACAGACCATCTAATCTCAGGCTGTTCTGTGCTTGCCCCAAATGAATATAAAAATCGCCACGATAGAGTTGGGCAATATTTACATTGGACAATGTGCAAACATTATGGAAAAGCTGTAAACAAACACTGGTATGAACATCACCCAGCACCAGTTACAGAAATAGAAGATGTAACCATTCTATGGGATTACACCATCTACACAGACAGACAAATTGAAGCAAACAGGCCAGACATTATTGTTAAAAACCAGAAGGAAAAAACTTGTCTATTAATTGATATGGCTTGTCCAGCTGATTGTAACATAGCAATCAAGGAATTTGAAAAACTGTCAAAATATAAAGACCTGGAAATTGAAATAGAAAAAATGTGGAAATTGAAAACAAGAGTTGTGCCAGTGATAGTAGGTGCACTTGGAATGATAAAAAATGGAACAAAACAACACATTGAAAGAATCCCTGGAAACCCCAGCTTAAGAGATATACAAAAAATTGTCTTATTAAGTACAGCCCACACACTAAGGAAAACTTTATCTATGTAATGCTAGGGATGATAGGGAAGATAGAAAAACATGAAATGGAACCATAACAACATGCCACGACCTGCCTTAGGTCTCCCCGCAGACTTGGTTGGTAGTGAGACCAAAGCAGAAATCGAAATATGATGAAAAATAACATAATAATAATAATAATAATAATATCTTTGTACTTTTCTACATCATTGTGTGATGTCAGCACAAATCTTGGGACCATGAATTTTTAATTAAAAATATCCATCTTTTTTTTTTTTCCAACCTTTCTTTTTTAGTTTGTTCACAAAGAATAAAGCTCAACGGTGATAATAATAAAATTAATTTTGATAGAAATTTAGTTTTAAAAAGTTTCCCCTAATGAAAAATGTGTCGATTACAAAATTTCGTATTCATTTTTGAAAAGACTGTTAAAATTTTTTAAAACTCTTTGATTTGTATTTACCTTTTTCTTTCTTCCCACTCCAAGTTATAAATTTTTTTTCATAGCAAATACTCAAGTTTTGGCAAATTATTTTTTAATATGACTGAGGGAAGAGTGAAGACAATTACATTTCCAAGGGAAAAGGTTTAAGAATTCTGTGCAATTTTGGAAACAAGACTGTATAATATTTTTATGAAACTATTAATATCTTTTTAATAGCTTGTTTTTTCTAATTTAAAAAATGTAGAAATTTTTTAAACTGAAAAATAAATAAAACAATAATTTAGATATAAATAAAAAACAATTATGACAGTGAAATTAAATTAATTAGTTGTACTTTGTTTATGAATTCACATTTTTTATTGTAATAATTGATTGAATTTTTTGTACTTTTAAAAATTTTAATTTAAATTAATTTTTCCTTACCTTATGTCGCATATGTTATTTGTTGTTGAAACTATATTTTTTTAGTTTTAAAAGTTAAAACCCAATTTCATTCGAGATTTTAAAAAAATATTTCAATAATTGCATTGAAACCTAATTCTACACCTCTGAAACCGAAGATATATTTTATTTTAACTATTTGCATACTTATTTATTCAAGAAAATGTGCGAATTAAATACGTAACAAAAAATTAAAATTGTGCCTTTCTTAATTTGATTAACCTAACCAAAACCACCACCACTCAAGCAGGTTGAGACACAAGTCTTTTTTTATGGGCCAAGGACAAAAATTTTCTAGTCTTCGCACCAGATATCATGTTGGCGTCTATTATCCATCTCTTTAGTGCAAAGAAGGTCTTTGCCCATAGTTAGGATCTTCGGGGTCGGGCGTCTTTTCCCATCTCGAATGAGGAGAGAATCTCTGCTTACTACGCTTTGATCCCGATCCAAAAGGCAATGGGAAACTATTTTATTTTCGTTGGAATTATTATTTTACTTTGTATTTATTAATTAATTTATTTTCAAGATTATTTGTCCTAAATAACAATTTATCTATTTTTTTCTCTCTGACTGCAACTGACTACAAAAAAAACAAAAACAGGTACAACAAAGAATATTTGGCACACTAAGTTTGATAGATGGTGGAGAACAAGGAGTGAGGTAAAAAACAAAAACAAAAAAAACATTGTCTACTCAGACTGTATGTGGATGCATTCTGTGTCAGTGTATAAATAATTATTCATCATGTCACGCGTGTGTATTAACGCGTGTTTCTCACTCCACGGACCTGTGTTTTTTTTTTTAGTATAACTTTGATAAAATTACTCAGCAGTTTGCTAGAATTTTAAAAATGACATTATGTTTCAAAAAGCAATGTAGCACTTTTTAATGCAGTTCTAGAAATACAGCAAATACTATTTTTCTTAATTTATAAATTCTAAAATCAGGAATAACCACTTATTTCCATACACCAACATTTTTACACAACTGTCATACACAGAAAAATCTCTCGTCTCAATCAGACAGGAAATTTTCTTTAAGACAACTGATGATTAAAAAAATTTTCTTTAAGACAACTGATGATTAAAAAAATTTAAGAAACAACCAATTTCTAGTAATATGTATTTATTAAGAAGCCTTTAAGTTTTAATACAGTCGAAAAACCCTCAGGTCCAGTACTGATAGTCAGTAAAGTCAAGTTATCAACGAAGGGTGGATGATGCTTACTTGCTTAAGCTCTGAAAGAGATCTTTTTACATATTCTTAGAAAACTAAAAAAAATTGTTACTTTTTTTTTTAAAACAAACATATTTTCCTCGTTAGAAACTTTTTAAAACGCTTCTGTTTTTATGTGCACTGCGTTAAAGCATTAATTTTTTAGTTAAGCTGTCACAATAACTTAAAGTTTTTAAAGGTATTTAAAAAAAACCTTTTAAACTTTAAGTCAGTTCATCAGATGGCAAAAGAAAGAAGGAAAGCCTAAGAACGACATGGAGAAGTACGGTGGAGAATGAGATGAAAGCCATGCAGTACTCTTCTTGGGGTTCATTGACTAGTCTGGCTCAAGATAGGCAGAGGTGGAGAAGCTTTGTTGCTGCCCTACACACCATTGGGTGTAACGGATGATGATCATCATCATCATTGACAATGAATGACATTATTCGTGAATATTTGCGATAGCATTGTTGCAAAAGTTCGTTCCACTAAAATTTTTGTGTGTCAAATCAGATTCACACATCACTTATTGTAATTTTTTTCTCGGTTGAAACTAACTAAAAAAATTGTTACTTTTTTTTTAAAACAAACATATTTTCCTCGTTAGAAACTTTTTAAAACGCTTCTGTTTTTATGTGCACTGCGTTAAAGCATTAATTTTTTAGTTAAGCTGTCACAATAACTTAAAGTTTTTAAAGGTATTTAAAAAAAACCTTTTAAACTTTAAGTCAGTTCATCAGATGGCAAAAGAAAGAAGGAAAGCCTAAGAACGACATGGAGAAGTACGGTGGAGAATGAGATGAAAGCCATGCAGTACTCTTCTTGGGGTTCATTGACTAGTCTGGCTCAAGATAGGCAGAGGTGGAGAAGCTTTGTTGCTGCCCTACACACCATTGGGTGTAACGGATGATGATCATCATCATCATTGACAATGAATGACATTATTCGTGAATATTTGCGATAGCATTGTTGCAAAAGTTCGTTCCACTAAAATTTTTGTGTGTCAAATCAGATTCACACATCACTTATTGTAATTTTTTTCTCGGTTGAAACTAACTTTTCTGTGCTTTTTGTTTCGACATACTTTTAGTTTCAAAAAGCATGTCATGAATTGCCAACCTAAGACACAACGTGTCTGAATTTTACGCTAACCGCTTCTTGTGTGACGTCAATAATTTTTTTGCGTGGCATGTGTGACACTTGTTAGTTTTATTTTTTTTTTTTTCGTAACATAGGTAAACTTGGAATGATGGATATACGTGTTAGTGTTGTTGTTCTACTATACCTGTGCGTGGGTTCAAGCACCAACCCTTCCGATCGTTGTACCCTTACTTACTAGTTTTTGGCCCACGTGCACCCGTCAACCCTTTTTTACTGATTAAGCCCATAAGAATTCTCTCTGCAAATACAACAGAAAAGAACTGGGACAGCTACCCACCTAGCCAAACACTAACAATAAATAAATAAGTTTTTTTTTCAAATTGGGTCAGTTTTTCTTTTTCCTTCGTTCTTTTTTTTTTTTGACTTGCACAACGTACTATATAACGGGCCATGACACTTTTTTTTTTTGGCTTGTGACGAAAAAGAAGTGACTGTGAGTGACTTGTTATTTTTCGCAGACCTTTATAAACCCTCGTGGCTGACAGAAGCAAAAAGAACACTACCAGGAGCCTACTTATAGTACTTATTTATTCGACAACTATTTGTTTGTTTATTTCACTGTTACTGGATGGAAAATTACAAACAAAAGCTAAAGTGCCTGTAGTAAAAAAATAAATAAACAAGCTATCCACAAAAATCAAGTGACTGTCACTTTTTAAATCTTGTGTGTGACTTCGGTTGACATTACCTGCTCTAAATACTTGTGGTATGTATGATCTTTCTACTTACAAGAGAAAATTTATACGCTATCGGTCTAAATAGAAATTGTATTTTTACAATTAATCGGCTTTGTTCTTATGTGGAAATAACTAAACATTGCTAAAAAAATTTCAACTTTTGTCACTGTTTTTATTTTTTTCTCTTTTAACATCAGATGCCTAGAAATTAAGTTTTTCACATTAATTATTTGCCAATACACACCAGTCACCAGAGATTTTTGTTTTTCCTGTTTTAACCCTATTTTTAAGTCTTTTTGCTTTCACCAGTAACTATCAAACAAAATGACATTTTCCTTTCTTACCCTCCCCACTTCAAATAATATAGAATTTTTTAGACTTCTTCTTACTGTAGCGATTTGTTTGTAAAATAGACTTTAGTGACTTAAATTAGGTTTCTTTAAAAATCAGTAAATGACATAAAAATTTAAAGCGTATTATTGCGTAATCATGTTGAATTTTTTATTCTTTTAATACTGAATGTTAATTCAAATTCCTTTTTGACTGCAAAGCACATGAAAAATGTTTGAAATGTCAACCGTATAGGCAGCTAGAATCCTTACTTAGCAAAACATCCTGTGCACGTCACTCTTTTCCACTGTGCACACGTATTGTGAAGGACTAGAAAGCACATTTAAATTTTTTTAAAATTCTCACACGTGCATACATGACAAGTAGTTAGATTCGGAATAAGGTGAATTTTATATTCTTAAAAAAACTTCTTTTGTCTAATTTTTAAGAACTAAAAGTCGTTAGTTTGTTGATCGAAAAATCGCTGGTTTGGGGTTTCGCAGCTTATCAGTGCCATTTTATTTTAACTTTTGTTCAAATCCATTTATTATTAAAACTAAGAAAAAATGAATTTACCAAAATAATCAGCTAACAACTTCAAAATTTCCTCTCCGTAATTCCATCAACAAAACCTTTTTTTTTTTTTTACTTATTCCGATGAAGTCCTAGAGAGCGAAATGCGTTGCTGTTAAAAGTTTCCCACCACCCACTTTTTTGGCTATTGTTCTGCTATATAGAACAATGTATATTCTCCCAAACAAGTTTATAAACAAATTCTATTAATTAAATTAAATCAACTCCAAGGAATTCCAAAGTAAATCCCGTCCGGTGTGGCTCGTGTTCAACCATTTAAGTTCAGTTCTGAAAATCTGTAAAAACAAACAACAAAAAACATGCAGTCTGTTAACCGGAACGTTAATGAAAACATTTTAGAAGAAAGTATTGCCTAATTGATTAATTGTGGTCGACTTAGAGTTCAACAAACAAACCGTTTGGTTTTTTGGTTTTATTTTATCAATCTTCAAAACCCAAACAAAACCTAACCAGTTTGTGACTATCTTCGTAACTTCCAGGTTTTTGAAGAGAGTGAAAGACAACGAAAATGTTTACTATTTTTCGTGCTTGATGGCTTGTTAACCGAATCTATCATTACCGCTAAATTTAATGTCTGAACACTGAAACAGCCATCAAGCAGACGACACTTTCGGTTTTTGATTGATTTCGAAAACTCCGTTTCGTCACTACCATAAAAACTTTCCAAGAGAATCAATGCATGGACTGAGGGCAAACGTAATTATGCTCTGTAATCGGCCGCTTTCTTTTTTTCTTTCTTCTGTAAACAATTTGAAAGTCTCTTTATTGTTTTTCTTCAGGCCGCATGTGGTACGGCAATAATTGACCGTCTGAAATAAATTGAAATAATTCATCCCCCATGATAGATTGATTGCTGTTTGTAAGCTTATTTATTTATAAAGAGAGTCAGTGTTCCAAATTATTTGAATTTGAAGAACGATTGTTTTCTTCATTTTTTTCACTCATACGTTTTTCTTCCACTTTTTGACGACCTTTTAATTTATATCCGCGATATTCACAATACTTTTTCCTTCTTTTCATTTCAAGAAAAAATTATAAGTGTATTTATTACAAATTCACTTGCATACGTGTACTAAATAAAAGGGTATTCTCAAATTCTATGAACCGTGCCCTTTCATAGCTGTTCATAACTTCCTTGTTGCTCTTCTTGTTTTACCCTTTTTTAGTCTTTAAACGTTTATCTTCTTGCCATCCATTCACACAGGCTGGTCCAGTAGGTGACCGGCTCTCTCCTGACATTCACAGGACATTGAAAGCAAAAGGGTGCTTTTGCATGCGAGAGTCAAATTCCACAAAAAAAGAAAAGGATATTACATTTTTTTCTTGATGAAATGTATTCTTGCTGAAGCTTATAATTATAAAAATAAGCATTAAGACTTAAGGGAGATTACTCTTTATAAAATAAGTGAAACAATTCTTTAAATATACAGAAGCCTTATTTTAAAGAATTGTTTCTTAACGAGTTAAACATACTTATACTCAGAAAACTCTAATTATAAATTCAATTTGTTTTTCTAGACTTATTCTTTTACCATCTGGAATGAAGAATACTTTTTTTTGTTTAATATTTGTCTTCAATTTATTTGTATTTTAATCAAAAATGTATTTTTGGAGAAGTTATGAATGATATTTAGATAAGATAATGAAAAATTAATAAAATTTTAAAAAATAGTAAGTTCACTAATTCCAATAATTAGCTGGTGTCATTATATTTTAAGTTACCTCCCTTGAACTGCAACTGGCAAACCCGACCATAAATTAATTAAAAGTAAAAATACGGATTTTTTTTTTTCACGAGCTTGAAGCATTTCCCCTTCCCACCCGCAATTATAGACAGAACTTCTAAATTCCTTTAGTTTTGCATAATCATGACAACTTAGTTATATTTTTAAGTAAATTATTTCTTTCAACATTTACCTGGCATAAAAAAAGCTATGAAGTTTTCTTGTGAAGAAAACAAATGTTGATGAATATACGTTTCTGGCACATGCAATAATTCTGTTAGTTGAGTACTGCAATGACAAAAATATAACATTAACAAATTTTTATTGGTTGCTGGTTCTATTACAGAAATTGTTAGCTTAATGAAAGATACTTTCTTACTTTGAGCTTGACAGCACTTCATGAAATGATGGATGATGTTTTTATCATTAGAAATGAGATTTTAATATAAGAAAAGACAATACAAATATTTTATTTATGCTTTTTTGTCTGAGATTTGTTTTAAACTTTTCCTAACTTGACTTTATAGACTTGCTTTAAATAAGTGGATTGTATGACCTTTCCGTGTATGTTTGTGTGTTTTAAGATCAGCATTCTTCAATTGTCATTTTAGGATTTCTTTTTAACACGTATCTTTATTTACATGTATTACTATATAATGATTATATTAACAAGCATTTGTGTATTTTCTATTTGTAACTTTTGATGTTAGCAATGCAAAGAAGGTCGTTATCTTCCCGTCAGTTTGCAGTGTTGAACATGTTCAAAGTTGTTTATAAAGATTCACAAAAAAAAAAAAAAATATTGAGCACTTCACAAAATATATTATTTTGTATGGCATAGTTCAATAACTAAATCATCTTGAGGTTCAAACTTAAAAGAAAAATTGTAATGGTAAGAATGACTCCTTCGTTGAAGGCATTTCTTCGTTACTGTTCAAGACAACTGTCTGGGATTTCTAAAGTTAATTTTTAGTGCATTAGTTTTGAATCTCATGATGACTTAATATTTGGCGACTTGTTTCAAAACATTTTATTAAATTATATAGAATCAAGGTATAACAAATAGATAGCTAACAACAGCATAGGGTAGGATTAGGGATAAAACCTCTCTGACTTTTAGTGTCTTTGACAGCCAAGTTTCTGTAGGCTTTAATGTGACATAACAAGCTTCCTTGGAACAAGATATGAGTTTGACATTTGTCTGAAGCTATCTCTTTGTTCTGATTTCTTGCAATTTGAAAGCCAAAGAATATATTTAATGAAAATATAAGAAAACAAGTAACAAAAAGAGTAAAAAGACAAATATCAAAATAAGATGTGTGAAATATATAATATTAGTTTCCACTAGCACAAAAAGTTGTTATAAAGCAAGTAAAAATGAAAATTTCTTTTATAAATTGTAATAAATGAAATTAGAAACAATTTTACTTTGGTACAATTGATAAATATAAATTCTATTTGTTGGGTTTCTGTAGAAAATAAAATTGTTTTCAAGATTTCTTGCAGTCTTTTAAAAAGCCTTATGTGGGTAATAAGAGTTCTTAAAGTAAAATTAATGTGGCAGCTTCTACTCAGTTTCTTTTCTTGCATTTCCTGCCTGTGGAATCTCCTTCCATTTACTCTATTCATTGATAACTACAATCTCCAAAAATTTAAATGCATCATCAGTTGTGATCTTCTTGACTTCTGTTCATCTTTTATCTTTTCTTCAGTACCCATTGTACCCAGTTTTTTCTTTCACTGTGACCCCCCACCCCCGCACACTGGTGGCCATCTCGCCCTGCTTTGGATGAAATGAATAAAAAAAACAGTTAAATTCTAGGCTAATCAAGTGTGTTCAATTTGAACTATTTGCTCTTGAGACATTCCCTATGTCTATCCACTCCTTCTCTTTACCTTCCCCTATGTAGCCCCATGCGCAATAGTGGCAGTGGAATGCCTTGCTTGGGGTGAGATGATTAAAAAAAAAAAAAAAAAAGGAATGAATCCATTTCTTCCTCTTCAGTTATGGGTTTAATAGCAGGGTAGACTGAGCTTTCTATCTTTGGCTGGTAGCCAGTTTAGGAGGCAAACTGCTCATAATTGATAACCATGGAGAGAGTAATAGGAAACCACTTTACTATCTTACCTAAGAAGTTATGGCAATAATGAGATATGTGAAGAGCCATGAATGTTTCCATCCCAAAGGATCATGACAAAAAATAGAAAGAAAACCAACTCTGAGGTAGTTTTTAAATTTATTAGTTTTTCTTGAAATTAATATTTTCGTCACATATTTTCACTAAGAATACAAATAAGATTGACTTTAATAGCATTATTCACAACTGATTGTGAAATTTTTTAATGTTATACAGGAATTGTAAGTTAATGAAATATTTGTGAGAAAGATAAATTTCTTCTAACTTTTAGATAACCAAATTGTTTTCAAATTGGCTATTTTAATTAATGTTAACCTACAAACTGTATTAGATTCACATGTTAAAGAATAAAACCAATATCTGATGGCAAAATTATTTAATTTTATTCTGTTACAGAAGTAGTTTAGTTTTATACATACTTGTTTAAAACAATATAAAGAAAGAATCATAATGTTCTATATTGCTTTTTTATCTTTTAAAATATATGGAGATAATCAACTAATAAGAAATATGAATTTATATTTTGAATATATATTCAAATTTCAATGATTAGTTTTGTTTTCACTTTAACACACACATTGTGGACATAGAAATTAATATTGCATGGTAACTGGCAGTTTCAAACCTTAAGCAATCATTAAACAATCTGATTGGATCCTGTCAATATTGATGATATAGGTAATGACTTTTGCTGCCTACTGCCTGGATAGGCAAGGATATGTATGGGAAAGCAATTTGTTCAAGGTCATTAATCACCTACTTTCTTTCTCATTAGTCATCATACAATGCCAATTGAGGAGACATGAGGAGACATTTTAAAATATTTGGCAATGGGACATGTGTGTAAATTTGATAAAAACTTTGAAAATTGAAAGAAAAAAGTATTTATAAATTGATAAACACAGTTTTAATTAGTGATTTATTTCCGCATGCATGCACTTCCATTACGTAACGCTTTTATTACATCATCAGGAGAAACCCTTTAAAAGAGATAGGCAATTTGTCTACAGGGTGCAATGGATAAATTGTCTAAAATATGCAAAAATCAAAATAATATTAACATCTCGTTTTACCAGATATATTTACCAGAATTGCACAAAAATGTCTTGAAATACAAGAAACTAAATTTATTCAATAAAATTGCCATTGTCTTCAACCACAGCCTCCAGATGATTTGGAATCTCCTGCCACTCTTCTGGATAGTCTCCTTGTTTAAGTTGATGAATGTTGCTATAATCCTTGCCTTCAGTTCATCTTTGGTGTTATAAGGAGTTTTGTTGGTATTTTGCTCAACTGCGCCCAACACATGATGATCAAGGGGGTTGAAGTCTGGGGAGTTAGGTGGCCAGATGTAAGGGGTGATGTGGTTGCAGAAATTGTCTAACAGCCATGACTGTGTTGTTCTGCTTGTGTGGCATGGTGCAAAGTCCTGTTGCCAGACATATTTTCTTCCAACAGTTTATCCTCCCGATTCAAGGCAGCACTATCTCAATGCACTTGATATAGGCCTCCTTGTTGAGTTTGAAGCCCTCACCAACAAATTTAGGAGTTATTTTCTTATTGTAGTGATTTTTTTCAAGCTGCTGTATCTTCCTAATCCCCATTAGACTCCTCTAAATCTTTCTAAATTCTTTGCACTCTCCTCAGATTGATACCTAAACATTCTGAAATGTTTGTATTGGAGCTTCTGGTATGAATGCTAAGCAGTACAGCATGCCGTTTCTGGAGGAGTGAATTGCATCATGGCACACTTTTTCTCGCAGATAGAGCCCAATTGACCCTACTATACTGTGCAGCTAACAAAAAAATATCACTTATCCTCTAATTTTTTGACTTTTCTTATGGTTAATTCACATGTCTCTATTTTTCATTCCAGTTTCTAATATTAACATCATGTCTTATCACTGGTGATAACATGGTCCTGGAAACTGTTATTTTTTTGCCATAATGGTTCAATAAGTTCTTCTAGATTTGTATTCAGTGGTATTTCTATATTTGTGTGAGTCTCTATGGGATCAACCTGGGACAAACTTTGTGATACTCCTAATATTGATAATATCATTTCCAATGCATTGAAGCTGACATTTAGGTCTGTACACAGTTCTTTGACTGTCATTTTGGATGAATTGATTTCATGGCTTGACTGCTCAGAACATGGCTTGTCACATGCATCAATGTTGCTTTATCCACTTTCCAACTGTGCTTATATCCACTATTTGATCTCTAAACATTCAATAAACATTGATAAATGTGGACAGAAGAAATCCATTTACCTTCAAAAAGCCTGGGGGTGTGCACTTACCAATGTTTTTGGGTCCATGACATAAGAAAAATTGTGGCAAACTTATTCCATCATTTATAACAGAAAACAGTTGATGGAATAGCCTGGATGTGCTACCCACAGAGTTGATGGCATAGCACGGATGAGCTGGCTATCAATCTACCTTTTGAATGCATATAAAAGTGACAGTAAACAAGAGGTCAGGATGATGTGGAAAAATTTATTTGCAGCTATTTGAGCTCTGTGAATTTGACAGTTTACTACAAATGTCAATTATATCTGATTTTATGTATTTGTGTGGTTTGAAAATGTCTAATACAGAGCTTTTCAGCTAGAGTAGGAATCTCCCTCCCTCAGTGCAAATCTTACTTTTTCTGTGTTTTTTTTTTATAGAATTTTATTGAATTACTATATCCTGGAATTCTAGTGAATTTTTTTTTTTTTTATTGAAGTATGTTTAAATTTATTTAATAGTTATGAATTAAAACAAATTCCTGTACATATATTGAAGTTTAAAAATCTATCAACATTTTCTATTTCTACTAAATTTGTATAACTCCTCTATAAAAATTATTTAATTTCTAACATTGAAAAGAATGAAGATGTTAATATATGCATATTATTTGGAGTGTACTTTTGGAGTCAGACAATCTTGGAAATGGGGGTGGACGATATTCTGACTTATCGTGAAAAAGGTGCAGTGAACAAAAAAGTTTGAGAACCACTAATACCTGAAATTTTTATATTAAGATTAACACTTAAAAATGTGTCTTCAAACAATATTTTAATATTTATGATCAATAATCTGCTTTGAAAATAGAACATTCAAAACTTTTTGTACGTTGGTGTATCCATTGAGCCATAATTATAGATGCTAATAAAATAGGATCAATTCAAAAGATGCTCTTCAATATTTTTGAATTAAAAGAAAGCCTTTTTCAAAAAGCACTTAGATTTTATGGAGAAATATTAGAAAAAAATATATTTTATTTATTGATTATTTCAGATCCTATTATGTCAAATGTACAAGAGGTCAGAAGAAATATATTTTTCATCATACAAACAATATGTTGGTATGCCAATAAAAATTCTGCAATTTAGATATGATAAAAAGCATTTATTTTGCATATTTATTTTTTGTCAAAGCCCTTAATTCAGTGATGAATATTAATCATATAAGTATAAAAATTATAAAGTGAAAATTTAAGATCATATTTCTGTAAGAACTGCATTTGGCGATGGACTTATTGATTCACACTTGATGTGTGTGCGCATGTGTGTGTTGAAATTTAATAGGTACTTGATTAATTTACATATTCTTATTTCTATGCATGTGCAATTAACTGTAGAAATAGGTTCTGAAAAACTTGATTATTTGCAGCTGCTTATCTTGAAGTTTAAGTGAGAACTATTCTTATTGTTTATGTTATAAATTTTTGTATGAGTTCATTACTATATTTCATTACTATATTATATAAATAAAATGCAAATGTTATTGGTCTTGATCTGGTACCTCAGTTTCAGTCACTTTTCCACTGCCAAAACATAATTTCCCTGTACCTTTTCTATAAATATTTTTATGGTATTTTTTCTAGTTAACTTTCCTCTTTGGTATCTAGACTTTATGAATTTAAGTGCAGTACTAGATTGGTGGCAAGGTCTTATCATTTTACAGTTGAAATGGCTAGATGTAAGTTCTATGCTAATACTTTCTTCTTTCACACTTCTCACCTGTGGAACTCTTTTCTTGCTTCTTTCATTCCAGTCAACTTTGCATTTAAATTTTTGAAGATCAGTATAAATCGTTATCTTCCATTCTCTTTATCCTTGTTCTTTTATTGTTTTCACTCTTTAATAATGTTTTCTTTTTATATTATCTTGCATTTCTGTCTTAGTGGCTTTAATGCCTTGCTTGGTTAAAATGATTAAAAAAAATTTTTTAAAAATTGACTTGCATAATTTCATTTATTCAAGTTTCTATTGAATTACTCACAGTGAAATGAGTTGATATTTTATAAGTTAAAGAGTATTTGTATTTTTTTTTATTATTTTGTTAGGGATTCATTGTAGCAAATCCAAAGTTTCCCAAATTATAAAACAAAATATGCTTTCACTATGACTTGATTCAAACTTCTACCTTTCTATCTTTTTTTTTATTCCATTAGTATGTGTGAATTATTGATTTCTCCAAAAAATTCCAAAGTGCTTATTCTCTTGAATATTTGTTTAAAAGAAGGAAAGAGAAAAAAGTGTGTGTTTGCATGCACACACACTAATATAACTCACACATACACAATAATGACACCTGCATCTTTAAATGCATTTATGTGATGAAGTTGCTTTTGGTTTTATAGAGTTTTTTTTTTTTTAGTCAAAATCTATATGGAAGTAGCAACAGTATAAAATTAAGAAGTATTAAGAAAGGTATATATATAAAAAAAAACCAAATGAAACAAATACTAGTCTAGGCTTAGTGTTGAAATACAGTTTTTTTATGTTTTTCCACCTTAACTATTGATACCTTTGGACCAGAACCAATGCATAGTGTCTGTTTTTCTCAATTTATTTGGGAGAAAGAGCCTGGTCCCAAGGATTCCAACCCTAATTCAGCTCCTTCCTCTTTGCACCATGAGTGATGTGCTCAGTATAATACTGACAACGCATGACAGTGGTCATGGGGAAATTTTTTGTTGTCTTTGGCCCATATGTTTGTGTATGGTATTGCACATAAAGAGATCTTGTCATATCCTACCTGATTGAGGTCAGGTGTAAATAATATCTTCATGTCTTTTCTTGCTACTTATTTCCTTAATTTATGTAAGTTCCTTCATAAAGATTGTGTCAACTAAACACCTTACCCATAGCCAAAAAGGCAATGTCCTTGAACATTTATGTAATCCCCCTACTTATTAGTCCTTACCAATTAGGTCAGCAGTATAAACAAGAGTTGTTGGTTGCTTTGGGCACTAATACATGTGCCCATTATTATATTATAATGTTCCACATAAGAATAGCATAAACATTTGTATAGCAGGGACAAGCAGATTGGATGGAAGAGTAAGGTCAGGTAGAGAGCGTATTATGAAGGTGTAGGGGTTGAAGAATTTGCAGAGACCATGGTGGGGGTGGTTATTTGTAGTCATCTATTTTCACATTGTAAAAGATAATTCTAAAGTCTGGATACAAATATGTTTCTCTATACATTTACCAGTCAATGGTTTATAAAATATTTTTTCCCTCCAGTAATTTTTTTATGTCAGGGCACTTTTATACTTCCTCTTCTTCCACAATGTTAACAGGTTAATCATGTCTTGAGCTTCAGCAACTTATTACTTGAGAATAAATTTTAAAATTCTTACCAAATTTTATAATTGTCTAGTCAAAGCAGTAAGAGTGGAAAGTTTAAACTTGGACTTAACTAAAAAATTTTATTGCATGACTTTTCAAGTAGACAAAGTGTAGTTGATTGATATAAGGAATGAAAAAATGGAAATATTGAAAGACCAACATGAAATATCAAAATGATTTCACTTAATGAAGTTTTTTTTTTAAGTATTGAGGTTAAGATTTTGTTTGGTTGTTATAGATTTTACTAGTATGTAATTACAATGATAAGTTATAATTTGAAAGATAGATTAACTTTTAAAAGTATTTGTAAAAATAACTCACTCAAGAAGAGTTGTAATATTTTAATGTCATTCTTGCTTAAATGCATCTTCATGATCTAATAAGTAATTTTTTTAAAGAGAAATTAATAAATGACTGTTTTTTTTTTTTAAAGAGTGCTAAGTTTTGTTTAATCCAAAGGCTTTTAACTAAATATTATATAAGGTTAAGGAAAAAAAAGTTATGAAAAATTACAAAAACATATTCTCTGTTATATATTCATTGAAATGTACTTTATTAATGTAGTTGGGATTTTATATATGATGCATAACTTGTTGCCATTTTATATTTTTAATTTTGTGCATACATGTTGTTTGTTTTCTATTTTGTCAATTGCACAGTATAGTAGGGTCAGCTGGGCTCCATCTGTGAGAAAAAAAGCTTCATAACACAATTCACTTTGCCAGAAGTTTAGTTAAGGCATGCTGTACTGTTTGGAATCTGCTCCGGAAGTTCCACTATAAATATTTGGGTATCAATCTGAGGACAGTGCAGAGGATTCAGAAAGAGTTGGATGAGTCAATGGTGTTATGAAGGTATAGCAGCTTGAAAAAGTGACTCTGATCATTCTGATAGAAGAACTCTGGAATTTGTTGGTGGGGTCCTCAGACTCAACACAGAGATCTACATCAAGTGATTTGAGAAGGTAGTGCTGCCCTGGATTAAGAGGGTGGCTGCTGGAAGACCCTATGTCTGACAACAGGACTCTGCACCATGCCAGACAAGCAGAGCAACACGGTCATGGTTGTTAGACAATTTCTGCAACCACGTCACTCTTGGCTACCTAACTCTCCAGACTGCAACCCCCTTGTTTATATGTGGAGTGCAGTTGTGTGTGTGCAAAATGTCCAGATAGTGTATCTGTAAAAAGACAAAAGGAATAGCTAAGATAAGTTTTTCTTTTATCTTTATTCATATATACATATTTTATTTGAAATAGGCTTCTCAGTCATTGCTAACTATAAGTTATTTACATTTTTCAAACTGTTGTCCTCATCTTTATTGACATTTTCACAATGTTTCATCTGTTGTATACTCCATCCTTCTTCAGGTGTTTGTAATTCCAAACCAAATTTTTTATTTGATCCCTGGGGTTGTGAATATGGCAATAAAGATGAGGACAACAGTTTGAACAATGTAAATAATGTAAATATTACCTCCTCTCAGAAGTATAGACAACCTCTGGTAACTATGTTTTCATAACTAACTAATTTTATGTGCTTAAGGCAATGTATTGTTAATTTTTAATGTGTGTATGTTAAAATATGTCAGCATCTATAAAAAAAAAAATCTTTGTACATACCCACCCCCACCAAGTTTAGCTAAGAATGCATGGGGGTGAGCAGAACAGTTTTTAAAATGATCTTTCCAACTAGAAAGAACCTGCATTTTAGTGTCAAATATTTAACTAATTCATGCACCAAAGAAGGTATATTTCAACATCCACCACCAATTTTGTGTTGCCCTGTTTAAATTTAATTTAATTTGCCCTGTTTAAATTTAAACTCCCATCATCTCTTCCAAACATTTTCGTATTATCATTTCTTACCAATCCACATATTTATCTTTTATCTTATTTAACTCAGATGTTTTCAACTTGTACATAATGCCATTTATTTATTTTTTTGTTAAAAATTGTCATTAGAAATTGCCATAGAAGACAATTTTTAAAAATTTATTTTCATAAATATGTAGAATATTGTTGCTAATTCTTGGCACTAGCTTCAAGTATATTTATTTTTGTAATGGCATGTATCACATCTGTGCATCATGGTCATTTTATTTGATTTATTTTTTAATCGAAATCAACTTTACAAATCAAGGTAAAAAAAGGTAATAACACTGAGAATATTTATGTTTAAATAATACCTATCTCTAATATCTTCAATAAAACTGGAATGGTCACATGTATAATGCAATATGCAAAATGCCACAACACACATTATATTGTAATGTGTTAAAATTCGTAAAATATATTGAATTTTTCTTCTTTCTTATGTCATCAATTTATTTACTTTTTTTAAATTACTGACAGAATTTACAACAGTTATTTTATGCTGTCTTTATTTGTTGAAAGAGTAAAACTTATTTAAATAAGATTTTCTTTTTCTCAGCAGTTTATCACTTTTTACTTTTATTTTCCTGTTGAAATTTTCTTTTTGTCTTTCTTCTCTTATCCTTTGTATATTCTCTTAATTTTCTGCACTCACTTGAAGATATTTTTTTCTTTTCTGCTTTTTTTTTTCTTTCTGTCTTCACCTTTCAGCATTTTTTTTTATCTTTTTCACTTTCTTTTTCTTTCTGTCTCAATTTGCATTTTAAATAGAAACTGAAAAAATAACTTAAATTTGATAATTATTTTATATTTAAAGAAAAAAAATGAAAATTAATATTGTTGTTGTGTATATTTGTGCCACTCTCTTCAGATACCTTATCTTCTGGCAAGATTACAAAATCCTAGAAGGAAGTATTCACGAGCATTCAAGGTATACAGAAGTTTTCCTATCTTAAATATTAGTTTTACATTATCCCTTGCATTTCCACTAGATGACTGCATGTCTTTGTTATTAGAGCCTGTGTGTTTGTTCTTGTTCTGATTTGTAAATAGCCATTAAAATTGCTTGTTATCTTCAATGTTTTCAGTTGAAAAAGAAAAGTAGAAATAGTTATTTTTTTTTTTTTTAATGGATTATTTTCTTACTGACTAATTCTATTATATATTTGTTATATTTCATATGTACAAGATGATTTTCTAGACTGACTCTTTTTTGATACTCATGATTAAAGAACATTGCAAATTAAACATGGATTTTATTCTGATGGCTTTGAATTCAATACATAGTCTATCAGTATGTTTTAGAAAAATGAAAACAAAATTAAGAAAAGATAAATTATATTTTTTAATATAGTTTAAAAAAATCTTGGCCTTTAGTAGTCTGAAGGTCTGAGAAGACATATGATTCCATGAATCATTCAAACCAATTTACTTAGTTTTGTTATTCCTATCACAATGCAACAGTCAATGTATTTTTCATCCTTCCTCATGTATATGATGTGCAGGATGTTTCAGAAATCACCTAAGGTCTTAAAAGTCCCATTAGCTTCATTTTTTTTATTATTCAAAAATAGTTTTATACAGAATGAAAATTCAAACACTGAAAATATAACCCAATTTAATGCTAAAAATATTATGATGTAAATATCTTTCAATTTCATATAGACATATCCTTTTGATAACATTTTCTATAAGCATGGTTAATAACTGACTGATGCCCTCAAATTTCTGTACAGATGTAATTCTTGAGTTGTTGAATTAGCTGCAGTTTATTTATGTATACACACACCTTAAGGTATTCCCAAAGTAGATCATTAGTAGGCATCTGTTCAGGATAATGTGAGGGCCATAAAATTTTTAAATTTTGTAAAATTATCTGATGCCAAAAAGTTTGGTTAAATTGAAAACGAAATCCATGATTTTAGTTGAAAAAATTTGATATTGATCAAAGTTCAGAGGGGAAAAAAACAAAATGTATGAAAAATCTGACATGTTATGATATTTTTAAATGCCTAGGGGACTTTTGGGACACTTGGTAATTCAGGGGTGTTGTTCAGGATTTAGTTTAATTTTAATCTTACTCTAATCTAAACTGGAATAATTTATAGATCCAAATTTCAAAGATTTGTGTTAATTTAAGATAGGGTCAATTTTAAAGCCAATCATTTCATCTGAAGAAATTACATTGCTCTTCACTGATATCATTCTAATTATGGAAATTTATTTCCTAAGGAGTTAGATTTTCAATTGTAATTAAAGATAGTGGGCAGAATATTCCTTGATGTTTCCAGCTAATATCAAGATTCTATAGGTATTTTCTGTGACAATATAAAAGGACTTTTTTTTTTTTTTTTAATCATATCACCCCAAGCAAGGCGATAATGCCACTGATGCGCAGGGGGCTATGTAAGGATAAAAAGAATGGAAAAGAGAAAGTCGGAAACCGCATCCTAAACAGGAAACAAGGGATTGTGTGATTTTCTTTACATTGTATGCAAGCATTGATATATATATCTGTGATATTTGATAAAACAAAAAGAAAATCAATTTGATGAGTAAAAAGCTAAAAAATTTGAACAAGAAACTGACATATTCTCAGTAAAATAGTTTTTCATGAACAACTCAAATGACTAATTCTGAAAGAATTCTTTCTAAATTTTTTGCACTAAAATGTATATTTATCTATATTTTAATCACATATATACAAATTTCTTTCTTTCCTTTTTTATCTGGAAAAACTTTTAAATATTCTATATTGATTTTTCTAATTGGAAAAACAACAGAAAATGTTTGGCAACTATTCAAAATCTAAGTATTATTCTACAATAAAAATGGAGAAATTATGATTGAATCAATTAAAAAGTAGCATTTGATGTTTTTGTATTGATTCTACTATTACCCTCATTCATCTTCCTTTAGAAATCCTTCTTCCATTGTTACCCCATTTTATTATTTGCCTGCTGTTACATTTCAAAAGATTAGTCTTTGTTGTCTACTTTTTCTACTTATTTTCTTATTGTTGAAAGAGATCTGCATTTATAGATTTAGTTTACTCTCTATCCCACTAAATGTGGTTTTCACATTGTTAGAATCTTGTGCATGTATCTTGACAATCTTTGGCATCTTGATTTGTATGATAGTTTATTTGATTTGTTTTGCAATTTGCTATTTATGCAGAGTTTATGCATGAATTTTGGTGAATTGAATTTACAGCTCTTGTTACATGCTTATATATATATATATATATATATATATATATATATATATATATAATCCCAATGTCTTCCATTTGTTATTGTATATTTTTGTGTTAGATGTTTTCAGTTTAAGTAGTACAGAGAAATTAAATTATTTAAAAAACAAAAAAAAACAAAAAAAAAACTGCAGTGTGAAATATAAATATCATGTACTGCCTTATAATTTATGAATCTCTTTGTTAAATTTTAATTCCCAATAATACTTCTTATAATTCTGATCACTAGAACTGATATTATTTTTGTCTCTTTTTGTAGATTGTTTCTACTTTTTTATTACACTTATGGCAGCTGTTTGGATTTTTGAATTTTAGTGCCATATCAGCTTCTATAGGTTTTTTAAATGCCAAAATCTAAATTTTTTGTATGCAATTTTATGATTTCATCTAAAAATATTTTGTATATGATTTTATGCTTTCAGAGTAAATGTATGTTTTTTATATGAATTGTTTGTATAGAATTGTTTATAAATGATAAAATCTATTGTTAGTAATTAAAAAAATGTATTGCTAGTAATTTCACTACAAAAATTTATTGCTGGTAATTTTACTATAAAAATGTATTTTATACTTTTTAGTGTTGTATTGATTGTTATTTTACTATACAAATATTGTTGGTCATTATTATAAAAATGTTCTGTTGATTTTTACTTGGGTATCTACTATATGCCCATAACTGGGACCCTAACAGGTGCTACCACCTCAGACCTGGAAACAACAGCCATTATTAGGTGGTTTCAGGCTTCTCAAAACTCCCAATCTCCTGATCAGATGTTGTTACCAGATGTAGTTTATCATACCCAGGACAGCAGTTGTTTTCCTTGAAAATTTTTTTTATTATGTTAGTTATAATCTGTTAGTTACTAGACAACTTTCTGTTTAATCAGCAATGTTTAGTAAAAATATTAAAAACTTATACCATTTTTGGTGTCACTAGATTGTTGGAAAAATCAAAAGTAAAAACCCATTTTCTAAATAGGCTGTTCTTTTTATTATTTTCTTTCAATTCAAACTTTTCTTGTGAATGATATCTGAACATATTATTTGGTATATGAAAGGATCCAAACTGACCTCTTCTTCTGAACCTGGGTAAGAAAGATAGAAAAGTTAAATATGCTTATTACTCTTGTACTTTCTTGTGACTTTATTCTCCCACCAGAGCAGCAGAATTGGGGAGGATGAGTTATGTGGAAAGTAAGCACATGTCATAACTTTTAATAATTTATGACAGCTTGAAGTGTAACATAAGCAAATAATTGATGATGCAGATATAACATTCAAAAATGGATTGGCATATTTTGCTTGTATTTACCTTAATTATAAAATTGTATCTGAAGTGAAATCAGCATTGGCCAAAATGAACAAAAACAAAGCAGCAAGACGAGACAAAATTGTAATAGAGATGCTGGCAGGTTTAGATATTTTCAGCATTCACAAAATTACAGACATGATAAATGAATTATACAACAGTGGTGATATACTGAGAGAACTCAGTATATTCATTTTCATACTGTTACCAGTTAGCCGGGTGCAAACGAATGCAAACTTCACTGGGTAATCAGTCTCATGACAAAACTTATTTCTTATGAACATACAACAGAATTAGGACAAGAACTGTGTTGTTTTTATTAAAGACACTGTAACAAGGAATGCAATATTTATGATTAGAAGGATATCAGAAAGAGAAATGCAAAAAATTGTATAAGTATGGTTTATAGATTATTTAAAAGCACTTGATGAAATATGTTACAGGTTTGACTCGCTATGTAAAGTTGATTTATTTAGGAAAGATATTAGAATAATACAGAACTTATACTGAGAATAAACTGCTTGCATGTGGATAAAAATGATTTCAGTAAAGATACAAAACTAGAATGGAGTTTAAGATAAGGATGTGTCTTCTTACGAGATTTATTCAAACTTTACAGTAAAGTGATTCTGAGAAAATTAGAAATCCTATAAGGATTCATTATTGGTTGCCAATAAGATATGCAAATGACATGGTGTTGATAACAAAGAAAGAAAACTACAGGAAGGCAGTAAAGGGAAGTGAGAAAAAGGGACTAAACATTAATTGTAAGAAGAGAGAATTTATATTTGTCAGCAAAAAGAACAGTCCAAGATGCAAATTACAAATTAGAGATACCAAAATTAGTAGAAAAATTTAAATATCTAGGAAATGTTTTAACAGAGAATAGAAAATGCGGCACTCAAATCTGAAAGCACATTGAGATAATCAAAGACATTCTAGAAACTAAGCAAAGTATTAAGAAACAAGAAAATTTCATTAGAAACAAAAGAAAAGTACTGAACTGTTATGTCCTTTTATATGGTAGTATATATATATTGGACAATCTCCTCACAGATGAAGAAGAAACTTAAGGCAACAGAAATGTGGTACTACAGAAGGATGTTGAGAATAACATGAACTGAGCATGGGATCAATGACATAGTTTTGGAGAAAATGAAAATAAAAAAATAGTTTAAATTTCTAGGGCACATAATGATGAAAAAGGGCTTGCAAAATCTAATACTTACAGGACATATTGAATGCAGTGCATAACCTACCTAATGAGCTGATGCAAATGATTGACAGAACAAGGATTAGGAAAGATAGCAAAAAAGACAAATTTTATTAAGAGCTACAAAGCACTAGAAATTGTAGAGAGACATGATTGCCCATGTTATGAAGGAACATGATGCATAGAAGAAAAAGAATACAATCTACTTGTGTTTCATGAAGAAACTAATTTTAAAAATCTTTTGATAGAAAATAAATTTGTAGATGACAACTGCTGAGAATTTGTCAGAATTGGTGCTGTATACTTTACATCTACTTCAAAAACTGTTTGGTGCAAAACCATATTTGTGGCCCACTCTGTGAGGATAAGATATTAAAACATTATGCAGAATTGCTTGTAAATGTTTTCCATATTTTGCCAGTGAATTGCAATATTTTCTGTTATGACAATATTGTCATATATTCCAAGCTATCCTTATTTTTCTGTTATACAAAAGGTTTCAAAAATATAGGTCATGATTTTGTTATTATAACATGAAAAAAATGAATTACTCATTTTTCTGCATATTTCTGTTGTAAGTTTTCATTCTGTGCAGGCTAAAATAAAGAATTTTTATTTATCAGTATTTCATGCATGAGTTCAATTTGCATAGAATTTGTTCATTATGAACAACAAAACTAAAAACTAATCTTTCTTTGCTCAAAGTACTTGTTTTTCATACATGGTCTTTTTTGAATAAGAAAGGAATATTTTCAGATACAGTGCTTGGTTTTAAAGAACAGTAACATTAAAAAAGAAAAGTTGTTGCTTACTAACAAAGAAAGGATTTTAAATTGCATTATTCAGTGTAATAAAAAAAAGAATATGGATTTTTCTTGCCTTTATTTTATTCAGCTTTTGATCATGGTTTAAATTTTGTAAATTATTATCTTTAAGCTTTTGTCACAATATCTAGAAATAGAAACTAAGGTTAAAAACCAAACTTGAAACTTTGGTAAAGAAAAAAAAGATTTTGCCTTTCTAATCCTGTGAATGCAGGATTAGAAAGGCAAAGATATTAAAAATTTGAAAACATTTTTCTTGTGCAATGTTATTTGACTTTGTGTGTTTTGGGAAATATTGAATCTGCCTATATAAAAATATGAATCTATCAAAAGTTGGTGACCCTCTAACATAGACCCCCATCTGTTTCCAGAACAAATATTTACAGATCTTTGTAAGAGTCTATTCTTTACCAGGTGTTGCTTGAAAGTGAAATTGTGACAAATTTGGTTTCTTCTATGCATTGTCTCTCTTTAGGATGTAGGCAATCATGACTCTTTGCAATTACCTGTCCTTTGTAGGTTTTAATAAATTGTCTTTTTGTTATCTCCCCCTAAAAATTGTTCCACTGCCCATTTACTCAAGCTTGCCAAGTAGGTTATGCATTGTTTTCATTTGACCTTCTAGCCTTCAATTTGTTCTGTGAGTATCAGATTTTCCATGTCCTCTTTCCTCAATATGTGCCAACTATTTCTTTCTGATGCTGTATAAAGTGTCTTTTTTTTGTTTCCATTATCTCTAAAACTTCATTGTTGCTCACATAGTCCATGTGATCCCCAGAATCCTTCTGTAGAACCACATTTCTGTTGCTAAAAATCACTTCAAGCATGAGATTTTCCAGCATTCACTCCCATATAGGAGGACTAATATTATGTAACAGTTCAGTGCTCTTTTCTTTGTTTATCATGAATTTTTTTGTTTTTTTAATACTCTGCTTGTTTGATTTTTGTATCTTCAATTTGTAATTTACGTGTTGGGCTGTTCATTTTGCTAACAACCATGCATTCCATCTTATTGCAATTGAGGTTTAGTCCTTTCTTCTTGCTTTCCTTCACTAGCTTCTGTAGGAGTTCTTGTAGTTTCTTTTCTGTACCTGCTATCAACACCGTGTCATTTATTAACTTATGTTATTAAAATTGCTGTCAATAATTATGAATCCTGGTATGACTTTTAATTCCCTCAGAATCATTTCATTGATTGAAATAGGTTGAATAAGTCTGGTGAGATGACATATCCTTGTCTTACAATCCTTTCTGTTTTTGTATACCTACTGAACACATTTTCCACCCTTATGCCAGTTTTCCTGCTAGTATTCCTTAACTATTCTAATATTCTTTGCAAATATGTCAGTATTATCAAGCAGTTCCAAGAATTCTTTGTAACATACTCTATCAAATACTATTGCATAATTTATAAAACACAGCTACACATCCTTCTGCATTTGTATTTCTGATGAATATTGCATTCCTTTTTCCAGTGTCTTTAATGTAAGCACACTGCTCTCATCCTATTTCCAGTCTGATTCTGCTGTGTGCTCTATTCATCAGAATTTGAATAAGTCTTTTATCTGACTCATTCATCTGATTTTCATTTACACCTGGTTTCTTAGGCAGTGCTACAAAAATAGATCTACTTTAGTCCAATAAATAGCTAATTACTGATCTTGGCAAGGAAAACATTTACTTATGATGGAAAAGATTTTTTTTTTTTTTGCATAAAATCAAAATATGTAATTTTTGTCTGTTTTGAGATAAATTAACATTTTTCTCAATTCTCTCTATATATCAGGTGCTTTAGCAATTTTTTGGCTAAATTTTGCTTTGTACACAATATTTTTTTTACTTGTAATGCAGTTTCCAATGTGTAATCCATACTATTTTGTCTCTTCTGAGTTGCAGAATTTTTCTATGGCATTTTTTATATTACCTTCTTAATTCTTTTCAGTTTTTTCTGTGTGTGATTTCAGCTTATTGACACAATTATTTTTTTTTTGTATGAACCCTTGTTTCATTGTGTGTGTGTGTGTGTGTGTGTGTGTGTGTGTGTGTGTGTGTGTGTGTGCATTTTTTTTCTCTTTGTTATTTACCCAGTCATCTATGTGTTCCTGAGGAAAGAATTGTATAAATTTTGTCAGCATTATGAAAATTGATACACAATGAAATATTTTTAGGTCTTTAGTAAATCAAATAACATTGAAAGAAAATGGATAGCTGGTGCTATTTAAAGTTTTATCAAAAAGAATTATAGAAAACAACCTCACACTTTCTGTGAAGCTTTTAAAAATCATATAAGATTGTTTCTATTAAGTTAGAGCAATCTGATGTGGTCATGTGTATTTTGTATTAGTTTGTTTGAAGAGTTTAGTTGCTTTTTTTCATTTTTTGTTAGGATGTTTAAGTTTGTCTTTAAAATATTTTCAGTGTCTCTATTAATGTCCAATGTAACAAGATGCCATTCCCTGTTCTGAATCCATCCAAAAGTGTTTGATTTTATTCATTAACTTAAAGAAAAAAGAAAGAAAGAAAAATGCAGTTTTTCAAACAAAACAATTTAAAGCTTTGAAAATTGTTATGCTTTTTGACTTTTTTAAAACATTTTATATTTTTTAGTTTAATTTTCAGTTTTACTTTCTTTTGCATCATTATCTTTTTACTATTTCATATATTTCAGTTTATTTGATTTTATTTGGAGTGACCCAAATTCCAGAAAGCTTTATAACTCAACCTTTGTTTTTCTTTTTAAGTTTTTCTTACCCCACCTCCATTTTTTTTTTATTATTACATTTTTATTGTAGAGGCAAAACGTTTTTCATTAGTCTTTTTTTATCTTTGTTTTCATTTTATTTTTTTTAATGTTAAAGAAGTCATGAAAATCTGAAATTAAGCAGAAAGATATTACGTAACATTTAAAAAATGTTCAATATTTTTTTCAGCTTATTTAAAAGTTTGGTTTTAATCATAATAATTGACTTGCTCATTATTGAGTCAAGTGTAGAAAGATAGTCTAAAATATTTTTACCTCTTTTCTTCTTTACAAGGCTTTTTACTCTCTTAATGAATTTACAATTTTTTTTAATACAAACTTGGTTTCTTCTTTTTATCAAGATTTCTTTCCAATATTTTTTAACTGAAGTTTCAGGCGATATGAGGTTATTCTGTGGTGATAAGTATCTATTAACTGTGGACCTCAGAATGTATGTTTAAACTGTCATTTTCTCCATATCAAAGTTTAGAAGCTTTGAGTAAATATCTGTTAATGAAGCAATAGACAGGAGTCTTTCTGCTTTTAGAGGATTTGTAATAATAATTTCTTCCTTCATGTTCATGTAAATATATTTATTACTTTAAATATGAGATGTTACAATGAATCTGTAGTAGGTGCCTGCCAATTGAATAGAGGGAATTAGGAGTTTGAATCTTGCCAAATGAAATTTCTGTGAAATACAGAATATAAAAACAAATTTTAAGTATAAATAAAATGATTAATTTAGGATGTATTGTCTCGAGTATTTCTTTTTCAATAAAATCTTTAAAAACAAATTTAAATTATAAATATATTGTGTAAATATATTGTGGCAATTATTTTTTCTTTTTAGTTTTAACAGTAAATATGTGCGTGTATGCATGTTATTTTATATAACTGATAGGCAAACATGCTAAATGATAGAAATTTCAAATTAATTTCACTGTTAGACAAATGTTTCATATTCTATAGTTTTTACACTTAGTTTTTATTTCATAAGTCAAAGAATGTATATATAAAATGTTTATGAATTAAAAATGTTACTCATGGTCATGAGCATTCACATTTTCAGGTCATTTGAATTTTACTGTTTACTAAGAAACATATATTAATAATATATTAAATCAATTATGATAATTTAAATATATCTGCAATCCAAGTGTTTTAAATATTGTATGCACTCTTCTAATGTATATTTAATTTATTAATAAATTCAACAACATACATTTCCAGGTTCTTTATCTTAGAAATCCATGTATATAGTTGTAAAAAATACAGTCAAAGAATAAATATCAAATTCTTAGTCTATCTGTATTTAAGGAATTTATATTACCCTCAGTCTAACAAGCTTGTAGAGTCCTCTTGTGAATTCTTGCACTCTGTAAGTGGGTGAATCATAATTTAGAAAAATAAGGTCAGCACATTCCTTTGGTTTTCCATACCTACTGGTCACTAAGTCCAACATTTTGGGTTACTTGACCCTTGACTGATCACCATTTTCAAGCATTAGATAAAAGTTAATTTATTTACTTAAAAGTATTTGCTCTTAAAAGTAGTCAACCACTATAATTATATGGTAGCCATTAGGATAATATGCATTTTTTATTTGTCTCTTCATCAGGATAGGATTATGGAGCCCTTTTATGTCTGTATTGGGGAGGTTACAGCAGCAAAAATCCTTTTGCTGCTACAAGTAATCAGGTTATTGCACCAACTTTACCCACTTTTAATGCAATGGAGAAGTACAGCTTATGAGATGGATCTCCAGGAACTATAATTTATTTTCTGGCCACAAATGACCTAGGATTTGCCTACTAATGTGCCATTCAAATAAAAATGTCATAAACTCTATCAGAAGTCAATGGTTTAGGTTCATGGGAACACTGAAATGAATGAAATACCATCTAAAATTCTCATTTCAAACAAATCCTCATTCCAGCAATCATCCTTGTACTTATGTGTTGTATAGGTACATATTTTAATTTCTTATGTATGTATAATAAAAGAAATTGGAGTTTTATATTTCATTAAAATTGTTAAGTTTTTTATAGTCTTTAACTGCAATCAATCTCATTTGGTGAAAAAAACCCTACTTAGTAGTCAGTCTAGTACAATGGTTAATGTAATTTATTGCAAAGATTTATAATTCATTATTACAGAGTGCATTATTTATTGTAGAAGTTATCCTGATATTTTTTTATCTTTTTGGATTATGAGGCTTTTACAAATCCTTAGTGGCAATATTATTTTTAACTCTGTTCATTAATCTTTTAAGTGGGTTATCAGTTTGACTTTCTTGGACTGAAATCTATTTACTTTTTTTATATTAATAAAATAAATGCTTAAATATGATTTATCAGTTGTTCTACTTTAAGACTATTTTCTTAATAATTTTAAAAAATTTTCTCTTACATAACTGTGTGTGTATTTAGATAAGAGAGTTCTAAGTTCTCAACCAAACTTGCTTCTAAAAATCTGACCAAATGACTATAAACAAGAAACTTTTATTTTTTGTTAGACTGAGAATTTTTTAGCACCCCTTCACATATGATACGTTTTTTAGTTGTTTTTGTTTTTTTTTGTTTTTTGTTTTTTTTAACATGCAGTAAGGTTCACCTTATACAAGGTTGGTGAAGTGCACTAAAGAAAAAATATTACATTAAGAGGCAGTTTATACAGATAGACGAAAAAATAACAGTTAACCCTAGACTTGAACAAGTTGAGATTGTAGTGATCAAGGGAAACATCCAACATCCTTTTGAGTCAGTTCCACTAGAAGAAACTGTTCAAATGAAACTTACTTCTCCTTGATGGAACACAGAGAATATGGATGGTTTGGTATGATTTAAGTGACATGATGGATCCTAGCTGTGAAGGTTAGAACTGGTGGAACCAAGGAATGTAATTTGTCCAAGCATTTTCCATGGAAGTAGTGATAGGGCATTGAGAGGCTTGCTGCATCCCACATATGCAAGAGAGGTTGGAGGGTGCAAAATAATTTGTCACCCACGAGGACTCAAAGATGCTTTTGGACTCTATCGAGACTGGAAAGTGAGGATTGGGCAGCTCCTGCGCTAATATGACAACAGTACTCCATTATGGGCCTGATCTGACTCTTGTAAAGGTAGAGGATAGCACAAGGAGTCTGGTACTTACTGGAGTGGTACAGGGAATTAATCAATCAAAAAAACAGTAAAATAAATAGTTAAGAGATAGTAAGCTTTTAAATTATTTTGAAACTAACCTTTTAGTAAAATAAATAAAACTGTTTGTACCATTTCATTGGTGACTTTGGCGCTTCCTTGCTGACTGAATGCCTGTTGTCAAAGTTGATAATAGGCATAACAGCTATTTACTGTTACTATTTCCTGATAGTGAGGAAGTAGTAACAATAATGAGGCAATAGTTTTTCCCAAATACTGAGTCTCTCATTCACTTTTGTAAACTATTGTGGTGTACTAGTAGTTATGCCTTTACTGAAAGCATTAGTGCTGTACAAATATAGGGAGCCTTAACTGAAATATAAACACTGTCAAATTCATTTTCATAATCATTACATTACCTTACACATTTCATGTTGAGAAATTTGAGACAGTTCTTTCTCACTCAAGCATGCTTTCAGGCAAGAGAAATTAGTCGTGTCAGAGATATTGGGTTGGAACAAAAGTTCATGGTGTTTTTCATTAGGTGGTATTTGAACACATAACTTGTATTTATTTTATGTTTTCTGGAAGTTCAACATCTTTCTATATTTTCATCATTTGATGTCTTTTATTTTCGGAAAGGACAAAACATTGTAAAAAACTGCAAAAACATATGTGACATTTATAGAGATGATGCCATAGTTGAGAGTATTGTTTGTGAATGGATTACTTGGTTCAAAAGTGGACATTTTGATCTGGAGGACCAAGAACATCTTAGCAAGCCTGCAGTCATTGTAATGCTGATTGAAAAATAGTTCATGTCACTTGACATGGGACATCAGAGATATGCCACATGAATGTTGTAAGATATTTTAATATACTTGGTTATGTCAGTTACTATGTAGTTTGAGTGTCTCATAATTTAACAAAAAAAATGAATGGATTACATTTCCATGTACAATTCTCTGTGTAAATATAACCAAAATGACCCATTTATTTTGCAAAGAATGATCACAGGTGATGAAAAATGGGTTATTTGCAACAATATAGAGCAAATAAAAGTCCTAGGGGGGAAACCGAAAAAGCTAACTAACCAAAAGCTGGTTTGCATCTAAAGAAGTTGATGCTGCATATCTGATGGGATTGGAAGGGCATTTTGTATTCCTTCTACAAAATTGAATTTTGAATTCAGACAAATATTGTTCTCAACTTGGCTGATTAAAGACAATACTTGATCAGAAGCATTTGGAGTTGGCCAATCTGAATGGTGTTGTCTTCAATTAGAACAACACTAGACCTCACATCTCTGCATACTTAATAGAAATTAGTACAGCTCTGCTAGATGTCCTACATCAGTAGTACCCCCTCCCCTGACTGTGCACCTCCAGATTACCATTTATTTCAATCCCTACAAAATTCTCTTAGTGGGAAGAACTTCAATTCCTTGGAAGCCTATAAAAACCACACAAAGTTTTGGGAGGATGTAATCATAAAGTTGCCTCAAAGATGTCAAAAGGTATTGAAACAGAATGGTATGCATAAATGGTTGAATAAATATATGCATAAATATCTAAATGTTGTCTTTGAAATTCACTTAAAAGAAAACTACAAACAATACTCAGTAAGTTTGTCTTCAATGACCAACTCTTTCAAATGCTATGACTTCATAGTAATTAAACAGAAATGACCCAATCTGACTCTTCTCTCTAAAACATTTTCACTTCTCTAAAACCGAATATCTGAAAGTGAAAAGGCCTCTAACTGATTAAAATAAAGTGAACATACTTTTTTTTATACATTGTGTATTGCAGTTTTATTCAGCGTGATAAAACCAGTTCATAACATCAACCTATTTCAACAATTGATATATCAAGAAGTTTCTTCATAAGCTTTGAATTTTCAGTTTTTTCTGTTTGCTAGACACCTGCAGATTATAGCAACTGTAACTTCATTTTGTTAATGTTAGTTATGCATATCTCTGATTATACAACTCTCTTACCAACATTGAAAAAAATTCTGTCAGGTTGATAATAGTTTATTATATAATAGGATGATGGGAGGGTAAAAAAAAATGGTTATCACAATGAAAAGAGAATTCAGATAATCCTTTTATCGTAGAAGGAAGGAAATTGCTATTTAATTTCCAAAATTCTGTTTAAACATTCTCCTAACCCAAGAATGTTGTTGAAAATATATTTAAATCTAATCTTTCAGGTATGGGCAAGCTTTACTTTAAAAAAAAAAAAAAAAAAAAAAAATTGAAAACTTTATTAAATAAGAAACAGTACATTTTCTTTACAATATGTTTTCTAGCATAAACATGTTTGTTTCATCTTTATATAAAGAAATTTATATATTCATGCAAAACTTTGCAATTCTTGGTGGTAATAAAGCCAAATATGTTATTCATGTTTTATATATTTTCTATTGAGAAAATACTTTAGTTTCTCAATGAATTGAAATTTCTTTAATTTCAACAATTAAAAATACTGATTGTTTGAAATAACCTGAATCAATGTCATTATTCTAGGAATTTCTATTTTGATAACTTCATAATTATTATCTTCATCTTTACTGCTTTATCATAATGTTTTAGATAAGTTCTTTAACATTCTTCAGACATATGTTATGATAAAACATAACTGATAATACTTGTTGGATAAGAAAAATATTCTGAAAAACTTAGGATTTGACTGCCATTTAGATCACATACTAAGAAAATACTAAGAAAAATATCCACTGTACCACAATGCATGTACAGTGAATATCGACTTGGAACGAAAAATCAGGGAGCCGAGTTCGAATTCCAGTTGACTTCTTTGCATTCACTTACGTGCAAATACCATTAGGAAAGGTATTAATTCATCTCTTCCTTCCAGTTATGGGTTAAATAACAGGACAGATTGGGTTCTATAGCTTTGGCTGGCAACCAGGCCATCGCAGAAAGCAATGGCAACCTACTGCGGGATAATCTTCTGCCCAGTCAGTCATGTCTCTAAAGAAACATGATTGTTCAAGCATGTATCGCGCATGGCACTTAATTGACTAAGAAAATATTTAGGTAGGATTTTATTACACTAGCATCTTGTGATTGAAAATTGTTTTATCACTTACAATAAATCTATTCAAACTAGAGGAAACATTTTTAAGCTTTACCAGATCACAATTTTAAGTAGATTCCATCTTGTATTTCAAAACAAGGATGTATTTTATCATTAGTCATGATAGTGTATTCCATTTAATACTAACAATATATTAGAAATACCCTATAATGTACTTTTGACATAAAATGGTGCAAACAATTTGCAGAATTTGGTAATTCTCATATACAAGTTCATCCTGGTATAATGTTTAGCAAGCTTGACTTGCTTGATCAATTACAACTGAGTAGTAAGTTTAATCCTCACTGGGTGCCCATACTTTTGGCCATGTGCCACATAAGCTGTGCTTAGAAAATCAACAGTTTGGTGATCTTTTTTTTAATTCACAAAAATAAAAAATAATTGATGTTTAATGTTAGTTTTAATTTACCTTCATAGCAAAAATGTTTTTGTTCCAATAAAAAAGAAATATCTTATTTCACGCATATGTCATATTTTATTACCAAGTGACAAGTGGTTTTTCTACAATAATTTTGAAATCTATAACTAAATACTTAATCTATTTATTTTTCTGAAATACCTTTGTCTAAACAAAGAGTAAAACACATGCACACACATAACAGTTAATGACCAAAATGACCTGCACTTCTGAAGTAGATACATATCTACACAAGTAGATATTTATACATATCTACACAAGTAACATGTTATACAAATCTTATTTGAAGCAACCTGTTATCCAGATTTTTTTCAGTTTTTGTAATTATAAATTTTCATTTCAACTAAATCAACTATTTTAGATGAAAATATTTTGACTGAAGCAACAGTGACTTATGGTCATATTGATAGATTTGCTTTTTATCAACCTTAATCTATACAAGAACCAGTGTTTAAGATGATATGGCCATAAACTACAACAATGATAGAACAACTGATGCATTTCACAAATTATATGAAAGTATATAATCTTGTCATTTTTTTTATCACTGTTTCAACCAATGTCTTATTTAGCTATCATCAGATATATAATTACTCAAGCAGGGTATATTTTGTGATAGTTCTGAATCTGTATCGAAGACTGTTGAAGATAAAAATAATGTCATCAGTTTCTCTTATCTATCTATCTATATATATATATATATATATATATATATATATATATGTGTGTGTGTGTGTTTGTGTAACTGTAAAATTATCAATGTCTTCATCAGATGATGACCCTGATGTACATCATGGTTTCATATTTCCACTAACTCAAGGTGTCCCAACAGTATCTCATGATACCATCAGATTTTGTCAATTTTACAAAACATTATGTGAATACCAGATGCATTTACAGCCTCTGTTTAATCTTAGAGTTTTTATTTCCTCTTTTTCTGTTGATAATAATCTGAAAGTTATTAAATGACAGAAGTGAAAATATGTTCTGTCTATTTACACCAATTTTATACAAAATATCACACCACATAGATGAATGTGTTTCTATATATCAGAGTGTGAATTGCTGTTTTAAATAAAGTGGTAGGTTTATGTAAAAGCAAATAGCTGTATGTATACATTTATGAATATATCTATGCGCCTATATTGTTTTTACTATTGATCAAGCTATTAATTGTTAATTTAGTAAGTGAAATGATTTTTTATTCAATGACCTTGTCTGTATCCTTGCTTTCTGTATCCTTGCTTATAGCTTGTCTTTTCTAATAATAATTGTAAGACTAAGAAAATGAACTGCTGTAAAGGAAAAGAAAAAATGAGATACAAGTTTGATAATTTAGTAGTCATTAATATGGACATTTCACTTACCTTTTTGCTCTTCAGAAAAAAGCAGATCTCTACCTGTGCATTTGTATGTGTACACACACACACACACACACACACACACACACACACACACGTGTGTGTGTGTGTGTATATATATATATATAATTATGAATTGTTCTGTCAGCTCTGCTTCCTGTATTTGGCAATCATTTCATAATAAAAGTATGTTCAGCTGTTGCTTTCATTGATCTTGGATAAAGATTATCTCTTTGGTGGTATTAGTGGCATTAGTTTCATTGATCTTTTCTGATCTCCTTTCAGTACCTGGTACATCTGCTCACTTATTTAGCCGACCAGACAATCTGCAGTGGGCTGTCTTGCTGTATTCATTATATTTGTCACTTTGTTTATTAAAAGAACCAGCCTGACCTGGCCGCATTTGGTCAAGAACAATGTTATTTACTTGGGACCAGTCTAAAGTATTTCACCATCAGACATTTTGACTCACCATTCAAGAAGCAAGAAAGGAAAAGAAGCTTGTTGAATGGGCAAACAGTCTTTTTGGATATATTCATCAGAAGATTTTACTATTTATCAGTATTTTTAAAACACATATTCATAAATATTACCTTTTTTAAAACAAAAAAACTGTTTTCCTTCATATCTGTTAAATGCAGAGAAAAGTTACAAATTTGGATTTATTAATTACCATCTCTCTTACTTCACTTTAAAATATATTCAATATCCTTTCCTGATATAAAAGGTGTTCCAATGTTGAACATCTAAAACTTGGATTTATCAGATATATTTTTTTCCAACATTACATTGAAAATCAAAAAAATACTTTGCAGGATCATTCTATATAGAAATAATATTTGCATTTTTTACCTATTATTTTAGTTTTTCAAGCTTTAGGGATTAACAGCTTTTAAAAATTAGTCTGTAAATATCAAACATTATTATCATTAGAAAAAATTTGTTGGCTCTAATTTTTCATTCTTGGCTGTTTTATTGAAAAACAGAAAATTTATCAAAGTATATTTTTTCCTTTTTTTTTTTCTTTTTTAGATAAATTTATATTCAAATTATTTTACTAAATTCAGATCACTACATTTTTTTAAACAAAATAAATATATCAAAGCAGTATAAAGAAACCAATTATATTAACCATGTCTCGACAAGTTGATGGCCACTTCAACAGACTCCGTGTTCGAATTTTCATCATGCGGCAGGTAACTATCTATAAATAATTTTTTTAAAAGATAAAGATTTTTTTTCTTGTGCATATTTTGATTTTTTTTGCTTTGAAGACAATATATTTACCAAATCAATAATTGTTACGTTATAATTGTAGCTTAGAAATAAAAATATGATGGCTCAATTAGTTTGTAGCCTGAGATATAGTTATTAACTGAAATTTGATCTGAAATTTTTGTTGTATAATGTTTGATTTGATTAATATTCACCACTGAATTAAGTAGTGAAGTACATAGGTACTTGCATTTTTGTAAAATATATATTTGTTATATAAAATTGTCTTTTTATTATTAGACAGCTTATTGGTGTACAAGTCTTAAAGCCCAACTTTTTAATCCAACCATTATATGAACAAAAGGTTTTATTCACATTTATAATTAGTTTGTCTTTCTAACAATCCATGTTACTTAAGACATATTTGCTGTTTAAGTGGGTCAGAAGAATTTCACTGAGTTGTCTGCATACAATCTGACCCTGATGATCTGATATCTGATCATCAGCACTTGGACCTCTATTGATCAATAAATTCAACCTTATTTCTATCATAAGATTTACCTACCCACCCCATCACATAATGGCAGGTTCAACACGTCATAATTAATGTTGGACCACTATAAAGTGTAGATTCGTAATTAATGTTGGACCACTTGTAAATATACAGGGTAAATTCAGAAATTGCTATATTTCCCTTTCATTTCTTTTTTGAGATTACTTGCACATTAAATTGCAATAGAGATTGCCCTCTGCAGCTGAACTACTATACATATTATGACTGGCAGTGGGACAAGGAGTTTTATTTCTCTCTTATAGACTTTGATTTTCTTTTCATTCACTCAATCTCTCTCTCTCTCTCTCTCTTCTCTCTCTCTGTCTTATGCACACACTTTTCTTTTCAACAATTTACCAAATAAAATGGTTTCTGAGAATTACTAAATATGCCAACACTTAAATAATTTTAATTTCTATTTAAAGCTTCAAGTCATACTTAGTGCTACAGTTGATTTGCAGATTTTAACATTTATAATAAAGAAAAGTAAAACATTTTACTGAATGAACAAGTATTTTAAAGTAATATTTTTTCATTGTGCATACATGCATTTACATAATATACACTGAATTTCAAATTCTTAGCGATTTATAATTTTTTTAGATATATAATGAAGGAATTCCCAGAAATATTAACTTGCTGGACATTTCACACAGTATTTGCTTGAGGTTTTATAGATTTCTCAAGTTTCAGATTATTAACAATGTGAAAGAAAATCTAACAAATATTATTTGTAATTAAAATTATAATTACAAAATGTACACTATTTACAAAGACAAATATTTTGAACAAAACACTGAAAACTGCATTGAAATGATGTTATAAAGACAGCATTAATGCTTAATGTTCTGAAACTGATCATTCATTCATTTTAGAAGCTATTGTATTTCTTTGTATGAAACAGATTACAAAGCATCTAGAACAGCATTCCAAGTTACATCTTTATGGTTAAATTGCTGTTCACCAACTTAAATCTTCCTCTTCAGAATGTGCCATAAATTTTCAACTGGATTGAGCTGTCATGTGTTCACCACTTATAATCCTATCTGAAAATGTTAGATCACATCTTCCTCCTTGATGTCTCAACCAGTGAGGGCAGTTTCTACCAGTAGCCACCTTACTTATCTTTACTCTATCCATCTGGTTTTTTGAGGGTAACATGGCATTTATTTGTAAAAAGAATAGTTGTAAAACTTGTCTTCATGTATTCTGTGGCTTATTTCATTTGATTTTCTTTATAAATGTCTTTTAAAGAAATCATTATGATTACCGTACATACCTGCAGTTAAGTTGCCCCTTTTTTGCCAAATTTTCTGTAAAAAATAGGGGCGCAGCCTATATACTCAACATATCTGTAAAATTGTCATTAACCTTTTAGTAACTGTCATTTAGATCTAAATACAAGTACCAGAATGCATATGTTAAGTGTTGGAAAACTGTCCTCTAATCAAATATTAAACAATGCTACCAACTCACAGCTATATACTAATCTGATGCTGTTAAAAATATATATGTATTTATTACAGTAAAATTGCATAATATTCCTATTTTCAATCCTTGTACATTTGACATTGTTTATAGCTGAAATTATGACCTTGCCCTATGTATTGAGCATGCGTATTTGGATATATTTTCACACGTGGTGTGGCTGCTGTTTTATGTTTCATATAGGCTTGTATTCCAAGATTTTATAGCAAAATAACAAAGTTGTACTTTGAGAACCTGAAGTAGACTGTGGTGTATCAGTAGTCCAGGTGAGTAACCTGTGCTCAAGCATAAAATAAACTGAATGAAGAAATGCAAAGAATATTTGACAGTGATGATAACGAAGAAGAATTTGGGGGTTTCAGTCCTGATGAAGTTTAATAACTATATCTGAATGAAGAAACATTGTTCTTGTGCTATAATATGTGCAAAATTTTAAAATAACAGTGAATATTTGAAAATATTTAACAAATATTAGTCATATTTATGTTAAAAATGGGCCATGTAAAATCCACAGATTGTAGTGCGACCTATCTGTGAGTCAACTACAAATACCCACTTTGACAATCTCAAACTAATTGCTCTTCTGATACAGGACAGTTAGACAAGATAGTCTTTAAGTAGCTCTTATCAGATCTGCAATGGAGTTGTCCAAGATCTTCAGTGAATTTCACACTTGGTATTTGCTGATTATTTTTTGCAATTTTCAGTGTTTTACCTTTTGAAATCTCTGAAGTTATTAAACATTCCTTTTTGTCAGTCAAGTCAGCATTACGACTCATTTTACGACTCATTTTAAATCTTTACATTTGCAATAATGCTATTAATATGAAGTTTTAAAATTTCTTACAAATGGCTACTTTTTATTTACATCTGCACTGAACAAATTTAATTTCATTCTAACTGCACAGATAGATGTTGCCATCATTCAGAAAATACATTTTTACACTTCAGTACTTATATATTGATAAGACATGAAATTGTTAATAATGTGATACACCTTGCATATGTGACAATTGAAGTGTCAGTTGTTCTAACATTCTAGACATAGAAATATGCTAGAAATAAATTCCTTATTTTTAATGATAGATGGAGCCATCATAGCTCATTCCATCCACGAATGATTAACACCTGATAAAAAATACAAACTTTGATAAAAGGAAAAAAGAATATATCACAAAAGAAAAATGTTTGCAGATAAAAATAAACATAAATAGCCATATTTTGTCACCAAAAATTCAGTGCCTGGAAGTTGAATATATATATCAAACTAACAGATAACATTAAGGTCTCTTAATTCAAAGTTATTAGGACAGTTTTTCATAAGTAATAGAAAACAAACTATTTCTTCCCTCTATCTCTGTTCTATTTCTCCCAACCAAGCTAAATTTCTTTCTTTCTTCTAAGGACATTCTTTTTCTTTCAATATTTCTCTCTCCTTGATTTAACATTTCTCAGTGTTTTTATTTATTTATTTTTAGTTCACACATTCTACTCATTTATCTTCTATTTCTCTATTAATTTATTATGTAGACATTCATATATATATATATATATATATATATATATATATATAAGTATATAAAAAGTATACTTTATCCATTATAGCTTATTTTTACAATGCTCTCTGAGCTCAAAATCTAAATCATGATTATCTGTTAATTCCATCTGTGCTGTTATCTTATGAAACTTTGGTTCTTGCTTATAAATTTACAAGGAGATGCAGAATAATCTTCATTCTTTTATATAATATTTGTCTGTTATACATAAATATAATAATCAGATTTTCTCTCTTGTAACATTTATATATTTTATCCACCAATGATTGCAAAGTTTTTTTATGGTATTTAAAAAGCTTTCATGTAGAAAAAATAGTAAAGGCAAGATTACAGGGCATATTTTAGTTTTAAAAGGAATGAACAATATTCAGTTTGTTGATATATCATTATCATGAATTATTTGGACTAGAATGCCGTCTGATATGTGAATTGTGTGTAGGGTAACAGCTTAAAATGAGAAATCAGATCAGTTTGAATTTCACTTAAGTTTGTTACCTACATGCAAATGCACAGGAGAAAGATATGAATTTATCCCTTCCAGCTTCAGTTATGAGTTAAAAAGCAGTACAGACTGTTTCATATAGCCTTGGTTGACAACCAGTCTACCTCAGAAAGTAACAACTGCCTGCTGTGGGAAATCTTTTGCAAAGTCAGCCATGAATTGAAAAGACATGATCACCAAAGCATGCAGCATAGAACCTAAGGATATGTGCTTTTTTTTTTTTTTTGCAGGGGTGTATGTCATTTTAAAGAAACTCTCAACAAAAATTACATTCACATCTTTTTTTTTTTTTTTTACTATTTCTCTGTGAATTCAAAATTCTTGAAAGATTATCAAATATCACAAACAACTAAGGAGGGCCAGATATTTACTATACAAAATATTAAGACAGATAAGGATACTAATCTTAAATAATCCATAGAATAAACATAATATTCAATCAAGTTTGTTCAAAAGTTCCCAAAGACTAGAGACTGAATACACCGTTGATCTTTTTGTTTTGTTATCTGTAAAAACACCTGGAAACTTGCACACATCTAATACATCAGTATTAATAAGGTTTTGTTCCTTTTAGTTTTTCCTTTTTTTGAACAATATAAGTATAAGAAAAGTACCTAGTGTAGTACATACTTTTCTTGAAAACTAATTTACTGTGTAATGATTTTAGTTTTTACTTGTCACCACATTATAAAGAAAAAACTTGCTAAATAAGTATAGTAAATTTATTTTGATTAGACAATTAAACATAAATTTGATGTAATAAGTAACAACTATAGTGCTATAGTTTTTTATAATTGTTGATATATTACATAGTTAAAAAAAAATGTCCAGTTTAAAATTCTTTAACAATGAAAAATACAACTAGATTTTGAGGCAGCTTATGAAGTAAAAGTTGAATATATGAAATTAATTTTTGTTCTTTGATCCTAAATTTGAATTTATTTTTTATTTGTGGTTTAAACAATCTCAACACTGAGACCAAATCTTCAAAACAAGATTTCTTAATGATTTTTGCAAATGGAAGTTATACAGTGTGCGATTGGTAAATTGTCGCCAATTTATATTAATTTCGTGCATTTGCTGTGCTTGTTTTTTATTTTGTCAACTGCACAGTATAGTGTGGTCAGTTTGGCATCATCTGAGAAAAAGAGCATTATGATGCAGTTTACTCCAACAAAAATTTGTAAACAGTATGCTGTACTGCATAGCATTCATACCAGAAGCTCCAATCGTAACATTTCGGTGATGCCTGAGTGTCAATCTGAGGACAGTGTACAGGATGCTGTGTCCACCAAAAGATGTTCTGAAAGAGATGAAAATCAAGTTTCATGGTGTTTGGTATGATCCTTAGTAATAGTGACATCATGCATCTATTCACCTTTCCACATGGCCTCAGACACAACACAGAGGTCTACATCAAATGCCTTGAGGTGGTAGTGCTGCTCCGGATCAAGAGGGTGGCTGCTGAAGGCCTTCTATCTGGAAACAAGAATTTTGCACCATGCCACACAATCAGGAAAACCCAATCATGGCTGTCAGACAATTTCTGCAACCACATCACTCCTTAGATCTGGCCACCTAACTCCCCAGACTGCAATCCCCTTTATTATGTGTGGGGCGCTGTTGAGTGAGGGACGAACAAGACTTCTTGTACCACCAAAGATGAATTGAAGGCAAAGATTATTGCAGCATTCACCAACTTCTAACAAGGACTGTCCAGTAAATTTTCAGAAGATTCCCAAGTCCTCTGCAGGCTTTGGTAGAAAATAATTTTTTATAAAGATTTTTTGCAGTACATTAAACTATTGAAAAATAGATTGATACCTTGACAAATTTCTTCAAGGTAATGTTTGTCAGTCAGTAAGAAATGATGGAAAGTAAAAGAACTTTGAATGTCTAAATTTTTAAAATGAATTATTATAATAGATTGATATATCCAAACTGGCATCTGTATCTTGTTTATTACAGTTGCAATGTATTTTTTCTGATGCCTTTTGTATTTGGTAATATTATCAAAACTTTGAAAACTATAAGTCTGAGTCCAGATTTACCACTTTATTGTAAGTAACCAATATATTTTTTTAAATACAAATATAAAAGAAATTACATCACATTTACATTATTTTGGATAATGAATAGGGCAGTAAGTTTTGCTTTTATATATATATATATATATATATATATATATATGCACTTACAGATATTCTGCTGGTGTTAATAAAACAGTGCTCAATTTTAAATAACAGAGCTAATAAGTACATATTAATAAATATACATATTATCCTTCATCTATAGCACAATTTTCATGCACTATGCAATTATCAGGTGCATATTATGAACTGACTGTTCTGGGATTTGAATTTCTGATTCTTGCACAGTTTAAGGTAATTACATATTATGATACTGGAATGCTATTTTTTAATTTATAATATAATTTGAGATCTATATATCACAAATTACAGATTAAAAATAGCATCCCATATATACGCGTATACACACACATATGCCTGGGAACCTTGAGAAATGAATGATGACATCTGTCAACATTACAGCTCGTTTCTGACATCTTTCAATTATAATTTGTGAAAGACTATCTGTGAGCATGAATGGATTTTATTAAAAATAAGCAATGTTTGCAATTTATTTAATCTGACATGTCTAAAAGAAAATTTGTTGCTTAAATACATACACACACACACACATATATATATCAAACTATAATAACAATATCCTTAAGCCATCAAATTTATGAAATTCATAAAATACATAATGTTCATATGATGTCATGATGAATTAGGCTATTAGGATGTATATTTGAGTTTTAACTTTTAATGAACAAACACATTGTTTACTTCAAATTGAGGTACCAACAACATTGTGAATGGTTTGTAGATTTAACACAGCAAATTGTGAATGCCTGCAATTCTGCACAAATTTTGGAACAGCAGCTAGCAGTTTTAAGTATCCAAGTCAACTGTACAGTAACTATATCATGGGAAAATATTGTCAGACTAAAACTATTGCCCATTTTCCTAAAAAGGGACCAAAAGATTAAACTACAATTTGCAAAGATTATTCATGAAAATAAGAAAAGTTATTTTTGAAACTTAGTTTTATGGAGTGATGAGACTAAAATTGAATTTTTTGCTCAGAATCAGGCACAGTAAGTATAGAGTAGAATCTATAAACCCTAGGGACACTATTCCTAGTGTAAAATATGAAGGTGGCAATCTTATGCTTTAGGGTTTTTTTGGTGGAAATGGAAAGGGTTGTTTAAAAGAATATCATATTTTAAAGGAAAATCTGAAAGCTTCTGCCAGTGACCCTTTTTTTTCTTTTTTTTCTTTTTTTCTTTTCTTGGAAGATGATGTTTCACTTTCCAACATTTTTTTAATCATATCATCCCGAGCAAGGCGATAATGCCACTGATGCACAGGGGGCTACATAAGAGTAAAAAGATTGGAAAAGAGAAAACCGGAAACCACATCCTAAACAGGAAACAAGGGATGAGCCTCTTCACCTGTTCAATAGACGAAGGTGGAGTGTGAACCGGGCGATAGTTTAGTCTATCTACTCCAATTGGAAAAAAAAAAAAAAAGAAGTAAAGAAAAGAGAAAACCGGAAACCGCATCCTAAACAGGAAACAAGGGATGAGCCTCTTCACCTGTAATGATTCTAAACAGACAAGTGAACTGATAAAAAATTGGTTCAAAGACAAGATCAATACCTTACCTTAGCTTGCAATTTTTCTGAAACTGAATCGGAATAAAAATTTTGGATTTGGTTCATTCAAAGAAAAATTTGAACTTTTGGACAACTTTCAAATTTACTTATTTGAACAGATTACATTTGTAAAATGGAATAATATGCTGAAGACATTTATAGCAGATTAGTTACTAACTATAGAAAATGTTTAAATTTGCTGACCAGAAAGTTTATACTGTTGACTATTACCTATATTTTTATTATGTTCATAATGTTACTACATTGAATATAAAGTTTCTGAACTAGATTATGAGTATGCAATCAATGGCTAAGATCATATTCTAATATATATACATGCACACTTGTTTTAATGCTTGAAAAATAAATTATATATACACACAATCACATTGGTTAGTATACAGGGTGCAATGAATAAATTGTTGTCTAAATTACATAAAAATGAAAATAACACTGACATTTTATTTTTAAGATATATAATCAAAGGGTTTGCAGTCTAGTTTGCAGATGTAAGGGGGGGAAGTGGTTGAAGAAATTGACTGACAACCATCACTGGGTTTGCTTGCTTGTGTGGCATAATGCAGAGTCCTGTTGCCATATAAAGGGTCTTCCAGCAGCCACCCACTTGATTCAGGGCAGCACCTCTTCAAGGCACTTGATGTAGGCCTCCATGTTGCGTCTGGTCCTGTGGGAAAATAAATGGAAGCATAATGTTGCCATCACTAGTGATTACTCCAAACACCATGATGTTGACTGAAAATTTGATTTTCATTCCTCTCAGTGCACCTTTTGGGGACATAGCATTCTCTGCACTGTCCTCAGATTCACACCCAAACTCTGAAATGTTTGTATGGAGCTTCTGGCACGAATGCCAAGCATGTTGTTTTAAATTTCTTGTGGAGTGAATTGCATCATGGTGCACCTTTTCTCACAGATGGTGCCCAACTGATCCTACTATGCAGTCAACAAAATAAAAAACAAAACACATGCCTGAAATTAAAAATATAAAATGGTAACAATTTACCCTTCACATCCCTATATATACATGTATAATTCTCATTCAGTTTTATTCATAAGATGAGAGAGAACAGACTTTATAATTTTTCAAAATTTTAAATGTCATAATTCAGAGAGAACTTTAAGTATTATAAAGAAGTTCACATTTTAAATACCTCTAGTCTGTTGTTTCATTCGCCTTTGGAATAGAAACAAGTTTATAGAATGTGTTGTAGTTCATATAAAACATGAAATCTTTTTGAATGAATAAATATAAATTTCTGTCATTGACTCTTGCAAAACTTAATTCATTATTTTCCAAAGCCAATCATTTGAATTTTATTTGTAAACTCCTCTTTTTATAGGGGCAATCAAAGAGATTACAATCAAGAGTTTAGTACAGGAGTCAAATGTAAAGAAATCAATTTGGATTACGTGATTACTTTTTTTTTATATTAATCTCATAATACAGAAATACTGAAGATAAGTGTGTATATTAAGATATTTTGTAACTTATGATGGATTCAGGTCTGTATATTAGCATTTAACCAATCATCATAGTTTGCTCTCTGTTAGAGATGACTACTCTTGGAGTCAGTTGTTAATAAAAAAAATTATTCCTTTTATCATTATGCCTTTAAAATAATTTACATTTTCTATTGACTGAAAGGAAATCTGAAAATTGATGCATTTTATTCCATCTAATTCTGATTTCTTGTATAGATTTTTGTTGTTAAACATTTTGGACAAAAATTGTTTTTATTTTTACAATATCATATCAGCAAAATGTATGAATTGATATGGCATATGTAATAACCATATATTAAGTTTTGTTGATTAAAATTTCAGCCATTGATGAGTATTTAGTTTTACAATGGATCTATACATACACCTAACTGAACTTTGAAACAACCATTTTTATGTTTAGAATATACTGAAAATACATACATAGTTTGTATAATTTGTACATCTCATTTAGTTATTCATTTGCTACTGAACAAGAGAACAGGACAGACCTAAGTGTGGTGTTAGTGTTCATACAGTGATAACCCAGCAGAAAATATTTGATTTGTTGTCAGGTTATAGATTTCTTTGTTATGTTTAGCATTTGGGCAAAAACAGATAAGTACTAAAGATATAGGGATGGTAAGCATAAATTGGAAGTACTTACTACTTTGTGATTAACTTTCTTCCCAATTTTATGGTTATCAATATAATAAAAGCATTTCTATAATTTGATGAAAAGGTATTCAGTTTTTGTATTATAGCCAATTGAAAGAAAATCAAGATGATTTTCTTAATGTTAATTGAAGACAATATTTTTATTACAGTTTAATAAACATTGATCTTCATACAATACAATGTTAAATCAGATATTATTTATATTTGTAAACTGGCATTTACTGAATTAAAATAACTTGATATTTATTATGTTGATCTGTTTTACCAAACCCATTCTTTTACACTTTCAATTTTACAAAGGATATGAGAACTCACCAGTCAAAGATGAGAGAGGAAGTGTATTTTTAAGAACTTTGCTGATAGCTAAATTCAAAATTCTTTTTGTTATTTATCAAAGATTAAAATGTATTATTTGCCCTTCAATGAAAAATGCTTTAAAAAAAGTGATTCGTCATATTATTACATACTTAAAAAACACCCTGTTAATAAATACAAAGTACTTATCCATATTTCTATAATTCATGTAAAGTCACCAAGCTGATTTAAATGTCAGTTGCAGAAAGATGCACACATTAGAAATTAGTTTTTTTATGATTTTTATATTTCTATATAACTTCATTATTTTGTGAACAAAATAAACTGATTTATAAGATTGAAAGAAAGAAAAAGTACAAAATTTTTCAGTTAATTCAAGACACAGATGAATTAGATGCTTAGTTTAAGTAATGATAATCAGAAAAAATAGTCCATAATGACAAGTGATATTTATTCCAATAAACCCTAACCTTATTTCAGCTTGGAATCCTCAATAATCGTGAAAAACTCTTCACAAACAACAAATATACGGTAAGTAAAATTTACTGGTAACTTATTTCCTTGACACAAAGTACGGCTCCTGTTAAACTTCATGATATTGAGTTATAATGTGAGTTTATTTCTGTAGAATAAGTGTTGGGGTAAGAATTTATTTTCTATAAAGAAATATATTCAATGTGCCTTATGTGTGTGTGTGTGTGTATATATATATATGACAGATATACACGCACACAGTACCAAAAATATTCTTCTTGGCTCTACAATCAGTTTTCCTGCACAATTTCATAAAATTATGTATTCATTAACTAATAGTCTATTTAATACTCATTTAAAAGCTGTGAGTAACACAGCTTTGTTTTTTTGTTTTTTTTGTTTTCATTCAAAAATTACCTATCGAGTAATTGATAACTTTTTATTACTGAAGAGAGTTCAATCCTTTCCTGGTGCTTTTAGACATGTAGTCTTGTGCATACCAATAACATACTAGCCCTGGTAGCACTACCTTATTCATTCAAACTACGTTCATGTCAGTTTGATAGATAAAAAGGTTTCTGACAACTTGTATACTAGCATAGAATCCAATTATTATTCTTTATATGTGTATAGCTGTTGCTTATTATTGTCATTTGACTTCATTTAAAATATACAAAGAAGTTGCCATATTTATTGATTTTGAGTTTTTTTAAATTTTTCTTAAAATTATATTTTTACCTGTGATAATTTTCTCCTGAATATAAAAATGTACTTTATTCCTGGTTTTCTTTGCTACTTCATTTTAGTATTTGTCACTAGTTATCAGCCACTAGTTTCCCATTTTTTTACATTTGTATTCAGCCTACAGTAATATTTGAAAATGTATTATTCTCCTTTCTTCTTTAGTTTGCTGCCTGTTATTGTAGTTTTCTGCTGGATTAGTTTATTCTTTTATATATGATTATTATATTTTGCCTGTGTCAGCTTTACTAAATAATTGTAATATTCATTATACTAAAAATCTAAGTCGTTGTGGAAAGTGCCTGTCTGCCATGTACAGAAGGTTATATCACAGTTCAAAGATTTGAGTGTTAAAATCTCCTGCTCTTTAAAGAAAAATCATGTTAGATTATATATATATATATATATATATATATATATATATATATATAAAACCAAAAATAAAAAAAACTTGCATGTTAGCAAATTTTTTATGAGAAAGGTTTTAATGACCAAATCATATTGTTTTCCGAAGCAAAAGTATGCCTTATACAGTTCTTCATTTGTGCTAATTACTTCACTTTATATACAATTTGTTGTGTTGAATCTTCTGTCTTCTGTATTATTTGAAAATCTTGATACTTGCCTGATCTTGTAGTTATCCTTAGATTGTTTTTAAATATTCTTTAAAGTCTCATTTTAAGAGATGATTTATTTGTCTTAATATATTTTATGTATATTTGACAATTGCTTTCCTTGTACCTTTTCTTTAAATACTTTCGTGGTAATTGTTTGAATGGGTTCTTCACTATGGTACCTAGACTTTATGAAGTACTAGACTGGCAACAAGGTCTCATCAATTGTTTCTTTCCTTGAACTCTCTTCAGGCTGGCTCTATGCTTTCTGGCCAACATTGATCTTCAAAAATTTAAGTGCAATGTCATTATCTACTGTCTTTCTGATTACTCTTCTGTTGTTCTCATTTCTTCATGTTTTCTAATTTTTTATACCCTTATATCTGAGTAGCTTTACTGTCTCTACTTTTTACAAGAAGTTATCAGAGACTGTCTACATTAAGAGCCACCTTGCAACCATCAACATTAGCTTGACACATGTCTTTTAAATAATGCTATTTCTTCTGATAAAACCTATACCATTGTCCATTGCATGCAAACAAGTTAACACCTTCTTAATTACATTTTCCTTGCTTGTGGATGATAAATCCCAGCCTTGTCAATTCACAAATTCCTACTTTGCTTATATATATATATATATATATATATATATTTTTTTTTTTTTTTTTTTTTTTTTTTTTTAAATATATAAAACACGATTTGTCATTTTTCTGTGGTATTTTTTTTTTTTTTTTTTTTTTTTTTTTTTATCACAAAATGCACAAGATTCACACCCAGGCTATCTGGACTTTTTTTTTTTTCATCTTTTTTGTAAGTGAAGCTACCATAAATGACAAGATGTGCATTTGTATTTTTTTAACCTGCATAATAATTTTCTTTGGTTTTCTTCTAAATTTTCTGTATAGCTTTTGGCATTTCTTTCCTGGCTCATCATGTAATGTGTTTTTATATCTTACCTTTACTTTTATTATATTTCATATGGATGTTATATTTAACTGTTAAGAATTCTGTACCTGAATCCTTTAAAATTATCGCATTTCTCATATACAGAATTTAAACAGTTCAAGACAGGAGAGAGATAATTTATTTCTGACCCAATTTTTGTTATTAAAATTTACATTTGATAACACATTTAGCAAATCATGACATCTGATGACCAGTTGTATTATTTATTCACTTTTATTGAGAAATAGAAAAATTTAGTATATTTAAATAAATAGAAAGGAATGTTTAAAGGTTCTTGATCTGGTTAAGCCTTTCTGAAAACAAAAAATCCACTTGATCATGTTTTGGGAAGTATCAGACCAAGAGGTTATTTCTCAATAATCAATATTTTATTTTATTTTTTTTTTTTTAAGAATTTGAAAAATAATGTCATTTATTTATCGCAGTCTTGAGAATTAAGTAAAAATTACTTATTTTTGTGTATATTGCTGAAATATGCTGATCCGATTTTATTAATAATCACCTTTTTTTTTCTCTCTAAAGAAGCATGTTTTTTGACTCTCTTTGTATGGATTGCACACTTGACAAAAGTTGAAAAAGAAATGAACCAAAACATATTGAAAACATGAGGAATATGAAAGAGATCAATTGTCTGAATAAAACTTGTCAAGAGGATTTTTCAATTTAAGATATTTTTGATATAAAACTAATAAGTTCCCCCAATCTCTCTTTTTCTCTCTCTCACTTTCAATTTTTTAAAATAATTTGTTGAAATATATATCTCATTTTTTTAATCACTAGCGTATGCAACAATTGTCATTTGTGAAAGATAGATTAAAATCATAATTTAAAATTCTTCCAGAAATTCTTTTTATAAGCTCACTTCTGAGCCTTTTTAACTGAGTTCCAAGTAACCTTGCTTGTATGAATGAGTTGGGTTTGTTTTATCATTTAGGGATTGTTTCTAAATTCCACAATCAGATAACATATATTCATTTTGTTATCTCTGAAGTAATAACCTTTTCAGATGTTATGCCAATAAAGATTCTGTTTTTGACATTAACCCAGGTTATATCTGCTCTTATTTTTCCCCCTTGCAATGGGTCTCTACATAATTTCCTATGACCAGAAAAAAATGTTGTTTTTTTTTTTTTCATGATGTTTCTGAAATGCATTTCACACTGATTCAGCTGTTATTGCTTTTTACAATAATAGAAAAGGAGACTTCTCATTGCCATTAGCAGATGGTTATAATGAAACTGAAAAGAAAAGGTATCAAGAAAAAATATTGAGGGGGAATTCTTTTTAATGCTGTATTTATGAAATAAGACTTGTCAAAACCAGGATAAATTATCTATTCATCTTTTTAATAAATTATATAATTTCTACTTTTTATCAGAGGAAAATAGTATGCATTTCTTATATCACTGATGACATGCACAAGGCAATATCTCAAAGAATATTTCCAAACATTAATGATAAAATTCTTTTTGTAAGGTTTTTGAATGTGCTAAATGTACAAAGCTGTCTCAGAAGCGCAGTAGAAATGTTCATTGTATTTTAGCAAGAGTGATATCAGTATACACTTGCCTTGGTTATACTTTCTTTGTACCATTGTTATTTACTTTTATATGATGAATATTTATTTTAAATTATGCAATTTAAAACCTAACTTGACTGCATGTCATATCAGACAATTTTTAATTTATTTTGTATTCATTCTTAATACAGTATATCATTTTAATGCATAGAGTTACAAAGTAATGACAAACATAAACAAAGCAGAAAATATATTTTAGATATAAATAAGAACAAAGAAGAATTCATCAGCTAAAAATATTGATAAAACAACATAATTAAGAATGTTCTGAATTATTTATGAAATGAAACTCTTTGATCTAAAACAATACTTAAGACTACTAAAGTTAAAACCTGAAACAGTGTTTTTATTTTTCTAAATTGATTGAATTAAACTTACTTTCAATATAGTCTTTAACTATTATACTCTTGTTATATCAACATTTAAAATCAGAATTTTGGAAATGAGGAATTATCTTTATTTTATTCCTTTATATTCAACTGTGTCTACTCTTTGTTGTTACTCATTGTAATCATTGTACCTCTTAGTCTTCTTCAGACATCTTTTTTTAGTAACTTCAGAATTTGTGAATTGAACCCTTTATTTAATCTAGAGGAATAGATTTTCTAATTATGCTTTCCAACCTTAGTAGATACTCCATATCAGCAGTGCTGGATTTACATATGGGCTGCAGGAACACCAAGACTAGAAGGATCCCTGATAAATCTAAAAAAAAAAAAAAATAGATATAAGGATAAAGGAGATTTGTTTATTTTCAGATTTAATGGAGCTCATTAACATATGTAATGAAAGTGGCTCCAAATTCTATTAGCCCAGGGGTTTCTTTAGGCTTAAATCTGGCCCTGTGTATTTATTCTAGTTGTCATAGTATCACTTGATCATACTAGTGAATAGAAAGGAATAATAATTTTGATGTCTAATTTGATGTATTTAGCATGAAAAAATCTTTTGCTGATTTCTATTTAAATATCTTTTATATATCTACCTATAAAATTTCTTGAAAAAATACTTTGATTTTTTGGACAAACTCTGATTCATATAATTGATATATTGACCATCTTATACTTATTAGCATCACCCCTCTTCATGCTCACACACACCACCATCATACAGCCATCAATCAGATATTGCATCAATAAAACTGATGTCTTTTTTGTGAAAAGCCATCACAGATCCAACATGTCTGCCAATGTTTGCAACTTTTTGATTCCTTCATTTTTCTCACCACGTGACTGCTTCTTTTCAAGCAATTGAATAAATCAGACAGCAAGTTGGCCTTCTATTGCTGATAGAAGGCCATTCAATTTATTTGCACCGATTTCTTCTCTGGAGCCAAATCTTTTTCAGATGAAGAAGATTAAAAGAATCAAAGACTTTTTCTCTTTCCATCTTGTCTATCATGAAGTAATAATACATACGTTTATATGAGTTTAGATGTGTAGTTGTTATTGTCATTATTGTATGTATGTGTATGTGTATGTGTGTGTGTGTGTGTGTGTGTGTGTATGTATATATATATATATATATATATATATATATAATGTGTGTGTGTTGTTTTGTTTTGATCTGTCAAAGGTGTGTATATTATGTTACATCATGTGTACTATGTTTGCATGTGTTAGATATTCCTTCAACAAACACAGCAATACTTAATAAGTTACACTATTAAACTGTTATAAATGTATAGAGTTGCCTACATTAAGACTTTGCACCAGTATTAACTAATCTTAAGTATAGATACCAATAAATCTAAGTAAGCTGTGTGCAGGTTTTGTGACTTGTATGCATATTACTTATTTGTATCTGTGCCTATTTCTTATTCCTCTATACATGTTTACTCACCTATGTATTTGTGTGTATCTTCATATATTTCTGTATATGTTTTATGTAGGTGCTTATTAGCATATATTGCAATATAAGCTTATGTGATTGTATGCAATCATACCTGTCCAGTAAATCTGGCACTGACATGTATGTAAATTTGAGTATGAGGTCTTACCATCTGGAATGAAGCCATTATTTAAATGAATGCTTGTATTAGTTGTACTGCTGTCAATATAACTAGTACAACTGACAACACAGTGGATACTGTGACTGCAGATAATGTTGGTGTTTTGTTTATTCTGCCAAGTTCTAACAGGTTATGTGCCCAGCAGATTTTGCTTTCTATTTGACTGTGACAAACACAAATTTGAGTTATGGGAAGTTAATTTTTTTGTTTATATGTAGTTTCAAACTGCATGAGATGTTATTAATGCATGGTTGTTTAGAAGTTGAATATTATAGTGAAAGAAATTCCATAGTTAATTCATTGTGTAACTATGTATGAAAAAGCAAACCTAAGATTATATCTGTATACATGGAATCAAGTTATTTCCCAAAATCAGCAGTGGAAAGCATCACTGATTATATAATATCAGAAAATGCTGGCATTTCTTTTAAAATATTAGCACAAATACTGACTGCCTATTGATTTCCATGTTCTTCCATTGGAATTCAAAACTTTTACCAAAAATAAAAAAAAGTTTTGAATTCAATGAATTCATGGTAGTACTAAGTTCTGAGAAGATCATAAAGCAATAACATAATGAGGATGAAAACAAAATAGTGAAACTCAAAAAAAAAAAAAAAGATAAAATAATTTTTATGCATGTAGCAAACAAGAACATACACTGGTAACTGGTAAAGCAAAAAGGAGAAAAGTAAAAAAAAAAAAAAAAAAGAAAGTCAACTACTCATTTGAAATGGGATATTTCTTTCTTTTCTTTTTTTTTTTTTTTTGAATGGGTAACACACATAAATATGTAATGAGGGTGTTGAAAAGTCTAATCCACTTCCTCAAATATAACCAAATAGATAAGCACATAAATAATTTTCTTTTGAAATCACTTCTTGGTTGGACTACCTCTTCAGCATGCCATAAATATAAAAATAGTATAGAATGTCATAAGGACAAATTTAAATTCTTAAATTTTAATCCTAATTTGAATACCAAAAACTACTTTATTGCATTGGCAGGCAGTAGTAGAACAGATATCATTTTGAAAAATAGTAATGCCCATGTTTCTTTGATGGATTTGAATCAGAAGATATAAAGTTATGTCCTAAAAGATACACTTTTTATCGCATCATTCAGACCTCATTTGTACAAGAAGCCAATGACAAAGATTTTGGTGGAATTTTACTGAGTTCATGCATCCTGAAATTTAATAATGAAAGAAATACAATTTTTCCATAATCTGTATTGTCAAAGTTTGGAACTTAATTTTGACAGTAAGAAAGAAGCTACAAATTAACTGTCTTTATATGTGCTAAAACATTGAGAAGGGAGGTAATTAGAATATCAACTCAATACACTAGCTTGTATATAAAGTTGTCAGACTTGTTTGTCTAAAAGCCTTTCCTGTATTCAATGCTGCTCAAAACACCAATAAAATTTTTTCAGTTGAGATGTTCCAAGTACTTCTAATAAACTAAGTGTAGAAGCACTTAATTCTGTTAATGAATCTACCAACTGTAGTTTACCATCTACTCAACACACTTTGACATTCTCCTCTCATACTATTTCCTTTAATATCTACTCTTAATCTTCTGTCATTAACAATGATTAAAGTTTCTGGAATACTAGTTAGTGATGCTTTTTCTTCATAGCATTTAAATATTGGTAGTATCAGTCAGTTAAGTGCCATACATGATACATACTTGGGCGTTCATGTCTCTTTCGAGACATGACTGACTAGGCAGAAGATTATCCTGCAGTAGGTTGTCATTGCTTTCTGCGGTAGACTGGTTGTCGACCAAGGTTATAGAACCCAATCTCTCCTGTTATTTAACCCATAACTGGAAGAAATAGATGGATTAATACCTTTTCCAAGGGTATTTGCATGTAAGTGAATGCAATGAATTCAGCTGGAATTCGAACTCGGCTTCCTGGTTTCTCGTTCCGAGCCAATATCCAATGCACTACAACGCACATCCTCAGGTAGTATAGTTGACCAAAAAATTAGAGACAAAGAAACTGGTATCTGCTGCCATAATTAACATTTCAGATTCAAATGGACTCTGTAGTATACAGGCCAACTCTTTAGATTGATAATATTGGTTTCATTTGTGTTCTCACCTTTAAATAAAAATAACATCACCCTGGGAAGACCGATCTTCCAGGCCTTCTTATGTAGCATCAGGATTTGCCAAGACTTCTATTTCTATAATTATATAATTTAGGAAAATTTAGAGCAGCTTTTTTGGATTTCAATTTCAACACTGCTTTATTTGTTTCCTATTACATTTTTGTAGTTGGGTGCTTTCCTGCTTTGCTCATAATACATATTTCATAGTTTATATCTGACCTGGTTTGTGAAGCCATCCACCTCTTTTGCAGTCAATTCCTCATTTTTTATGATTTTGAGCTTTACAAATTTGGATTATCATTGGAATATATAAATCTTGATTTTTTTTTTTTTATTTCTTCTGTACTTTGTAAAACTTCTAACTCCAGATAATTGAATGATCCATTTTCATGTGTGTTTACCTTGAATGTTTTCTTCACTTTTTCTATAATCTGTTCCTGGAAAATTTTTGACTATAGAAGGTACTCATCCACACAACTAATCATCTATAAGTTATCCAACTAACTGTAACCGCCAACTGTAAAATTATTTCTTTGACGTCTTCATACCAAAATCAAGATGCATCTATGAATACATTTTTTTCAAGATGCCAGGCCAGAGTTTTAAATACACACCAGGAAGTGGATGCTGGAATAATTTTCTTGCTAAAGGGCTTCCTTGCAGAAATGCTGTTGTATTAATAGATTGTAACTTTCAGGACATTAACATTGCTGTAAGAAAAATTAAATATTACAAATGGTAGGCATTCTCTACTGCAGGTTTAAAATAAGAGCAGATATTAGTATCTCCCTGGAAGCTATAGACTACCAATCTTGCTTTAATGTTCTTTTTTCTATTTTTCTATTTCTCAGATACAAGTAAATTGTTGCATGTGCATTGTTTGTTTTTCATCTATCAACTGCACAGTAGAGTCAGTTGGGCACTGTCTATGAGAGAAAGAGTATAAGATGCAATTCACTCCAATAAAAATTGGAAATGGCATGCTATGCTACATTGTATTTGTGCCAGAAGCTCCAATGCAAACATTTCAGTGTTTGGGTATCAATCTGAGGACAGTGTAGAGGATTTGAAAAGAGTTGGATGAGTCTAACAGTGAATATGTACAGCAGCTCAAAAACTCACTCCGATCAATCTTTGAAAAGAACTTCTGAATTTGTTGCTGAGGGCCTCAGACTCAGCTTACATCAAGTGTTTTGAGAAGGTAGTGCTGCCCTGGGTCAAGAGGGTGGCTACTGGAAGAACCTATGTCTGGCAACAGGACTCTGTATCATGCCACACAAGCAGGAGAACTCAGACAATTTCTGCAACCACATCACTCTTTATATCTGGTGACCTAACTGCGCAGACTGCAACTTCCTTGATTATTATGCGTGAAGTGCAGTTGAACAAGAGACCAACAAAACTCCTTGTACCACCAAAGATGAACTGAAATATATCTGTTAAATTTTCATTTTTGCATTGCACGTTGTGAAATCCAAGAATATAGTAACAGTAACTTGATTCTCAAAAAGAACTGCTCAAATATATCATTACTAACCAGTTCTTTTCTTCATAACATCCACAATATCTTGAGACATTTCTTAATCAGCTGTTATAAGTATGACATTATCTGTATAAGTTAACTAATTCCATTCTTCAACATAATTCCATTTGATATATATTTTTTATCCATGACAACATCTATGAACTTGTATTTTTGCAGTTTATTTTGGTTGCATATTTATTGCTTAGGCTTCCTTCCCTACTTCTTCCTCCTTTATTTTATACTTGATAAAATAATTCCTTGTTGGTTTAGTAGTGCAATTATTTTCTGAGTAGATTTCACATCTAACAGAAGTTTCCTCATTCATGGAATTAGTTTAATTTGGCATAGAATTTTCATTAGTACAGATGTCATTTACAGATAGTTCCTCATCTAGTGTCTTCTTTTTCCATCTTTTTCAGTCCGTTCCTACAATCTTTTATTTTTACCATGTGGCATGGATAAATTAGATATAAATGCCACTATTGTAATTCAATGCAAACAGTCCATTTTTTCAAGTACAACTGAAGGACATTTTTAGCCTTTAAAATTTCTTTGATATCACATTATGATATACCATTTCTGCATAAAAGTACACATGATGCCTGAGGGCTTCCCTGATCTTTACCTTTGATTTTGCAGTAATATAATTTTGTTGGGCACTGTATAGAGCATCCATATTCTGATATATCATTCCACTAGATGAAATCTCCATGTCTGAAAGTTCATTATCTAACAGAGGAGGAAGATTCAGGTTAAAACTAAATACAAATTAATTTGAAATAAAACTACCATTATTTTCTTAGCATTTGCTGGCTATATGACTGCTACTTTGGGCTATCCTTTTACATCTTGATAAAGTCTTGTAGAATGCCTCTGCCACTATCAGACTACACCATTTCACAATACCATCACTGCTGTCATTGAAGATTTTATATTTAGTTTTTCATTCATTTCACTGTATCTATTATTAGAACATTCATCTCATTGTTCTTAAAAACATGCTAGATGCACCAAAATATGTTATCTGCATTAAGTGAATGTTTCATCTTGATACTTAGTAAAAAATCAAACAAGTGGCAAAATAATTTGCTGGGAAATCTTATGTGAAACCCAAGATTCATTATATTCTTAATGTTTTATATCTTGTAAAGTTTTATACCCATTTCTGGGTTTCCTCTTGGCTGATGAATTATATCAAATTATGTAAATGTAAATTTTATACTTGATGCAACCAATGCAAGTCACATCACTCTTTAGTTGTTTTCTGGAATTTGTTACCACAAAAATCTTTAGTCTCCTTAACAAATTAGTGCAGCTTTTTTGATGCATAAGTTTTGTTTTTTTTTTGTTGCTTGTATTTGAGACGATAAGTGTAACACTAGAGAAACTCTTAAAGCCCTTCATTATTAAATAAAATCCTTATAAGAGGAATACAGTAATGAGCTGATAAATTACAAGCTAAATTTACTTTATAACCCAAAATTTAAAACATCAGTTTTCTTAATAGATACTTTACTTATGACAAGTGAAATATCATTATTTATTATGCAGAATCCAGTCAACGGATTTCTACTAATAACTGTTGGAAATTTTTCTTTCCTAGTTTTAGTAACTCTCACTTCATCTACAAAGCTGAATTTTGTGATAGCTGAAAAATATTCAAATAAAGATTTATTTTACCAGTTAAGCTATTGAACAAAATATTTAACCATGTATTACTTCTTAAAGTTTAAGTATAAGATTTGTCTAATATACCTATTGCAAGTGAATCCTTAACATGGATGTTCAAGTTTATGTTTCCTAGTTACACAATGGTGATTGCAGTCTACATGTTTTGTTGAATAATTAAAACATCACAATCTTTTCATTTCTTTCAATTAGAATTTGTATATTTTTGCAATCCTCTGTCTTCCGTGACATTACTTATCTTTTGTTTGAAATGTTCTCTCACATTAACCTTAAAAAAAAAAAGACTCTAATTGATGAAAAGTTATCATCAGTTGAAGAAACTGAATTGCCAAAAATCTTTTTAATCATCAATAGGTCATGGCCACACAAGTAGCAGAAGCCAGTCTCTTGTTTTCATCAGGCACATTTGCTGGAATTAACTAAACAAATTAATGGTCTGCTTTTGGTAATTGTAAAGTTAAGTACATATCTATTCAAATTTCAACAAAATCTTAATTACCTTCACACATGACAGACAACAACAATCATAAAACGGCTTAAATAAACATTGTCTTTTAATCTTTAATAAACAGATATCCAGTTTATTGGTAGGGATTTCAAGATAATTCCTATGATCAATGCTCTCAGGCTCCAGGTCTCTGACACAATATCTAGCTTAACCAAAGTAAATTGCAATACCTCATTTCATTTTGTCAAGATCTGTTTGTAGTTGTTATATTTTAAATCATTTTTCCATTTATAATAATATTCCTCATTTAACAAGATTCAGAATGTTTCTAAAGCTAACACTATCTTAGAACAACAGTGTTGAACTGCATCTTATTTTCACACAACTGGATCTTTTCTGCTACCATAAAAATTGGATCTCAACTCTAATAGTAAGAAAGAGGACAACATAAAGTCACTTTTATATTTACCATATCATTGAAAAGGGAAATAACCATGTATCTACCGAAAGGGAGATAACTAGAGTGTAAATATACGTTAAAAGATTAACATATTTTAGGCTATTGTAATATGAAAAGTATAATAAAGCACAAAGCTTCTGTTAAGGGATTAAATCAGAGAAACATAATTCAATGTAATCATGTAATTCTTTCAACAAGAGTGATACCTTATAATTTACAGATCAATTAAACATATTAGAAATTACAATGTTAAAGAATTTACATGTAGATAATTTTAATCACTTATTATGTAAAAATTAAGCATAAATTGTCTGTTTTTTATTCCCTACATGAAAATGGCACTATGGAAAGATATTGGTGAACTTTTTTTATCAAATGGTAAGTCATGTTGAGATTGCCAAAAAGGTTGTGGATGTACAGTGCCATGGAAAAGTTTATAACAGCTTACAAAAAATGTTTTTTAGGCATTTCTAACACTGATTAATGAAACTTTTGCTGCTTATAATACATATACAAGGTAACCAAAAAAATTCTGTCCATTTTTAAAGGAAAAAAAGAAAACACTTTACAGTATGTGTAACTTATATTTAGTCTTCGAAGTAATTGCCATCAGCATCCAGCACCTTCTGCCAAAGTGTGTTCAGCTGTTCAATGCCATTGTGATACAACGCGGGGGTTTTCACGCAAAGAAATCTGTGAGGGCTTTGCGCAAGTCTGTTTCATTGGTGAAGGATTTCCTATTAAGATGATTATCCAGGGAGTGCAAGAGGTGGTAATTGGATAGCTCAAGGTCAGATGAACAAGGTGGATGGCACAAAGTCTCCGACCCAAGTTGCTGTATGGTTTCCCTGACCACTCGCGCGACATGTAGCCTGGTGTTGTCATGAAGGAAAAGCACACCTTTGCGATTCACCAGTGCTGGCTCCTTCTAGAACATTGCCTGTTACACACGTTTCAATTCCTGTGAGTAGGTCTCCAGTGACCGTTTGGCACATTGGTAGCAGTTCATAATGAACCATTTGACGACCTGTCCACCAGACACAAAGCATAATCTTGCGTGGGTGCATAGGTGATCTTGTGGTGTGATGGACAGCATCCTGAAGAGACAACCAATGTCTGGAATGCTTGAGAGTTTCGTACAGAACCCCCTTTTCATTACTGGTAAGCACTCTATTGAGTAAGGATGTGTTAAGGTGGTGACAAAGCAGCGATACGCAGGCTGCCACTCCTTGTTCCTTGTGGACCTTCAACAGCATTTGCAGAACCCACTTACTCAGTTTGTACATCTTACCTAGGCAGTGCAGATGAAGTCTAAATGTTTCATCGGAAATGTTGAACAGTCTTGCAATTTATTCACACGTTAGACTACAGTCCTCTTTAATGGCCGCCTTCAGGATTCCATCATTCAAGACCTGTGGTTGTCCACTGCAAGGCTGATCATGGAGAGACAAATCTCCCAATTTGAATTTTCGAAACCAACACCTTGCAGTACATTCATCCACAGCACTATCCCCAAATGCTTGACATGTGGTGACTTGATGCAGCTGCTGATAAGCCCACTTTGAAGTCGTAAAGCAAACAGCACCAAAAGATATCTCTAGACACTTCCATTCTTCTCACAGCTGTCTGGCTTATAACTGATGGCCGAGCACAGTGAGCATGTTTTTTTTTTTTTATAACGTCTGATGTTCCTACTTCCAGCTGTCTGAATTTGGAAACAATTGCTAAACGCATTTCGTATATATTTCAACTTCATTCAATGACTAATCAAAAAGCAGACAGAAGTTTTTTGGTTACCTTGTATTTAAGCCTTTAGTCAAACAATCAGATTTAAGAAATAAGCAATAAAAATATTCCAATGAAGAAAAATCAATATTTAATAGCACAAGTTTACAATACATTTATTAAGTCATCTATTATGGTGATTAGAGTCCCTTACAAATTTCTTACATGTTTCTTGGTTCATGACAAAATTCCTTTAGTTCATGCAGGTTTTGCAGATTCCTTTTTTCAATTCTCAGTTTTGGCTCTCTCTATAAATTTTCAATAGGATTGAGATCTGGAGATGGCCATTTTAGAACATCTATTCTATTTGAACTTGATCATGATTTTGTAAGCTTTGCAGTATGTTTAGGATTGTTGTCTTGTTGAAAGAATTAAGTCGGTTTCAATCCCAGCAAATGTGCACTCTGTTCTCTCCAAGATATATTTGATTTATCCTCTGTCTTATTTTAATATTTCCTACACCATGGGCACTAAAGCAATCCAAGATCATGATTGATGCACCTCAAAATTTTACTGTTGGGATTGTATTCTTTGGCAAATATTCAGTACTCTTCTTTGTCCAGACCATTGCCACAACATTTCTGCCCAAAACTTCAATTTTTGTTTCATCTGAGCAGACTACATTTTCCCAAAATGTTGCAAGTTTGAGACAATGCTTATTTGCAAAATCCAGTCTATCAATAAAGGCACTTAAGAGGCAATTTTTTTCCTTTCAGTCCTTGAAAAGATGTCATATCGAAAAAGTAAACAACTTCACTTACTTCTTGTCCTCCTTGAAGTTCTTAAAGCATAAGTTGGAGCTTGTTGCAAACTGTTCTCAACAATAATCTTGCCATATGTTTCGTTATCGTCCAAGGATGATCAGAGCATTTTTTGGGACAAATGGAATGACATGCACTCCTGACTAGATATCTTCCAATAACCAAGTCACTTTTTATGAAGGTCAATAATATGTTTACAGGAGTCTTGATCAATTATTTTGCTTGTCCCTATTTTGTCAATGTTTAAAGGATGGTTGACAGAAAAAAAGATGATGCAATACTTTTAATCATTCCTAAAAGTAATCATAGAATTAATCTGGAACATTCTAAAAACACATCCTCATCGTAATTTGGAACATTCAAGTAAAATTTTAACGTGTTTATAAAAAAAGCTGTTAATAAAAATAATAAATAAATAATAAACTTTTGAGTTACTAAATATCAGTTTATCTTCATGGGATACTTTTTTTAAGTTATTTAAATAATCTGATTGCTTGACTGGATACCTAAATATGTCTTATGAGCAGAATAGAAAAAATGCTATTTAAACTGTTTACTGCTATTGAGCAAAATAGTTTAGTGCCATGCATATTTTGTTGCAATTTATTATCAATATGTGATAAACAGAAAAATCTTGATGCCATTGCAACCATCTGTTATTCTATGATAGGATGTGTGGGTCGTGTAAATGATAACAGCTCAGAACAAGAAGTGAGAAAGCCAAGTTCAAATTCCAGTTAAATTTCATATTCACTTTCATACAAATACCTTTGAAAAAGGTATGCCCCCGATATAAGATAAATAGAAGAGTAACCTGGGCTCTTCAACCTTCTTATGCTGGCAACTGTTCCAGGAGAAAGACAACTCTGAAATCAAAATCATATATACCCTTGGGCCAACTAATAAAAGGATTCTATGATTCCAATTGTGGTTAGCCTAAAATAAGTAAATTTATGCCATAAATAAAAAAGCTATTTTTGTATGTTATAGCAAAAGAAAGTCAATAAACAAAAGGGGTTCAAAATTCACCAATTGCTTTCAATCTATGCATTGTGATAGTGAACTAATTGACGTACCAGTCAATGACCAACTAATTATAAAACCTAATTATATTAAAATTGATCTATTTGAACAGAAAAATAGGGAACTACAGGAAAATTGGTGCTATTGCTATTTATTTTCTTAAGCATGTTTTGCAGGCTGGCCAATATAGTATGGCTTGATAGTATTGACATATGTGTGTATAATACATTCCAGTGTTGTTACAAATCATAACAATAAAGTATACTTTACTATATGGTGCTATCTGTAGGGAAATGATATTAAAATGATGTGTCTGTTTTTGTATACATGAATATTTTACATGAAAAAAGCTGTTTTAGATTTTCATATTTACAATGTTTATCTTGGAAATATCAAAGATTTCTACAATATACAGTGTTTTCATTGTTAAATTATTTGGTTTGTTTTACAAGTTTATATAGGAAATTTACAATGCACTGTTTGTCATTTAAAACACTTTTGTAAAAATTGTATTATTGTAGTTTCAATAAATCTTGGTTTTTGATTTCTCTTTTGAAAGCCATTCAAAGTGCATTTGTATGCATGTGGATATGTATATTTTCATGTTTTAAGTGTGTATTTTCTGTTGCGTGCTTTTATGAAATTGCTTCTATTTCATGACATACAATGTGCTGCAGAATTTCTTGACATTTTTTTTATTAATGAAGAAAATAGGTTGACTCAGATTTAAAATTGCTAAACAAACAAAAGCTAAAGTTTCTTTGTTATTCAGTTTCATCTTATTGACTTACTATACTAGTAGTATAGCCCGGCATTGCTTGGGGTTTTTAGTGGTTATGTTAAAATGGTAAAGTCAATTGCTTATTCAAAAAGCTCCAGTATGAGGTTGCTGTGACGTTTAAGTTAAAAAAATGAGATTGGCTTTTGTTGTATTTGTAAAATGGGATTCATTCTTAGTCAGTTTTGCCAATAAACAGGAATGATGTATGTACAATTGGAAGGACAGGGGTGACGCAGAAGAAGTAGATGCATTGTCCCTGTAACATTGGAGGAGTTGGCACCTTGTAGAAAACATGAAATTGTTATGGTACATAAGGGAGAAGTTACAAAAATATTGAAATATACAGTTTTTCATAGACAGCAGCATACGCAAACAATTATTGCTTGAGTCAACAAACCAGAAATGCTTCTGCTGTTGGATCTACACATGCAACTGAAAATGATGTGTTCATTTAGATGTCAACTTCTTCATCTTTGTTGACTTCTTCATCATCTCTTTCATCGACATCATTTCATTTATTTTCATCATCTTCATCGACTTCTTCATTGTCTTCTTCATCGTCCTTTTCTTCATCTTTTTTTGTCTCTTTCATCTCTACTTCATTGATGCCTGTCATCTTCACCATCCTTTTCTTTTTCTTCTTAGTTTTCGTCTTCATCTTTTTTTCTTCTGCTTTGTATTCTTTCTTCTTCTTTTCCTCATTTCTTCTTATTATTATTATTCAACTTCTTCTTTGTCTTCTTCATCATTTTAACTACTTCTTCTTGGAATTAACCTGCCTACCCCTGTTCACAACTTCTCTTGTTGCTGACATTGAATTAACATTTCTGCTCAAATGACAATTGCGTTCACCTTCAGTCTCCACAGTTTTTATTGCAGCGGCGTCTTCGTTCACATGAATGTAATGTTGATCATCAGTCTCTTGAGCTCACAGCTCAGTCTCCAATTACATTTACAGAGTGTATATGGATCGGCTAATTTTGAACTTTAGGTTTTTGATGGGTCAATTGGCAATTTTGTAAACTTCTTTGATGGATTCAAGTTTTTAGTAATCTCTGGCCATTTTTTAAATTAAGGGCATTTTCAAGTATTTTATGATACTTTTCCCGTCCAAAATTTTGGTGACCTTTTTTAGCAGCCTTTTCCTTTTTTATGTCAATTCACAGGTTTATTGCAGCAGCCTGCATGGAGTTTCCCCTATTTTCTTTGTTTTGCCATAGTTTTTATCCCATTTTATGTTTTTTTTTTTTTTTTTTTTTTTTTTTTTTTTTTTTTTTAAGGGTTTTTGCTAATTTCCTTTTTCTTTTGTTTTGGTTTTTAAAGGTTTGTATACATCCTGGTTTATTCTCATTCTCTGCAATTCCCACAGTTGTAAAATAAGTGGCATCTCTGTGTAGATGAAAATCATGTTGAACTTCATTCTCTGAAGCTCATGCAGTAGCCATAGCTGTAACAATTCTATTTAAATGAAGTTCATACTGAGCCTCATTCTTTGAAGCTTGTACAGCTGCCATGGCAGTACTATCTCTGCTCAAATGATATTTACATTGAATGTCATTCTCTTAATCTCAAGTGTCAGCTTTCGCCTTTTGCTTTTATTGATAACCTACGTTGACATGCTTTCTTATGCAGTGGAGTCTGCAGTTTAGGGAGAATTTATGGATTGTCTAAATGAACACTCATCATTTTCAATTGAATGTGCAGATACAATGAGGGAAGCATTTCTAGTTTGTTGGCATAAAGAACTCTTGTCAATGGATATACCATCAATCACATTCGCAGACCATTCCACACTTTGGGACTTCCTGCTACTCTATGAAGCCACCCATCAACTCCTTTTTCTAGACAATTGGTGTTTGGTGAAATGTACGGCATGCCTTTTCTTTCTATGCATTTAGATATGGGGTGCGAAATTGGTTGAGAATGTGGATCTTGAATATAAAGCAGTACCAGAGCATTATGTTTACAAACCAGAGTTTGACATTACAAGTTTAGAAATGATTCCCATTCTTAGACAGTAATTTTTTTATTAAATAAATAAGCCTAACCTGCATGAGATAGGATATTTTAATAGTAAATCTCTAGCCATCATCAAGGAAAGATGTATCAGCAAAAACTTACAAAGTATTTGGATTGTGCAGTCCATGGAGAAGTTAAGGAAAGTTTTTTTTTCACAGAGAAGGCGAGGTTGCTGTTTTGACCAAGCATAATGTGAAATCTTATATTCAAGAAATGCCTTAGTTTAAGCTTTACAATTTGACACTTTTGATGAGCTCTGGTAGTGCAAAATTCAATTTATTGTAAACATAAAAAGCTTGTAGCGTATGAGAATATTGTCTGAAAATAAAGAGCAATATTTAAGTACAGTGGTGTTTACGTCATTTCAGGAGTTACAGCATTACTTCCGTTCAAAATAACATCCGTTCAAATACATTGATTTGAAAATTTTTGTGTACATCAATGGTTTTGGACCTTGATCTACAAGTTACCTGATTTTGGTTGAATTTGCCGCATAAGTCGTTTTGAAGAAGAGTCTGTAAATTCTAAGCATTTTGGTGATTTCTGGTGTACACTGTAAATCAATTCAAAAACGTTTTGCGTACATCAAAGATTCATGTGATGATCGACAAGTGACCCAATTTTGGTTGAAATCAGACCAAGGGTTTCGAAGGAGTAGGGTTCATTAGAATGGAGACACAAACATGCAGACATCCATTTTTATAAATATAGTTATGTAGAAACATTAACTGAAGAATAAGACATATCTGTCAACTCAGAAGAGGAAGAAGCTTGTTGTCAAAGATATTAACAGTTGGCAGATTGCTTAGCAGTGTCAAGCTTATTATAGATAATCAGAAAATATTTTGAATAACTGAAATTCAGCAATAAAATGAACAATCTGAATTATACTATTTTTTTAATTTAATTTTTAGTATTGTTCCTGATAACTTTACTTAGAAATCAGATTCATTTAATTGATGTGTTTTTTCTTTTATCACCAGTAAAAAATGACATTTCAACATACTAAACACTTGTGTGTATGGTTATGTGTTGGCTTTGAATTTTATTTTATATTCTTTAGTAATCATGTGTTTTGGTGTGTTGCTAGCATGTGCTTCGTTGTATGTTGTGGTAGGTTAAATTATTGATTGGATTATATCACGCACACACACACACACAAAAATCATCATTGCCTCCTTTAGAAAGATAAAATCAAAAAAAAGTTATGCAAAAAATATTTCTACCATATGCTTATAAGTAATTTTGACTTATACTAAACATGGTTTTGTTTTTAATTGTCACAAATTTTTTTATCCATTAAAATTATCAAAACAAAACAAAATACTTTTCATTCCATAACATTACTGATGTGTAATCATTACAATGCTTGTTTTTCATGTTTTTAATAAAAAAAAACATGTTGCTATAACATATAAGGTTTGAAAATAATCTCCCAAAATATTTTATTTGTCTATTTTATTGTAGATTTTAACTGTACAAAAAATTCCCAGCTTGACCCAGAATGGATTTTTAAAAAATTGTTTCATTATTTCATCAGATTTTGGGAAGTGGGTCAGGCTGAGAACTTTTCACCATGTTATCTTTTATCAGTTTCTGCTGTAATTAAAATGCTATGGTATTGCACATTCTTTAGAGATTTAGTTTCATTGTTGACAATGCTTTTCACTTCTTTTTATCTTTATTTACTATGACCATTTCCCTGAGAATGGTAGCAAAAATATTCATCATGTCTACAGATATTATCTCTATCTTATATATCGAACTGTTAAGTCATGTAGTAGGTTTATATCTTTGTGACATCTCTTGTAGTGTGAAAGCACAATGTACTGGCAAATCATGAAACTAATGAAGTTCCATGTTTGATATTTTTCTTTTAAAGCAACATAAAAGATCTTTAGAAATCTAAACCTACAAATTGTGATGATTGCTCAAAAGTTTGTTTTTGGCAGGAGAAAGAAAATAACTTACTTTTATCATTTATTGATTATGCTGCATAAATTATAAGTGTTGTATCTTTAATCAACAATATCCTGCTAAAAAATAACTTTATTAATATACTTGTTTCTTCTTGTTATAGATAAAAGAAACTGTCTTTTTTTTTTTTTTTTCAATTAGATTTGTAATTCTTTTCAAAAAAAAGAAAAAATATCAAAGGATTTTTAGTTGAAATAATACCTGAGGAAGATTAACCAAAAACATGTAATCAAGGACATGGATATGTCTCTCTAAAAGCTAATAATACAATAAGAACTTGCCTAAGAATTTTAGACAGCATACATGAGCATATTTTTAATAGTTGAGTTCTTTCAAGAAAGTGCTGTCACATTATATAATGCCTGCTTTTCTGTTAATTTGTCATTACCAAATTCACTTTGAATCAATAATTGTTATCCAGCAAAAAAAATTTAAAACCTAAGTACAATTCACACCATCAAATAAAATTATTCTCTGAAAGAAATTCTTCCTACACTCAAGTATAAGATTAGGATTCACTCCATACACAGATAATTTGTTTTGAAAAAGTTAAATATTCTGCATTTTCAGTAACTGGTTGCACTATACACTAGTAATTTTTTTTTCTGGAGGGATACTTAGGCTATATAAGAGGTAGGCCCAAACAAACAAACAAACAAATCGTATCAAAATCTTCATACTGGATATTTTATAGTAAGTGGTTTTTCTCCTCATTTTGGGGGCAGTTTATACAAAAAAGAATGAAGATCATTTATATCCTATAAAATATCCAGGATGATGCCCAGCAATGCAATGGTTAATTACAGTAGGCCTACTGATATTGCTCAGAAGCTTGGGGGTCATATACAAGAAGAAAAGTTATACACAAGTATATTCAGTATTTATTTTTATGAAAATGACAAACGATATGGAGAACAGAACACAATTAGATAGCAAAAATTTTCAGCCACAGAACATTTTCTCATGACCAGCAGTGAATGAGATCCCACATGCCATCTCTAAAAATATGCATCTATGGAGCCGAACTACATTATCCCAGTAGCAATGATAATGGTATTGTCAGGAAAATGTCCTTGTTGTCTATATTTTATTGGTCTGAATAAATAAGCAACTGAGTGGAGGGTTACCACATCCAGACTACAGTCTTGCCAAAATTTACAAGCCTTGTATTATTATGTTGCAAGCAAAAGTTATATTATTTTCTAGCCTGAATCTGGAAATTCAGATCTTCAGTTTAATCAGTCTTGCTATATTATGGTCAGAGTTGATGATTTCATAAGATTCTGGAGGATCAAACTTTTACTATCCCAAAAACAGTGAATCAATTTGCTTGCTGATGGTTTCAATTTTAACTTTGTCTTTGATGTAGAATCAGCATGTCATTACTCTATAGACTATCATTTTGAATCCAGCTCATGGTGGAGACATGATGTCTTGTCATCAGTAATGATGAGATTCAGGATTCTGTCATTTTCAGTCTTATAGTGATCCAGTGGATCCTGACACACTTGCATTCAGTAGTCTTTCTGTTTTTGTTTAAATATCCATTGCCTGTCACAAAATTTTGATACCCCAATTTTACCAGAATAATTTCCAGTACATAGAAGATGAAATTCTGCTTCATACACAGTTCTCTGGTAGTAATCCACTGATTTGTGTAGATGAGTTGACTGAGCCACTCTCAGTTTTGTTGAATGGCAGTTATGCAGGTTCACTCAGACTAATTCTTGTTACACACACACACACACACACACACACACACACACACACAGAAACCAAAAAGTGGATGTGAGTACAGTTAGGCTGTGGATAATGTAACTCACTAATTTTAAAAGTGGTGTGTGTCAATTATGTCAATTGATGTAATTTTTCTGCTTGGAAGAATTCATTAATACACTTCTGCTTCATTTACACTTTTACTTTGCCAGATAGCAAAGTCTGGTAGGAAAGTTTAACTTCTGTTATTATTCCATTTAAGAATATGTGGGTGATATAATGGATAGTGGCCCAGAATAAGAAATTGAAGGCCTGAGTTCAAATTCTAGTCAGATTCATTACATTCACTTATGTGCAAATACTGTTTGGAAACAAATGTAATCTATCTATGGGTTAAATAGGAGGGTAGACTAGGATCTTTAGACATGGCTGGTAACATGTTTGGAAAGACAGCTCTGGCTTCAAAATCATATCAACTGTCCATGGTTCCTGACCTTCATCAATTAGGATGGAAAGAAGCAAAAAAACATTCCATCTACATCCACCTCCGTCTTTGTAGGAAACATTTTGGAGCAGCTCTTCTATTATAAAATATTTTCTTTTCTCTTTTTTGTTTCAAATCTGAAGTAAAATGTAAATGAATTAAGTCAAGGTTAAAAATTTACTTGGTGGTAAAATTAATCTCCTACTTGGCAATACTTGAAAAGATAAGAGAATAATAGATGTAAAAGTGTTAAAAAAAAAAGTAAATCACTTATGTCATATATACAAATGTTTTTTTTTTGTTTTTCTTATTAGCTAATCAGTTGCTATAATAGAAGATAATCAAAAGATTAGTCAACCCACCTCCATGTTTACTTTCTGCAGGGATTTTACTCATCTTTTTCTACAACCTCAACTGCACTTTAAGCATATAGAAAAGACATGAATAGTTCTTGAGTCATTTCTGTGGGATCAAATTAAGATAAGAAAATCAATAGAGTAAACAATCGAAACTGAATTATGTAGATTTTTATTTACTTACTGTTAATAAATGTTATATTGTCTTGTTTATTTAAGTTGAAAAATTGTTTTTCAACTGTATTTTCAATAAATTTTTAAAGGCAGCACATGAAATTTTTGTACATAGAATGAAATGACTCTACTCAATTTAATATCAAAATATGTCTGCTTTTATTTAACTGAAACATAGATTTTTATTAGCTCTCTTGATGATGTCTATACATTTAAAAAATAAATATATCTTCTATCTTTTCTCAGCTAGATATGTCTGCAGTTATGAGTTAATATTTTCTAATGTGTATATCTATATTTTTTTTAATTCTCAAACATTGAATGAAAAATCATGTGATTTTGTTTTTGCCTTTGTTTAGTAGATAATTTTTTCGTATGTCCATTCTTTTTAGTCTCTGTTTTAGCAAACAAATTTCTTTTTACATTATTACAAAAATCAAGATTAAAAAGTATTAAATTTTCAAGCTGATAACCTTTGGCATTTTTATTCCTACACATGTGTTTTTATAAAATATTACATGTAGATATTGTATTTTTTAAATTGCATGTGTTTTAATGTCAAATTTTAAATTATCTCATCATATACATAACTAAACAGATATAACACAGATCTTGGGTGGAAAAACTTATAAAGAGGATTTTTTACTGCTGCAATAAAATGCACAAATAGACTTGATTTTTCCTTCTCCATTCTCTTTCGTCTTAAGTCAATTAAGTAAAATGGTTACCAAATAGAAATTAACTTTGCAATTAAGATATTTTTCATCTTGTTCTTTTTTTAATGTAAGCTAAAAGTACACTTATTGGTGTCAATAAGACAGAAGATAGAGAATCACAAAGGAATTAAACTTTCAGGGTTGAAAGCAAAACTCATATAATCTAGGAAATGGTTTTAGCCATGCAATTACAGTTCTAAGAAAGGAAAGTTACAATTAACCAATTTCTAAAACAAATCTTAGCATTCTACACAAAGATCAACTATATTCCTTCTGTAACAAACTTACTTAAAAAAAAGAAAGTAAAATTAGTTTATTTTTAATGTTTATGTCATCCATGATGCTTAAACAAATTCACCAAAACATTTTCTTTTTTAATTCCAATTGAAAAAAACAAGTGAAAAGATTGGAAAAGAGAAAGCCGGAAACCACATCCTAAACAGGGAACAAGGGATGAGCCTCTTCATCTGTTACATTCATGCATTTGTTACCACTATGGGTATAGAAAACAAAACAATAACCCCCAGCTGTATTTTTAGCACCAAATGCATTTGAATCCAATATCTAGAAAAGGTTTCAGCTTTTTTTCTTTTTATTGTTGCCTACTGCCCTTAATGCTACTCCATTACCTTCCTGCTTTATTTTAGTCAATTCTGAAATAACAGATGAAATTTTTCTAGAAGTAGTGAAAAACATTTGAGAACATTAAATTTTGCAAATTTTTTTTTAACTAAAATTTGTTTTAGCCGTTTGTGTTGTGCAGAAAAATCAAAAAGAAATTATCATTGGCCAAGAATTACTGACAGAATAAGGCTATTTTATACATAACATTTTAATGAAGTTATTTTATCATACATTATCCTTATGCTCTTTTTTGTTTTAAAAGAATAAATAGGAATCAATAGTCAAGGATTTTATGATGAGCTTGACAAATATTTTGGACAATTGATATAAGTAAATGTTGTGGGGCATTACCCACATAAGATAATGGACTCATCATAGGACTATATGTAGCCAAGGGTTATTAACACTTGGAGTGTTGCTGAGACTCTGTGGAAACTCTAGTAGCATTCACTGACTGACTTACAGTACAGTATTCTCTTTTGGCTTTTCTATGTGCATGTCTTGTATCGTTGTATTGTTTTGCCTAATATATGTCTAAACCTACATTGGCGTTTGTCTTATTATTGATGGTCCTGATTTAGGTCCACATCAACTGGTGACAAAGTATTCGAACTTATACGGAAAAGAAAAATTACTACACAGGAAAACTTTCTTACGTCTATCGCCACATCCACTGGCTATTCGAACTTCACATGGAAAAACAAATTTTTCTCACACTGCATCAACTAATGACAAAGTATTCAAACTCATACAGGAAAGAAAAATCTTTTTTTATTGCCACATGAACTGGCATCAAGATATTCGAATTCATACAGGAAAAAAGAAAACTTTCATACCACTATCGCCATGGTAACAAGCGACGGACTCCTAAGAATTCAACAGAAAAAAAACTTCTATTTACCAAAACATTCAAAATAACCCTCTCCACACATACAGTCAGTCATATACTTGAGTATCTGGAAAAATATACCCCAGCGGAACTTGTTACAGGGAAAATCTATAAATAAATAAATTCTATTTTTTTACATACATCTTTCTTCACGGAAAAAAAAAAAAATGGAAGCATTATTTAAATATTGCTTCAATTAATGCAAAAAAACCAATGAACGTTTATTATTACAACAGCAAAAAACCAACGAACGGTTACTGTCACTTCAACAAAGAATGGACAAACAACAATAAGAGTTATTTACCAAGTATTCCAAGGCAAACATTCTAAGAATGACACTGCGTTTTCTCAAAGTACCATATGGAGTACCATGGAAATTTTCAAATACGTGCCCGATAACGAAAAAACTTTTGACACTTATTATAAGCAGTATGAAGATTTATTCAACATTGACTGCAGTAACTGGTCAAACGCGAAAAAAGTATGGTTATTGTTACAAAAATTGGGTACAGCAGAACACAGCAGGTTTGTTGATTTTATCCTCCCCAGAAAAACGACAGACTTAGAATTCTCGGAGACTGTTAAACTACTATCGGAACTATTCAGGCCAAATACCTCACTGTTTCACAAAAGGAAGAACAGCAAGATTACCTAACTTTTGCTGCTACAGAGAATAAACCCTGTAATGACTTTAAGTTGGCAGAATTATCTGCCAATAACTTCAAATGCCTTGTTTTTGCTCAAAGTCTGATCTCAGCTGGAGATTCAGGAATAAGACATCAAGTATTGACCAAATTGAATAATGAACCAGGGTTAACACTACAAAAACTGGCAAAAGACTGCCAGAGGGTCATATCTGTAAAGAGCGACTCGAAAAGCATAGAAGAGTCAGGCGTTAGCCATATTAAAAAAATTAAAACTAGACAAAAACGATACTCCCCAAAAAGAGAGAAGAAAAAAGATTTTGACAAATATACTACGAAAAGACAGGAAAATACCCCCCCCCCCCAAGCAGGTGGTGCTACATTTGCTGTAAACTGCATTGGATGAGATTTTGCCCATCCAAAAAGAAGAAAACCTGTCAAAACTGCAGTAAGGTTGGGCACTTTACATCAAGTTGCTGGTATGTAAGAAAATCAAGAAGAACAAGAAATAGTTAGACAGACACAATCTAACGATAATGAAGATGGCAAATTACAGAAATACATAACAGTGAAAATTTTAAATAGAACAGTCAAACTTCAGTTAGATAGCGGGTCTGACTTGACAATCATTGACGTACATACATGGCAGCTGAAAAAAACCGACCTTATTAAAATCCCAAAAAACAGCGCGATCGGTGACAGGAGAAAAATTCTTTACAGTTACCTTGAACGGAATGACTAAAAAACTTAAAGCATATGTAATGAAGAATACAGTAAATTTATTTGGCACAGACTGGATTGAGAAATTTAATCTGTGGGATTGTTCATTAAGTATGTTCTGTCGAAAAGCTCAGTCTACTACTATATCAAGGAGCGAAGAACTAAAATCTGAATTAAAAGAGAAATTTCCAGAAGTATTCTCGGGAGGTTTGGGAAAATGTACAAAAATTCAGGCTCAGTTGCAATTAAAGGATAATGCGAAACCCGTGTTTAGAAAAAAAAAGGAATGTTCCATTTGCAGCAATTGAACAAATAGATAAAAAACTGGATAAATTGGTGGATTCAAAAATCTTATCTAAAATCGACATTTCAGAGTGGGCAGCACCAGTAGTATATGTAAAGAAAAAAATGACCAAATCATGTTAGAGCACAGCTAAACGATCTTCTTAAAAAAGATAAAACTTGGATTTGGACGCAGGAATGCCAGTCAGCATTTGACGATTAAAAAGACCCTGATTTCAGATCTCTCCCTAACCCACTACAACCCAAAGTTGGACATAATAGTAGCAAGCAATACCAGTTCCTATGGCATTAGCACATGTATTTTACACAAATTCCCGGATGGAACAAGGAAGCCAATAGCCCATGTGTCTTGATCCCTGCTGCCTGCAGAGAAGCAATATTCTCAAATCAAGAAATAAGTGTTGAGCATACTTTTTGCGATTACGAAATTTCACAGGTATCTGCATGGCAGAAAATTTGTCTTACAAATGGACCATAAGCCTCTGATAGCGATATATGGTAACAAAAAACGCTTGCCGGTGTACACTGCAAATTGACTGATCTGTTGGGGAACGATTCTACTAAAGTATAATTTTGAAATAGAATACCTTTCATCAAAAAATATTTGCCACGCAGATGGTTTGTTGAGGCTGGTCCCCAAAAACAAAGTTTTGAAGATTCAATCATAGCAACACTTAGAACAGACTGAGAAATTAAGAGCATGATTGCAAATACGGTAAGAGAGCTACCAGTCTCACAGACGGATATAAAAAGGGAAAGCTCTCAAGGATGAATTTACCACATCAACAAAAAGTAAAATAAATATGAAAGATTCAAGTGTGCCTGAAGTTTTTTTCCCTGTGCAACGAAATATTACTTTATAATGAGCGGGTAGTGATACCCAAAACTTTACAGAAAAAAATCTTACGAGATTTTTATTCAGTACACCCAGGGAAAAATAGAATGAAAAGCTTGATGTGAGGATACATCTACTGGACCAACATGGACAGGGATATTACTGATGTAAAGTGTGTGCATTCGCCGTGAAAGCCCCACTAATAATGTATAAACCTTGGCCTAAAACAGATCAACCTTGGCAACAGATTCACATTGACTTTGCGGGTCCAGTTGAAAAGCAGTACTATCTCATAGTAGTCGATAGTCACACAAAATGGCCAGAGGTCTTACATTGCAAAAGGCCAACGACAGAATGTACTATAGCATTCATCCATGAACTCTTCGCACAGTTTGGGGTAGTGTACACGATAGTTACAGACAATGGGACACAGTTCACGTCTGGTGAATTTAAACAGTTCTGTGAATCATTCCAGGTTAACCATATAATGCCCCCCCACCCCCAGTACCATCCGAGGTCAAACGGTCAAGCAGAGAAATTCATAAATACCCTCAAGTGAGCCCTTAAAAAAGCACAAGGCACCCCAACAGACAAGGCATTGCAATAGTTCCTCCAAGTGTATCGGATTATACCAAATCCTAATACGCCCACAGGATGCTCACCTGCTGAAGTATTGTTTGCCAGAAAGATAAGGTCAGCCTTCAACAAACTTATCCCAAAGCAGGCAAAGTTTAAAAAGACCATTGGACATTCCAGGAAACATTGTTTGCAGAGAGAAGGTGCTCTTCAAACTCTACAAGAACAATATGACGTTTTGGGAGGTGGGATTTGTGAAGCAGAGAATCAGAGACCTTGTGTATATAATTCAAAGACCAAAAAACATACATAAACGCCATCAAAACCAGATGAGGAAATGTCGTGTAAACAACACAGAGGAATCAACACCTGTCGTCAAAGAACCAATTGACTTTATTTATGAGAACTTTGATCTTGAAGCCACCCAGGTTTCATCTGAAAAAAGGAGGTCCAACAGGAAAAGGTAGTTTACCAATCTCCTATGTATTGACCCTAAGAGAAAGAAGTATGGAACAGTTTTCCAAGGGGAAAACTCTTGGAAGTGGGGGGTGTTGTGGGGTATTACCCACATAAGATAATGGACTCGTCATAGGACTATATGTAGCCGAGGGTTTAATAACACTTGGTGTGTTGCTGAGACTCTGTGGAGACTCTAGTAGCATTCACTGACTGACTTACAGTACAGTATTCTCTTTTGGCTTTTCTATGTGTATATCTTGTATCATTGTATTGTTTTGCCTAATATATGTCTAAATCTACATTAGCGTTTGTCTTATTATTGATGGTCCTAATTTAGGTCCACATCAGTAAATGAAAAATTTTTTTGAAGAATTCTTTTTTTTTTTAGCACAAGAATATAAAAAAATCAATTTTAACTCTGACAATATTGAGTAACTTTGCTTGCTATATATAATAGTTGGCTGAAAAACTCATAGACTGATTAAGATATTCTCAGGGAATGTGACCAAATGAGATTTATTTTTCAACATAGTTCCCCTTGAAGTCTATGCACTTCTTCCATTGGTGTTACAGTGCATGAATCCCATTGGTGAAGAAGCTTTCATTCTGATAATCAAAAACATCATTAACAGCTGATATAACTTCATCATCACTGCAATACAGGTTCCCAGCCAAGTGTTGTTTTTTCATGTTGGGGAAACATAATGGTCAGATGGGGCTAAATCAGGGGAATAGGGAGAGTAATCAACCAGTTCAAAGACATAGTCATGCATAGAAGCCATTGAAACGCAGAATTTTGTATGCTGGAGCATCCTGATGAAATAAGACCTCTTTTATCTGTTTTTCTGAGATTTGGTCTTGACATGGTCTTTTATAACTGCCTCAGCAAGTTGACATAGTACTTTCCAGTGATGATGTGGCAGTTTTGAAAACAGAACATAAATACCAATGCCTTTTGCATCCCCTTAAAAAAGGGCATCATCTTTCTTGCGAATGAAACAATCTCGGCTTTCTTTACAGCAGCTGAGGAAGAATGTTTTCACTGCATGGATTTCTCTTTGTTTCTGGTTTAGTTATGAGCTTAACATTCATTCTGACTTAGTAAAGGTTTAAGGAAACCAGCTGAATCTGCCTCGAGCAATATCAGATTATTCCATGATGTGATCAGCCTGGTGTGCTTTTGATAAGTGTCAGAAGACATAGCACCCACTAAACAGAAACCTTCATCATTCACATTCATTAACCTGCCCACTTTGGGACTGTTGATAAAGATGGAGCATCCCCTAATGTAGCAAACATGTCAGTATGAATGTCCTTGGAGGCTAAACCTTTTTCAACAGGTACTTGATAATACCACAATGCCATATTTTGTCCATTTCAAGAAAAGTGGTTAATATTTGAAATTATTTGATGTTAGTTTACCTGAAAAGAAACAATGCAGTTACTAATGAGTTGAAATAAATGCATGCAAAATTTAACGACTCATTAATCATTACTTCTTCATAGTCAGCCTATGAAATTTTCAGTCCATCCTCATAATGTTCTAATTGCCATTTTTAATTATAACCATAATCCTCTTCAAAAGTAACAGGATATTACTTGACTTACCTACTCTACCCTTTGTCTTTTCTTCTTTTTCTATATGAAAATCAGCACAGCTGTTATGTAAAAAGCTTTTGTCAATCAATACTTAGGCATTAAACAATATAGTTCAGTCATGTCATTTGTCAGCCTTCTAAAAGGTTACATTTTTTATGGAGGGAACATTCACATATTTAAATGAAATATATTAATGAATACAGCACAAATTTTCAGAATAATTAAGTATTTAACATTTTGGATGTTAACCATAAATTATTATAGATTAGATAATGTCTTGGATGTGTGTCATAGTGCAGAGAAGAAATTGAAAAGCCAAGTTCAAATTCCAGTTGAATTCATTGCATTCACTTACATGCAAATACCTTTGAGAAAGGTATTAATTCATCTCTTCCCTTCAGCTATGGGTTAAATAACAGGACAGATTTGGTTCTATAGCCTTGGTTGGCAATTTTTGTTTTGTTTGTTTTTTGCATCACTGTTGAAATTCTCAGACTTGGTTGACATGAAGATGTTAGTAACGTCTATATCACAGTTTTAGCACATCAAGCTCTAGATTTTAGTATATGATTGGTTGATATGTAATATATTACCCTCACCGACAAAAATATGATTGACAAAAATATCCAGTCATGGGTAGTGGCAGCAGGGTGCAACATCAAAAGTAGAAAACACAGGCAACAACCAGCTTGAACTGGTGAAGAAGACTGACAAATATATATGGCTGTAGATGACATCAATTAAGAGATGGCCTGAAAAAGCAAAAAATTAGTAGGAATTTTGGAGTTATATAAGTCTGGGTTTTCTGGCTGAAGAAACAGAAGATGCAGAGAGAAAAGAGAGATCCCTGCTGGCTGAAGAAACAGATTGGTTAACGACTCCTCACCAGTTCCTGTGTGTGTGTGTGTGTGTGTGTGTGTGTGATCTTACTGGCTACCCTCCTGCATCATCCTAGTGTTCCTGTCGTCATCTGTCAAGATGATCATTATTATTATTTTCCAGCAGCTGTAATATAACAGATATATTTTTGGGATACAGGAAATTTTTAAAATTGTCAGTTGGAAAGGACTCTTTACTTGAGAATTTAAAAACCAAAATAAATTAATCTGTTCGGCACTCTTGAAAGGATTTTAATGAATAATTTGCTAAATATACTCCCAACTTTTGAAAAATCTATCAGTTTGATTTTTTTTATTATTTTAAAACAAATTAATGTGAACATTTTGATTTTCCTTGGATTTAGAAAGTAAAAAAAAAAAGTGTTACTGCTCAAATTGCATCCCACATTTCCAAGTATACTTCTTAAACATCTCTAATTTTGTTTGATTTTCCATATTGTCTATATGGGAAATTTCACATTGTTATAAATGTATGATTGGTAAAAATTTAGCTAGTCCAGTGTTTTTAAAAGCATTCATATGAAATAATTCATATCAGTACTTAACAGTCTAGGGCTATCAGATGTTATCATTTCTGTCAGTTTCTCAGGTATTATATTTGTCATATTATCACTGGACAACCAGAACCTCTTGTCATGTTGGGATTTCAGTTTCAATTGTTAGTAACCACTGTTAATGTTGGACAAGAATGTAATCTATAATATGGCCTCACATTAGAGTTGAACTTCTTATGGTAGTAGATAAAGCATATAATCACAAAATGAAATTTTCTTTTAATTGTGCTGTCTTCTGTTTTAGAGGCTATAAAGAAATAAAAATATAGAGTGTTGAAATTTTTGGTTCAGCTCTTGAAAAAAAATCAGGCTAAAAATTCTACACTATCTTGTTTTTTTTTTTGTTTTTTTGTTGTTGTTGTTGTTTTTTATCAATTTCTGCCTTATTTAAAAATGCTATGGTATTGCATACACATTAGAGATTTTGTTTCAATGTGGATAATGCTCTTTATTTCCTTTTATTTTTACTATGATAATTTCTATGAGAATGGTATTAAAAGTATTCATCATGTCTCTTGATATCATCTCAATTTCATGTATATTTATTATCTTGAACTGCTAAGCCATGTACTTGGTTTATGTCTTTTTGTTTTCACACCATAAGAAATTTAACAATATACTGGAAAATCATGGAGCTAATGGAATTTCTTGTTTGATATTTTTCTTTTAAAACAAAAGATTTGCATATGCTTAATAATAGATTTTCTCTCTCTCTCTCTCTCTCTCAAAATGGAATAAAAGCAACTGTCCTTGAGATTCTTAAAACAAAATTTGCCGTTATTTCATAACATAAGGCACTATTAACAAATATTAACAGAATTGTTGGATGATACTTACCAAAAGTTCATATTTCATATTTATTTTCTTACATTTCATATCAATTTATGAAATTCTGTTACAAAAAAGTGGGTTTAATATACCATCAAACACAGTAATTTTCCTTAATATTAATTACATTTTTATCTTCATGTTGTATTTATTTTATGTTGTATTTTAGATTTAATCATCAAGATACTATAAAAACTAACTGGGATACCTGTTGTTGCCTTGAGGAAAAATAATTAAATATAACAGAAAAAAAAAACATATTTTGTATATACCATGCAAACAGAATAACTGGATTAAAAGGAAAAATTAATGCCAAGTATCCTGCCCTCAAAATACAACCCAAATTTTAAGAAAAACAACGCAAAAAGAAACGTTTTTTTAGAAAAATAGATAGAAGTCATATATTTCATATATACACAATAAATAAACAATTGGTATTTTTTCAGTCTCTTATTTGTTATAGTAGTAAAAATATCTTCAAAGTTCAAAGAGTTTAAGTGTAATGTGATTGTTTTAGAAAAAATAACCATAGACATGAATGCATTAATTTTGAGGAATCAGCTGAAGCATCTTGTTTCTTTTGTGTTCAATGACCTTGAAAGTCAGCATTGCATCTCTTATTTAGTGTGATTTTAAGTGGTAGTTTCTAATATAATTTAACTTTTAATCTATAAGAATATTTATCTATTTAAATAACAAAATATATTTACTAATCTTTGCCTAGTCTAGTACAGAACTGTAATGAATACATATATCCAATGAGGGTCAAATTTATTAGCAGTCATTGCTAGACTACTTTTTTCATAACCTATATTGAAATATATTAAACACATTTTTATCAGTTTAGCTCAAGCATGACAATAATGCCATTAAGACACAAGGGGCTACTAGGAGTGAAAGAGAATTAAGACTTTAGAAGGAACTGGAAGCCAATCTTAAACAGGGAATAACGGATAAACCTCTACTCTACAAAAGACTGAGGAAGAGTGTGAGCTATACAATAGGCAGACCTATACATATAGACACCAGCAGATATTATAGTTATTCAAAGTTGTTAAATGAAAGAATTCTTAGACACATACACACTAAAAGTGATAATGTTATTATATGAATTGAGAATATATTATGAATTTACAATTTAAAATCAAAGTAAATTTCATATTTCATAATTTTAACATATAACACTGAAGATATTTCAAGACATATAAAGAACTTTGTAAATAGGCAAATGAATCATTTTATTATCAATGAAATCTAGTAAGTAGAAAATCTTTCTTACTTGTCAATAAATAAAAAATAAATGCAATATTTTTTAATATTCTCTTTTTCACCTGCTATTTCTGTCATCATTTTTTCTTTCTTTTAAATTTCAGTGCTTCTCCAGAATTGTCTATGAATGCTAAGTCTTTGGAATATTAAGAAAGTGAAATTGTAATATACCATAAGAAATTTTTGAAATTGTTTTACTAAAATGACTTTAACTTTGGACAAAGATTTTTTTTTTTTTTAATATTTCAGATACTAGTTCCTTTTTTATTTGGAACAATGAAATTTGAATTGATAAAATTTTATATTGATTTGTAAAGACATGTTACTCAAAACATCTTGTTTATATTAAAACACCTTTGTATTTGCCATAAATGTTTCTGCTTGTACTTGGTTAAGATATTAAAAAAATATATATTTTAAATTCATTGTATAAAAAAAAAGTGAAGAATTTTTTTTCTACTTAATAAATTTATACTTACATATTTTTCCTATTATATTTGTTTTTACTTACACTTATTTAGAGAAAATAAAGTAAAACATCTTTCAAAGAAGTCCTCGGAGGATTAAATTTTTATTAAGTGTTATAAATTTAGTCTGATCCTAAAATCAATGGTTTTAAAAATATTTAAAACAAGATTTTTCAATATAACAAACACACGCATGCATAGCATAATAATCCTTTTCCATATTTGATAGCTATATAGAAGACATGGCAGTATGGCATAATGGGTCAGAATGAGAAAATTAAAAGCTGAGTTCAAATTCTAATCAGGTTCGTTTTATTCACTTACATGCAAAAAACACTGAGCAAGGTGTGAATCCCTCTTATCCTCCCAGATATGAGTTAATTAGCAGGACAGATTGGGTTGTATAGCTTTGGTTGGCAACCAGTCTACTGCAGAAAGAAATAGCAGTGGGAAAATCTTGTTAGTCATGAATGGAAAGAGGCATAATTGCCCAAATGTATATCATATACAGTACTTAATTGACTGATAGCAGACTTGGGGGGGGGGGGGGAGAAATAAGAAAAAAGTAAAGATTTACACTTGTATTAACTAATGGAAAGGCTTCATTTTCTTATTTGAAAGTGGATCAACAAATCTATAACCAAATTTATGATTATTAGTCAAGTTTTGATCTGATATTTTCACTGTATAATGTTCAGTCTTTGGAATTAATATCCACCACTTAATTAAGGGAATTATCAAGAGGTGATTATGTTGAAACTAAGAAATTGTTGTGTGAAATAAAGGTTTACTTTTTAGTTTTTTTTTTTTACTTCATCAGTAGACTTATTGATATAGCTACGTATTGTAGGTAGGGTGTTGTTTTATTTATTATTTTTATTTTTTCAGCCAATTTGTTGGGAGATTGCGGCCTATATGCTATCGAGATTAGTAAATTTGAATAGACCCTCTTATGGCACCTAGAAACTCATAATTCTACTTTCATTGGGCAAGTAGCCATACAAAGAAAATTTTAATAAATTGTCAAGTGTTTTGAAAAAGAAGCTTAAAAAAGAATATATATTGAAATATAATGGAAGAAGAAATTTGTTTGTAATTTAAAATATTCTATTTTCTCTACTTTGAAATAAATTTAAAGTAAATTTTTATTTTCTAGGTTATCTAGAATTTGTGCAAAAAATTTGCTCTGACCTCCACCCCATAGCACTTTCTTTATTTAAAAACAAAAAAAGAGCAATCCTTTGCAGCATTAACTTTGGTTTTTCTTCTATATACAACATGCGCATTGAAATTAACAGTGTATTGTAACTGTCAGTTTTAAGCTTTCAGCAATCTTTTGACTCTGGATGTCTGAAGATCACTTAAGACATGAAAATGACATGCAAACTTGATTTTTATGCCCCCCCCTCACTATTTATATCTACAAGCACTCTATCTTTGGTATTTGAGTACTCATCCCTTGTGCATATATAGCAAATTTTAAACACAACATATGATTTCTTGGAATTTCATCTTTAGAGCTAGAACCTCGAAAAGCATTTACTTAAAAATATATTTATCATAATTTTTATCTATTTTTTTTCTTGTGGTCTTTTTTGCTTAGAAAAACAACCTTATACTGTTATGATTAAATAGTAGCTGGCACATCACTGAATATATTATAATAACCTGGGTAATGAACTTTTTCTCTAAAAAAAAACAACATTGTTTCAAAAGGACGGTTATTCCCTTGACACTGCTATTACTTTATATAATTTTGACTCTCTTGGCAGTGCTTATTTATAAGATTATAAAAAATGTCAGTCAAGTACAACACAATATAATTTATCAGTTTATAAAGAAATAAATTTAAAAATAAATCTTTTTATTTGGAAAGTTTTTCAAAAAATTACAAAATTATCAAAATATGTAAACTATCTACAATGCAATATTATTTACCATATTATAAATAACTCTAAGTTTTTTTATTCATAATTTTATAAAATATCAATGAACTATACAAGGAAATTTGAATAAACATGATTTTCCAGATATAATACATTTTTGACTCAGATTATTTTATATCTCAGATTACTTTTCATTTTCTAATTTATTTTATAATCATAATCTGAGATCAGATTAATCTCTAGAAATCCAAGACCTGAAACTCTAGCAATTTTAGGTTACTCTTTTTCCTACTCTTTTTTTGAAAAACATAATTTTGAAAAAGTTTTAAATTGTTACTAATTTTTAAAAAATGCCAAGAAAATCTGCCAAAAATTAAATAAACAATATAATAATGTGTAATATCTTTGTGGTCAATTTTTAAGAATAAAGGTATATATCCATTTTCATATAATTACGTCTAATCATCACTTTAAAAATGATAAACATTGCCACAACATGAATTTGATTAATTCAAGTTAATAACTCATATTCAATTCCATGATAGTGCTATAACTTTAAAATGTTTCTTGTTACAAATGTATTAATTTTTGTACTGAGAAATAATTAATCTATTCTCTCCATTCATACATTGACAGATTTTTGATGCTCAGATATGCAAAGTTTTCTAATTCAAAGAACATAGAACCTGAAGAAGGTTAAAAAAATATGAGCTGAAATCTATTGACAATAAAGAAGATGAGGATATTAGTGCAAATAATCTTTTTTTTTTTGTTGTTGAATATGTATTGAGAATCTTATATTAACATTTAAACCTGTTATTTTACCTTTGTAAAATACACCCCCACACCTTTAACTCTGTATTCTAGTGATACATTTATAAAATTATCTCCTTAAGCTCACCTCCAGATTCACTATATAAATGTCTTCATAATATGAGTTTAAAAAGAGATCATTTTAATATTTTACAATCCCAATACAAGTTATTTGCATATATTAAAATGTACCAATCAAAACTTAACATTTTAAACCTTCTTTCTGAAGCACAATCTGTACAATATTTTTGTCATAGTTTGGTGAAATGAAACAAAATAACCATTCAAGATGTTGGTTGATAGGGGGTCTGCTTTCTTTTTTTAATTATACCTCAATGAGTTTATTTATTTCCCATGTTTAATGGCATATAAGATACATGGCTGAAGAAGTGTTCCCAAGTTTATCCAAATTAGAGTAAAAGGCAAGAAAGAAAACCAATCCAATTATTAAACACTTGAGTAGACATGACTTAATTACTGGATCTGAAGAGCAATTTTCAACATTAGTTTATAAGAAAAACTTCATGAACATATACTTAGTCGTTAACTTTTCAGGAATTTATTTTAGACTTTCTTTAATGCCTATTATGAATAAGATCTGATGTGATTCAAAATATTCTGATTTTATATTACTACTCATATTGTTGGTATATTCTTAAACCAAGAGGCAACATTAGTATGACTTCTTTTCAGAAGGGACTATAATTACATATTTAAAGCCTTTCTTATTGCTGCATAATTAATACATGTGTTTGAGTGGCCACTTGGCAGGATTTCTGAGAGACTTTTTAATATAGAAAATACCAACTTTGGAAAAATTCAAACTTTATGTAGGAGAAACTATATAGTCCAAAATGCTTTTAAACCACTCAACCACAAAAGATTTTTATAGCAAAGCACATTTATTGTTAAAATCTTTCAATGCCCATATCTGGTAAATTTATTTTGGCATCTAAAATGTAAACAAAGTAATTTCTAACGAATTAATGGATTTTTATGCATATTCTGGTATTATTTCTTATTACTATATATTAGTATATTTAATGTATACAAGTAGGAGTAGACATCTGATGTAAAAATTTATATAATAGCTGATTTTTAATAAGATACCAGGAAAAACACTGAAAAAAAACTAGTTTCCCTTTCTAACAATGGGGAATATTCAGAGCAAAAAAAAATCATTCTATTTTCTTATAGTCACAGTTAAATATTAGCTTATCAAAAAGGCTCATTTTTGCATACAGGATTTTAGATAAAATTATTTGTCTTTTTTAGGGATGAAGTCCATTATACACATTATCTTCCTTTAATTCTGTTGAAGTCAGTATAGTCAATGTTTGAAATATTTTTGTCAGTATGGTTTAAGTAATCAACTTATCTATATTGTCAAAGTGTGTACCTGTTTTAAAACTAGTTTGTGTACGTTTCCAGAATCCTTTATAAAATACACCCCCCCCCACACCGTTAATTCTGTATTCTAGTGATACATTTATAAAATTATATCCTTAAGATCACCTTCTGATTCACTATATAAATATCTTCATAATATGAATCTAAAAAGAGATCATTTTAATATGGTAAAAATATTCTTTACTTTTTAAATTGTACATAAGTGTTTTTAAGTCATTGGATTATTTCCAGTAATTTAATGCCTGTTTTTTTTTTTTCTAATTTACCTGTTTACAATTCTGTAATTATTAATGTTTCTTTTTATTTAATGTATTAAAACTACAAAGCCTTTCATTTTTTAAATTTTTCAGTTGTGCTTAAAATCTTATATCCCATTCCCTGACCATCTTGATCTTGTATGAAATCAAGATCACAATTAAGACAATCTTATTTTTCTTGTCCAATATTTCTCTTATTACAAGAGAACCAGCATTAATTCTTTTGTTTTTTTTCATATTTTTCTAAATGTTATTGTATTTTAATTTTCTAATATCTTCACTTAAGATTTTCTTTGCCGTTGTTGTACAATGTTCTATGTTACTTAAGTATTAGGAATTGGAAAGAATTTCTAATCTTTCTTAAAAATGTAAAATTTGTTTTTGTGTTTTTTGTTTTTTTTCTTACATTATTCACACCCCGGCATTTTATAGACAGTGTGTACTTCAAGTTATTGGTTGAAATCAAGAGATACAATGCTTGTTCAAGTTTCCATCATCTTTCTTGGTACCCTTAATTCATCTGTCCTGGGAATGATGTTACACTACATCCTGGGGTGGTAGAACCTGCTATGGGCCAATAGCTAAACCCCAAACTGAGATCAAAATACTATGAGAGTACAAAAAATTCATTGTCAAAATACCAGTAATATATTTTCATAGTGAAAACAAATTATCAGCAATACTTAAAAAAAAAAAAAAAAAAAAAATGAAGAAAAAATACATTTTTGAAAAAGAAACTACCAGTGCTTCCAAGAAAATTAAATTTTGACATTAAATGTTCCATAAGGATTTGATATGCCATTAAACAAACATCAAAAACATCAGCCTTAATTCATAACTGTTTCTAGAGTTCTTAAAGCTTTGTTTTGATCTATCCATGAATTATCTTAAGGTTATTGCTAGTGCCCCAATCATCATGATTAATATTTTATTTAAATATTTCATAATCTTTAGTTTTTATATTTTTGTACTTCCTATTAAGTCACAAATACCATCATCTGTTTACCTTGATGGGTAATCTTGGAGATTGAATAATGTTTTCTTAAAGTTGCAGCTCTTTTCTATCTTTTTGTTGTATTTAATATTTTATATTGCTTATTCAATAGATAAATGGGTATTGTAATGGATATCAACATGGAAAGTTTAATTGGCAAGCAAAATTCAAATTATGAACAAATCTGTTTTACTTTTGTGCATAAATACCCTTAGGAAAGGCATGAATTCATTTAATCTCTTCAATTGACTATATATATATATAATATATATATATGCTAAGCAACAGACTAGATGAACTCTAGCCTATGGTGGCAACCAGTGTAAAAGAAGGAAAAGTTTGAAATTCAAAATTGGAGAAGGTAACAGGAAACCAATCAGCTATTTTTTTCAGAAATGCATGGCAGTTCACAAATAATACAGAAAGGATTCTGTGAAGAGACATGGTTGGTTATGTCCTGAAAGGATATGACATTTAAAAACATTCAAATGTCTATTTGTTGTTGATAACGTTAGCATTTTGTATTCTAAAAATAATGGTAATCTCATTCTTATTTCAATTATTTGTGGCGTTAAAGGGTTTACTCTATTATAACCATTTCTTTGTGTCTCTGAATCATAGAGTTGCCTGGGAAAGTTTGGAGAATGAACCAGTTGTACAAATGAAAGAGAAAAGCAACTACCAACACTAGAGGTTTTTTTTTTTTTTGCTTTTGTTTATCTCTGATTTTAAATAATCACTCATTGAAATTTCAGACAAAAACTATTTCTATATTATAATCATCATTATGCCAAAATTAATTAGGACTTGCAACTTCTTTTCTTTTTTTTTTTAATTTTTAACTATCAACAAAGGAAGAAGGCAGTTGTTAACTGCAAAACTTATCCAAGTGCTGATTGCAGAAGCAACCCCCTCCCTGTTTTGTAAATTAAGAATGAAACTACAGAAACCAAAAAAGCAATCCCCAAATTGCAATACAACAGTCTCCTGAACAACCTGAACTTGAAGGAAAGATATTGGGACAGTGTGAAAAGAAGATATGAGGGACAAAATAAAAACTCAAAATGGGATACACTAAGAGAAGCTTTAGTGACATCAGCAAACAAGATCATCCTAAAGGAAAATAGACAAAGAAGAAAAAAACAAAAGAATGACAAATGAGATTCTTGACATAATGTAAAGGAGACAGAAAACAATGCCAAGACACAAAATGGAATACAGAAAATTACACAAAGAAATAAGGAACAAATAGAGACAGGCTAAAAAAGAATGGCTCAATGAAAAATGTGCCAAAATAGGAGTATTGCAAATAAAGGAGACATGCACAAAAAAATAAGAAAATTAACAAGACAAAAGACATTCATCAACAGGCTGCATAAAATCTAAGGATGGAACACTGATATTAGAGAAAAAATACTTCAGAGATGGAATGAATATATTGGATAACTCTTCTATAATGAATGAAAACCACCAGCAATAAACAGAAATGCAAAGGGTCTGGAAATATTAAAAACCAAAGTGGAAGCTAAACTAGCCAAATTGAACAGAAACTAAGTGGCAGGGCCAGACAGGATTGTAATAAAAATGCTGGTAGCCTTTGACAATTTTAGCATAAACAAGATTCCAGAAATAATAAATTAAATCTCCAACAGTAGTGATATACCAGAAGAGCTAAGCAGATCTATTTTCATAGCATTTTATAAGAAACCAAGTACAAATGAATGTGAATTCCACCAGACAATCAGCATAATGAGCCACATAACAAAACTCATCATCTGAATTCTAATGAATAGAGTGTGCAACAAAATCAGGCCAGAGATAGGAGAAAAGCAGTGTGGGTTCATCAAAAACACTGGAACAAGGAATGCGATATTTATGCTCAGAATGTTATCAGAAAGAGCAATACTAATGCAGGAAAATGTGTATTTGTGTTTTATAAACTACATGAAGGCATTCAACAAAGTACACCACAAAAATCTATGAGAGCTGCTCAGCAACTTTGACATATTCAAGGAAAGTCATTAGAATAATCAAGAATCTACACTGGCAGTAAACTGCTTGCATATAGACAGAAAATGAGTTCAGCAGATATACAAAAATAGAAAGGATGTGTCTTAATGGATTTATTCAACTGATACAGCGAGGCAATTCTGAGGGAATTACAAGTCCTACCAGGATTCATTGTTGGTGGCCAAAATCTTAACTATATAAGATATGCAGATGACACAATGCTGATAGCAGACATGGGAAGGAAACTACAAAGCTCCTACAGAAGGTAGTGAAGGAGAGCAAGAAGAAAGGACTAAGCATAAATTATAAGAAAACAATGCATGGTTATCAGCAAAAGGATGATTCCAAAATGCAAATTACAGGTTGGGGATACTAAAATTAAGAAGGTACAGAGATTTAAATATCTGGAACATTTTCTAATAGAGGATGGAAAATGCAACACCGAGATCCAAAGAGGACTTGGGATGGCCAATGATGCAGTCCAAAAGCTAGGCAGTTTTAAGAGAGAAAAATTTCATTGGAAACAAAGAAAAGAGTACTGAACTCTTACATAATATCTATCCTCCTGTATGACAACAAATGCTGAACAATCTCCTCAAAGATGAAAAAGAAAATTGGGGCAACAGAAATGTGGTTCTACAGAAAGATGCTGAAGATAACATGAGCTGAACATGTGAGCAACAACAAGGTTTTAGAGAGAATGGAAAGAAAAAGGAAACTTACTCTTAACATCAGTAAAAATCAGTTGGAATTTCTGGGGCGCGTAACGAGGAAGGAGAGCTTGGAAAATTCAATACTCATGGAACAAATAGAGGGAATGAGGAAAGTATGTACTTGATGGGCTTGAGCAAATAGATGACAGAACAGAGTTTGGGAGAAGTAACTAAAATAAAAAAAAGAGCTACAAGGGACAGGGAGATGTGGAGGATCATGTTTGCTTACATCTTGAAGGGGCATGGCACATAAAAGAATTTCCCGCACTAAAGTTTGTGAACTTAAACAATGTGTCAACCAGTGTAGAAGTACATCATCTCAATAGAGAAAACCATGCTGCAACAAAAGAAGAAAGGTGGCAAAGAGTATGAAATTCTTATGAAAGAATCTAGGGATAATAGAAGAAGCAACAAAGGATAAGAACAGTATTCACCCCAGACAAAATAATGGATTCAATTAAACATTTCTTAAAGGTTAATAAAGGTGATGCACATCCTGCTAAAGTTCAATATTATAGTAGTGAAAATAGTGATAAACCCAACATGCAAGGACAAAAGATTTGTTTATATAAAAAGATATATCTTTTAAAAAACAATTAAGAGAAAAATAGTTGTTTGATACTGATTTTCTTGACCAAGAGATTTTATATAGAGTAATAAAAACATTATTGTTCATTATAGATCATTTTGGCATTGATCTGTTACAAGAAAGATCTATTATAATATATACCATATCTTTACATAAAGAAAGTAGATGTGTTAGGTATTAAAAACTATTCATTGTTCTTACAGTTTTATTGTTTTTCTTATTTGTTCTCAACAATTAAAATGTGGCTTTTATTCACTTCCACTTTTGACTATTTTTCATTTTTTATCACTAAGTGCCATTGTTAATGTAATTTATATTTACCATTGTCTCAAATTACACAAAATTATCTAATACTATTTACTATTAGTGTTAATTATTCTTTTTCCTCTAATCACCATTGTTATTATAAGTATTGTTGTATTTTATCATTTCTAATAATTTATCTATATTTTTTATATAATTTGTTTTGATGTTATTTATACTTTATCAAGGAAACAGTTCATCTGATCTTACAGTACTAAATAGGGTGGAAGAGATTGTGTACTGTTAGTTTTCTAAGTGTTAAGGAAGTTCTCGCCTAAGAAACCAGCATTCATTTACATAAATTTGAACATTGTAATCTGGCACCAATGAGAAATAGATTGGTTATTTTAGCTAAGAGACTAGCCAAAGAAACAAGTCATCTTTATAGAGAACTAGATGCTTTAAACTTTGTTTCTCTTATTTTTTTCCTCTCAGTTCATTTTCTTAATATCTATAACATCTCTTTGATACCATTGAGCTATTACACACAAGTATAAATAAGAAATCCATGATAAATGTGTTAAAAGTACAGTATATACTTAATTGAACCTGCCTTTTTCCATCAATTATACTGACCTCTCTGACCACAACATATACAAATTAGGCATGTAAAAATATTCTTCATGATGAGTATAATCCATCACCACATTTGCTGCTCTTGAATTTACTCACTCTGGAGTGGCACAACTAACTTATACATGTAATTGATTAAAAGTGATAGATCAGTAATAGTTGATAATGTCTTTTTGTGTGTGTGTTGAGAGAATGTAAGCAAAATAAATAACAAGTCAATAAGCTATTCTGACTTATAAAGTCTCCTTTAGACTGAATGAAGTTAAAAAAATGCAGTGGGAGAAACCATTGAAACTAACACATATTTATTTTCCAAATTTCATAATGTATCAGTTATGAAAAAAATATACTTCACAGGGATAATGGCTGGCTGTTTATATCTAAGTATCCTTGTCTACTAAGGCATCTATCCAATCCCTGTTGCAGACTCCTGCTTAGGCACATTTGTGTTTGTTCAACATCAACAGAGCCCATTTGTAGTTTATATAGCAACTATGCTAAGCAGACATGAGTTACAGTTTCTGTGAAAGAGTGCATTATCTGACATGATCAACAGTCTGAACAAGGCCAGTATGCTCAAATCCTTGGTCATGATGATTTGTAATTTTATGGTAGCACGACCAGATCATCATCAACAGTTCCCAAATAGTTTCATCTGCCCAGTTTCACTTACAATGCTTGATATGGTTTCCCCTGGCAACTTTCCAAATATGCCACACACTGGGATTGTCTCCCTAAGCCAATAATATCAAGTAGTCACCTTCCTCCTAAATCAACCATGATCAGATTCAAATATGAGTTTCATGGTCATAAAGCAAACATTCTAACTACTCAACTGTGTGCCCATATTGTCACTTTATATAGTAAGTTTATAGATATTCAATTTTTATTTTAAGTTCTTTTGTTAGCTAGTGTCATATTTTTCTTATATTTAAAAAATAAATTTTATAACAAAACTTTGAATATGTCATTACTTTATTTTTTGATATTAAGATTTACAGAATTACTTATTTAAAAAGAGCAAATCAATTAAGACCTTATGCAGGTTTTGTTTAATAATAGTCAAGAGAAAAAAAAAACAGTCAAAATAAATAAATTTGAACACAGTTATTCCCTATCCCTTAAATCCAAAAGACTGACCAATCACAAAAGTATAGTTAACTTTTACTCAGTTGTTCAACTATTTAGAAACCAAATTCTGTACTATATGACATGAATATACTAAACTCTTAACAGCTGCACATGCCACATGTCATTCACTAATTGCAACCAATACTTCAATACAAGGATATATTATTTAAATTATTTTATAACTTTAATATAGACATGTCTTAACAGCTTTATTACAAATAATGTTGGTAAAATTAATAGCTGTAATAAAATCATCATTGGATCTAAATCCAATCCAGACCAAACCAAAAAAAAACAAAATTAAAAAAACAAAATAATAATATGAAAGGCTGGAAGAAATGGGTAGACATCTTTCATTGTAACTTTGATATCGCAATTGAAGTGAAAAGAAAAAAATTCCCCAATTGGCAGTTTGAAAACAACCACTACAATGACCAAACAAGTCATTAATTCAATCATTCCCTATCTGTCTTTTTTCTGCTGTTTGCTTCACTTTAAGTTTTACCATAAACTCTCTCTTTTAATGTCTGTGTCTATTGGTGCATTTGTAAGCTATTTGCTCACACTCTCTCTCTATCTTTTTCAATTGTGACTGACTCATTACTTTGTTGTTGTGACATAATTAATTTCTTTTTTGTCTGTGTCTAATTTATGTACACCTCTATTTTTGGGTATTTTTATTTCATTGACAATTTCAGTTCAATTTACTTTTTTTGTAGGCCCTTTTATATAAGTAATAGTGCTTCAATTTAAATCTCAGGTTGTTTTTATGAAAGACTTTTTTCAATCTGACTTTGAATATTTTGTTTTAGATTTTCTGTTCACATTTTTAAGGAAAAAGGAATATTTTTTTTAATCGTACGGAACTTTGAATCCTATTTCTCAATGTAACCACTAAGTCAGTAATTATTGTCTGCTGAATTTTAATGGAACCAATTTTATAAATTAATAGAAGTTTTATATATATATTTTAAACTCAGTATTAATCCAGTTATCAAACTTGTTTGATTGTTTAATTTATACTTCAGTTTTTATAATGTTTCACTCAGCTACTTTTAAAGTCAAATCATCTTTTGATAAATATGTGGTAATGGTGTCATCAAAACAAATGTTTTTGTTCTTATTGGTTAAAAGTGAAACTGACTTTCAAATTCCAAAATGTAAAAATTTCTGGCTACTTTATCTTATACCAGGCCAAAATGTCATTTTATTTTTCTATGATTGCCTGATATGTTCTGTTTGGCAAGAAACTAAATATCTTTTGAGTAAGAAAGTTTATTGAATCAAAAATAAGCATTGATATATAGATATTTATAAATATACTAATATTTTTTTATTTTCATAATACAATTTAATATTTTCTTTATTTTTAAGTGGTTTTTATCTTTTGTTTTAAGTAGATATTTTTAACAAGACAAACTTTATACTTGTGCTATTTTGCTCTTTGGGGGCAAAACTTCTAAAATACTTTGCTATTTATGAATAGTTATTTACTAAGTTTAGTCTTCCAAAAAGCCTTGAGAAACTCAAACCTATTACACTAGTTAATTTATTTTCAATATAAGCTTCTTAGCTACTGTACTACAGCAGGTATATTTACTTGTTTATTACTACACCTGTTTGAAAATATGCCTAACATTGGAAACTTAAAAGTGTTATTTTTCAATTTCAAGGTCATTCTTCAAATAAAATGAAGATTTGTTTTTATAGTTCAAATTTAGATGTATCTATCTTAATTCTTTTACAGCCTCTCATCTCTTTATTTTAAGAAGAGCATTGATTACCCATCATAACACTAGAAAAAAATTCTCTATTCCTCTAGGGTGTTGTTAAATTTTAGATTGGCATTTATGCATTTCTTTGCAATGTTATGTTGTTCTTTGTAACAAAGCCCAGTTGCCCAGAATATAGTTTGGAATTATATCTTCTTACATACAAGTACTTTACAAACTTAGAATATAACTATTAGAATTTGTGAAATATTCATACTTTAGTATGAGATAATAAGTCCAACTGTATTAATATTTATATACATGCTTAAATCACTCAGTTACCAGTTTGAAAATCTGCATTGTACAACTCTGTTGTACACAATAAATAATTAAGTAATTATAGCACCCCAACAAAAAAATAAATTTTAACAATATTTCATCTAAAAGATACAGATATTTTATTAGTATTTTGAAATTTTCTTAATTTATTTTATATATATATATATATATATATATATATATATATATATATATATATACACTCCTGATCAAAAATTTAAGACCACTTAAAAATCTTTAAAAAGAATTTTTTTTTTTTACAGATAGATTTTAAACTCCTACCACTTAAGGTTACCAATACTACAATCTAAAAGGTTATGGAAACAAAAAGCTACATTCCAAACATTTTATTTAGAAATTTACATTTTTATAAAATGAGGTGATCAAAATTATAAGATCAGGGGTATAAATTGTTAGATCTATGGTAATTCCAATGTTTTTAGTTCAGTTAGAGATTAGCAATCACTGCGTAAAGGTGTTACCATGCCTAAAGCAAGCAAACTTACTAAAGTTGAGCGTTCTCGAATTCTAGAATTCCATAAGCAAAGTTTGTCACAGTGGGCAATCGCAGCTAAGGTAAATTGCAGTAAAACTGTGATTTGCAACTTTCTAAAGAACTGAGAATTATGGAAAAGCAAAATCCTTTGGTAGGCCCCAAAAAATTTCTCCTGCATTGAGTAAGAGAATAAGATGGGTTGTTATGAAAGAGGGGAGGAGTTTCTTCTAGTCAAATTAAGGCAGTCACAGATGCTGATTGCAGTCCTGTAACCATCAGATGACACTTACGACAAAAGGCATGGTAAATAAAAAGTGTAAACAAATTCCTCGGCTGCTTCCATGTCACAAGGTGGACCGCTTAAAGTTTGGTTGTGAGTACCAAACATGGGACATTGAGAAGTGGAAGAAAGTCCTGTTTTCTGATGAGAAAAAATTCAATCTAGATGGTCCTGATGGCTTCCAACGATATTGGCATAACAAAAACATGCCTCCTGAAATTTTATCCACATGTCATAGTGGTGGAGGGTCCCTAATGGTATGGGGTGCCTTTTCTTACAGAGGGACGATGGAGCTCCAGGTGGTGCTGGTTATGTTAGCATGCTACAAAAAGCATATTTGATGATGGAGGGCCATTGTTTGTGTGTGGATGGATGGTTATTCCAACAGAATAATGCCGCAATCCATGCTGCAAGACAGACCTTGACCTTTCTACAAGAAAATGGGGTCCATCTCTTGGGACATCCTGCATGCTCACCAGACTTGAACCCAATTGAAAATGTTTGAGGATGTATGACAAGAGATGTTTATCGAAATGGCAAACAATATTCAACAAAAAATGAACTTCATGAAGCCATCTTCAGAAGCTGGAGCAACATCCCCCGCACATTAATGGAAACGCTTATTTCTAGCATGCCCGACAGAATTTTTGAAGTCATCAAAAGCAGTGGAGGTAGAACTCATTATTAAATTTGATTGTTGAATGTTTTCATACTTTTCATACACTTTTCATACAATTCGTAGAATTTTTGTCTCTGGTCTTATGATTTTGATCATGTGTAAATCGCCTCATTTTATAAAAATGTAAATTTCTAAATAAAATGTTTGGAATGTAGCTTTTTGTTTCCATAACCTTTTAGATTGTAGTATTGGTAACCTTAAGTGGTAGGAGTTTAAAATCTATCCGTAAAAAAAAAAATATTTCTTTTTAAAGATTTTAAGTGGTTTTAAAATTTTGATCAGGAGTATATATATATATATATATATATATATTCAGTTTCTTATACCATAAGAAAGCAATTGGTATTTAACTAGTTGTAGCTATGTTCTCATCTACATCTAAAATTGACTTTTGTTTGTTCAAAATACTTATTTCTATCATTTCCTTTAGTCATTTAGTATTTGTCAAGTCCCACTTTTTTTACTGAGCTAATAATACTTTAAGGCACATGTGCAATACAAAAGAAGCTATAATTTTAGTAATAACAGAGTAAGAGCTAATCTATTTATTTCAATCTAAAAAGATTTTTACTTTTTCTTTACATTTGTCTGGTTCAATGATGAAAATAATCCTTAAATAAAAATTTTCAATAATTTTTTTTTAAATTAATTTTTTCATAAAAGCATTTTTATTTAAAATTATTGTTGTTTAAAAATTCATTGTTTTCATATATCAACATTTTTTTTCTGTTTTTTAAAATACAAAACAAAAATGTTTACTTTACCCTCACGATACATTTAAAAATTTACAGTTTCCTTTCAGAATAGTAATTACAGTTAACAATTACAAAAAACTGTGGTGATGCAGCATTATAATATTAGAAATATTATGTTAAAGTCATTATAATATTACTATAGTATAACTAAATCATGAGATATTAACAGTAATAAAACAAACTTAATAAATTGAAGAAATACTGTTTTGGTACCAATATGTTTTAAAATGTGTCATTATAATTCTTATGATGAGTTATTAATTCATTTTAGGAACATTTATTTTTCTTTGTTTCTTTTACAGAACTATTAAGATATCTTGATGCTCACTTATATTTGTCTTTAATATTTACAGACACTGCACAGCACAATCATTATGAAGTTAGATTCATGTTTGCCATTTACTCTCTATTTCACTTTTATAGAGCAACTAAGAAAATGACTTATTTGATGCTTGCAATTGATTGGTGAAGTGATTAATAGATCAATTCTATTTCTTTTAAAGAGACAGCCCTCAAGTAGATGGGAAAAGAAAGAAAATAACATGAAATATTGCCAATATTTTTAAAGAAAACTTTGCCTTTTCTTGATATTATTGATATTCCCTTTTTACTTTTAATATGTTATCAGTATCTTATTTTCTAACTGACCATTTTGTCTTTTATCCAATATTGTTTCAGACAGGAAACATCTTTCATCTTTTTTTCTTCAGACAAAACTAATTAATTGCATTAAGGCAATAAAGTTGAATATCAAGTTGCCAAGTTATTTCATTAAAAAGGATTTTATCAAATAATACATTACTGTCATTTTAACACCTTTGTCTTTTGTGGACCTTGAGAATAAGTTTTTCAAAATTCAATTTGTCTTTCTTTCAGATATTTCACTTTGTTTTCTTGCTGAAAAAAAGCACTTTTAAATTATTGTTTATATTTCAAATCATAGAAATAGTAAAATCCAAGTTATGTAGTATTTCAAAACATTTCTATTCAGTTTTCACACACTACATGTTTCAGTCTCTGAAAATTTAATCCATTTTACTTCAATAGTGTCTATATTTTTACCATCAATTTTTAAGATTTTTTATCAAATCATCAACAAGCAATTACAGGTGGTGATTAACATGAGATATTATGATCTTATCACAAGTGAAACTGAAATTTTAAAATATTTTTTGAGTGAATTTTTAAAAATCTTATTTGTTTATAGCTGACCTTTTGTAATTTCTAAAATCTCTAAACTTATAAAAATTTAACAGCTATGTAAATTGTATTTATCTACATTAGACATTTCAGTATAATCTTTTATTTATTCTGGCATTTCATAGCTTTTGTATTCAGCATCATTTTATGTACTTCATCATAAACATTGCTTAACTTTTTACACCAAAATTATTTTTTCAGTTTCTTTTCTAAAATTGTAAAAGGAAAACAAATAGTCATGATGAAATTCTTTATTCAAACTTTTATTACTGTGTTTTAAAAAGATTTGGTTCTTTAAAAATAAAATCTTCTTAGATGCTTTTGATTCTATAATATCAGGTTTGTGGTTGATTTAACATCTTTATTGAATGTTATGAAATATAGGAAGTTTTTTTACTCTTGGTTGGAGACAAGGTTTTCTTTTAATGATTGGATTTATAGCAATGAATATTATCTATTTAATACTTTTGATGCAATTTAAGACCTCTTAGCTACAAGGTTGCTAATCTAATCACCGAATCAAATATTCTAATACCGAGGACACTTCCTACTTAGCTTGCTGTGCTAGACATTTACTGCTATCATAGGTACTGAATTGTCATAACACTCTTTGGTTTTTTTTTTCTTAGTCATTGTTGTAATTCACAAGCCTAACTTGGTGAACCACACAAACGTATACCTTTGCTTGTCCACTCAGTAGTCACTGGACAAAAAACAACTTTTCTCTTTCTTTTAATCATTGCATGAGTAATTCATCTGATTATCCTTGGGGGTGCCATTCATCCCAACATGACCAGTGAAGATGTTACTCGTGTCTCTCTTGTACCTTACTATGAAACTACTACAATGACAACAAAGGTCAGAATGATAAAACGACAGAGGAAAAAGAAGAGAGCCAAAGAACAGCCATCACCTCATTCTTTGTCATCTCATCTTTCATATTTTACCCATGCATCCCAACCTGTATTACTCAGATCATCCCCTTATCCATGCTCACCTTCCCTACCTCACCATTCAAACTATTTCCATCTCTGTTCTTCAAAATCAGAACTTGACAAAATAGATGATTGTCAATTGTTTTGCTTACCCATCCATAAAAGTCTGTCTAAACTTGTGAAGGCAGAAAAACTATTTGAAGCCAGTTTCCTCTGTCTTTGGAACATACTCACTTCTTTTTTCCATGTGCAGGTCTACAAAGTGGTGGTCAATTCTGCTGGACGCACCTGGTTCATCTTTCGCCGCTACAATGAATTCCACTCCCTTTATGAAAAGGTAAGATAACAATTCTTTATTAGGATTTATTTCTATTATAATTTTTCATTTATTTCCATCTTTCAGTTTTTTTTTTTTTAGATAATCATTTTATTAGTTTTAAATTTTCTATTCTTAGCAGTCTTATTTAAACACTGTTTTTTTAAATTGCCTCTTCTTTGAGAAGAAATTCTTTAATAAGAAACTAACTTTTAATTGTAGTTATTCACTTTAAAATCTGAAATACAATATTGAAAAAATAATAGATACAATCTCTGATATAACTGTCGTGTTTTTATGCTACCCCTGAAACCTGTTAACTCATGACTCAAAGATCCCCCAAATAGCTTTTACATACCGACTTGTCTATGGTGTGAGTAATGCTTTGATATATATGATGTTAGTTATTCTTTTTAGCATTCTACCATCATTAGTTCATTATTGGTGTACTGATCAGGATTCCTCTAGATATACAATGATAATAAATCAAACCTAAAGCTAAATTTTTCACAATCAATATTTAAATACTTTTTTTTCCCCTAAAATCAGACCTTAAGATATATACTCCCCTTTAGTAAAGAAAAGTAGCATGAGGAAATTTTTTTTCAAAAGTAATGTTTACTTTAGTATTTGTTTTTAAATAAAAAGAATTGTATTTTTTCCATTATTAAGCTTTTTTAAATTTCAGTGATAAGCTTTGATTAAAACTATGATTAACTGTTCATTTTTTTCCTATATTATTAAAAAAATTGTCATTACTTTGTACTTAATTTTCAATTTACAAAAATACTACTTGAAATTTTTATGAAACAATGTTTTTGTAAGAATGTAATCCAAGTTTTCTGAAGTATATAATAAATTTGATTTTGCCAACAAATAGATAAGACAGTTTAATTAGACTAAGTTCATATACACACATTTAAACTCAAATTGTGTTAACAGGTATGAATATTTACAAAATTAAACAATAATAAAAATCTGAAGTTCTGAAATAGTGTTCACTATTCCATAAATTATTCAACTATTATTCTCATTTTTTAAACAACAATTTGAATTATGTGGGTTTTTTAATCTCTTTTAGCTATATATTGTATTCAGTAAATTATGTTCACAATTTATTTTAACATCAGTCACTACAATAGAATATATAGCATGCACCTTTGACACTTAGATCCCTGTGTTGTTCTGACAAGGTGATAGAATTTGACAAGTGTGGAAAGAGGAAAAATTGAATGAGATTCCAGATAACTACATGCTACATGCTGAAACATTACATTTAAAACAATAAAAGTAAAAGTAGTAGTCTGTAAAGTTTGAATCATTATGTTTTCAGCAAATTAACAGGGTTATCACAAATAAAACACTTTATGCAAATTACTAAATTTCATTATAGAAATGTATTCTTTCAGATTTAAAATCTTTTTATTCAATCTAAGGGATTTCAAGTAAGTGTCTTAATACAAGAACACGACCTTCCTTTATAATATATATTCTCATACATACATTACCAGTCAAAATGTAGCTTTTACTAACTATAATTGTCACAGCACCTTAAAATCATGTAATGTTTAGTGGCCCAGAATGATAAATCTGTAAGCTGTGTTCAAGTTTGGTAGAGTTAGTTACTTTCGCACAAATACCCTTAGGAAAAGTATGAATCTATTTTTTCTACCCCCATCCCCACCCCAAGTTAAATAACAGTGCAGACTGGGCTGGCAACCAGTCAAGGAGGAGGATAATTGTGTATTTAAAAGTGTAAGAAAAACCTGGCAAATCATATATTATATAATATGAATATTATGCAACCATAGGAAGAGATAAGTTACAAGTGGCATAAACAATTTTCAGAAATGCAGCAAGAATTTCAAGATTAATCAAAATGAATCTCAATGAGGTGAGCTGACATAAAATGATTGAATGAATTTCAATTGAAAACTTATTCTCCAGTTTCTAAATATATAAGTTAAAAGAATAAAATATGAATATGAAGAAAAATGTTTGAAAAAAGATAATTGCTTTAACTTTCCTTTCGGTGATTAAAATAAATTCAATTTAGTTGAATTTTCACACACACACACACACATATATATATATATATATATATATATATATATATCAAGAGGAAAACTATCTTTTCCTCACCTAAGCGTTTTGATGGACTTTATCAAGGCAAAGAATTTATATATATATATATAGTATAGCTGAATTACAGTAAATGATCATATATGCAGATTAATACATGTACAGCTTTCAAAATAACTGTTGTATCAACAGCACACAGATCCTATATTAATACATGGTATGTCCTCTTTTGGTGTTAATATAACCCTGTACTCTCACATGAATATAGTCATATAGATATCAAATATAATCTTGAATTTCATTATACCATGCCTTTTGCACTTTTTGATAGAATGCTACAAGTGATGTAAGTGGTGTTACTCTATACATGTTCAATAAGAAACGAATCTGATGATTGTGCCAATCAGAGAATTTGCCAAACATCTTGCAAAATAAATTGATTGGTACAGGGATTATTCAGCAGTACATTACATTACTTTTCTATAATTTTGGATGTATTGTTCAATATTCTTTTCACAAACACCAAGGTGAGTAAGATTTGTAACTTGTGACAGGTCACATGATAATACCAGAAGTTGAGCCTTTGTTTTATGGAGAATGTTGCACCCCAAATCAGCAACACAGATGTAAATGATTATCACTTATATAATGATGAAACCTGCTCTCATCACTGAGCACCACAAGATACCATGATACCATAGGAGACTTGCATGATGATGTTATAGCTTAAATGAAAGTTTGGATAGATGCATATGTCTAGAGTCCTGTTGTAGGTAAACAATTCCCAACTAACAGTATTGACAATCCAAGAATCAAATTTTCTCTGAGCTGTGCTATGTACTTGATACATTTTATCATTAGTCCCTTTATAATGTGTCAAACATGGTGAGCATCTCTGCTACATGGCCATTCGGATCCTGGTCTATGGGTGTAGGAATATTGATTTGGCATCATCAAAATACTGTCCAACATGCACATCAATTCTTTGAAAAGATCATACAAACTTGTAATTAACCAAGAGGTGTGTATGTGTGTGTCTTTGTGGAATGCAACCTGTTTACACTAGATTATTTCACTAGACTGAACTGTATTGCAGAATGCATCATCTAAAGCTCAAATACAGTGCAATAGTATAAATATGTTACATCCTAAGATGACTTAAAATATTGAAATTAAAATATCTACTACCGACCAGCATGCATATTTTCTCTCCATCAAAATTGATATCATCCTTTAGAGTATAACACTTTCATTTCTCAGTGTGTATTTGTATAATTATGATGAACATTCAACACACATACAAAGATCAAAAAGGTCATGATGTTTTACGTATTTAGTTCACCATTTGCAATTTGAAGAAGGTACTTGTTCAGACTGTCATGCCTGATATAACTAGCGAGAGACTTCTGTACAAATTCTAAACACATACACATATATAATGGCTACAAATTTGCTGGTGGGTTTGGACTTTTGAATAGCATACAAGTAACTATATAAGAAAAGAGAAAGACCCATCACATTTCAGTTGTCTGGCCAGACCATTGATAAAAAGTTAATTGAAAATTGACTTAAAATACAAAATGTTTAATTTAATAAAACTAATAAATGCTGTTGTACTTTCAGTATTTTACTGTTATTTTACAAAACTTTAATACTATTATGATTACTTCATTTTAGTAAATATATAAGTCTCCTGTAAACAGCAGTCTGTTTACCAACATTTCATAATGAAACAATAAATTTGATTATTATGAATCCATTGGTAATCTTCTGTTTTATATAATGTTGATTAATTTCAATGTCTTCACTTGATCTTTACTAATCTCAACTGGAGGGTCATTCAACAAGAAAGGATACATTTGATCAGACAAGGTACCATTTTATAAACTGCATAAATCTTCTTTACATTTAAGTTTCACTTTTACCTTTGTTAAAGAAAATATGATGCTGAAATGTTGCTCATCTTCTGTCTGATATCAGTAAACAAAAATATTAATATTTAAAAGACTTCTAATGACAAACAAATGAATGAGCTCTTTGCTTAACACAGTCCTCCTAATAACAGTTGTTTTGTTTGAAACTTTGAGATAGGTTGTTGTTAATATTTAATGCACTCTTAATAATATCTTTAATTTCTACCATATTTCTGCTTGTTCATTCATTTTTTTTATACAATTTTTTTAAAGTATTGGATCTATTGTTGATCCAGCAGCTACACTGCCATCTATAATTTCCCAGACACTATGCAATTCAAAACAAAAAATTGCCTTGAAGTCAAAGCACAAGACAGTGTAAACATAAGAGAAATGAAAAAAAAAAAAAATATATATATATATATATACACATCAAGTTAAAAGGAACTTCTTGAATATTGACAACTACTGGAAACAATACCAAATTAAAGAACCTATGTTAGTAAATGGTATTATTTTTAAACATTTCTGTCTATAGCAAGAAATATTTATGGATAACTATATAGTTATAAGTTAGATTAATTTGTCATTAAGATAGCTTTCTGAGAGTGAATTGCATCGTGGTGCACAACTGACCCTACTATACTGTGCAGTTTACAAAATATAAAACAAACAACACACATACATAAAATATAAAATGATGACAATTTACCTCTCTCACTGTGTGTCGGGTTGTTTGCAACTAAACCGATGACCCTGTCAAATGGCAGAAGAGCTCCCATAAGCCAATGGCCACCTACACAAGCAATCAGCTATGGTATCAATAGTCCTTGCCAACCTGCATGGCCAAGTGTGGTGAGTGCAGCGTATCCACTGAAACGATGGATTTGGAGATTAAAAACAGATGCAGATGTCAAAAAAAATGTTTTAGTTAAGCTGATGCAGAATAATAATAAAATGCTGAACTTTACAATAAAAGAAAAATGCAGGTATACTAATCCCTTTTTTTTTAATCAATAAAATACATTCATAGTTGTTAGTGTTTATAATTTATAGATATTGTAGATTTTAGAAATATGAAAATGTATTAAGTGGTATGAAAATATTGCAAATATTACTTGACACAATTATAAGTAATCCCTGAATTAATGTCAAAATATAGCATTGTAGGCAGATATACTCCTTTGTTATTCCCAGTGTTGTTGTTGGACTTGAAACTTGATCATTGTATTTTTAGACTAGAGGGTCTAACTTTCTGTAAAAATGGAATCACGATTTTGAAATGGATTCTTTTTTTCTAACAGAATTGTTAACTGCAATTTTAAATTATTACTAAGGTTGCCTTTCCTAACCATTTCCTTGGATAGACATCAGAGGATAAAGTCGGTAATTACATCCTCCTTACCTACTGTCTCCTTACAGTTTACAGTATTTAGGAAGCAAGTTTTATAAAGTTGGCTTGATTTTAAAAAATTATGAATTAAAAAAAACAAATTACTTGATGAGCCAACAGCTATTCTTTTACAAAATGTACGTCCTGCTTTTAAAGATTTTGATATTTCTCAATGTCCAAATCATTAACACTGACAGCACATATTAAATAGAAATACATTTCAAGATCATCAGCTTCATTATTTTTGCTAATTTTAAAACTTTGGCAAACACAGACAGTGCAAAAAGGATGATTTTTCTTAGGCCAATGCTTTTTTTGCTTACTTTCACTCTTTGGTAATGGTTATTCTCTTAAAAAATGATGATTAGAATTGTAATAAAACTTTAACATATGAAAGTAGATTTATACATTTTCTTTGTTTTTGAAAATTTACAATAAAATTATTAAACACTATAAAAAATGTAATTGATAAGGTAGAATCTTTGAGTGAAGCCAGTTTTGAACATCATTTTCAAGAATGCTTCTAAGTAGGTACCTCCACTCAATTTTCAATACCTAAGTTTTAAATTGAATTTTTAAAAAATAAAAACTTTTTCTTGAAAGCTAAATGATTAAATTTACTATTTCCTTTAAGCAAAATACCTGGGTGTATTTCAAACAGAAATTATGTTAATTGGAATCTAAAATTTTGAGATTTGTTTTTTTTAATTTTCAATTTTTCAGCCATTTTTTCGAGCAATCAACACATTTGTAAACAAAAGTTAATTCTTGGATTTAAAAATCTTGCAAAAATAAAATATACATCTCTCACTGGTTATTTTTGGAAAATTATCAAATTTGAAGTTAAATTAATCTGATTTGCAACAAATATAACTTGTTTATAGCATGAAATTAGGATAAAAGTATTTCTTAATCACAAAGATTTGACTCGTTGACCTTTTAAGTAGGCAATGACAGCACCTGTTATCAATCAATCTGGATGTATGTTGATCAAAAGTTGACATAACCCAGTTTATCATTTCATAAGGGGAATAACCCTTAAAACATGTGACCTTTTAATGATAAGTCTCTTATAAGTTTCTATAGCAAAAGAAAATGTGCAGTTTAACATAATAAAAAAAAATTTTTTTTAAATCATTATAAGTCTTAATAAAAATTATTTGTATTAAGCTTATGAATTTTCACTTTGTCAATAAAGTCTATTTTTAATGACCTGCTTCTAAGAATAAGTTTTGTTTAACGGCATATCAACCTCTGTGGGTTATTTAATGCCAAAAAGGTAGGGTTTTAAGGTATTTTTTTTTAATGTTTGGTTACAGTGAGAAGGTTGATTTCATAAAATTTTAATGAAAATTTTAAATTCTTTTTATTTTAGAAAACTGAAGACGTTTTCTAGTTTTGTATTCAAAAATGTATTGCTGGTAATAATTTTTTTTCCCTTCAAAAATGTATTATGGCAATAATTATTTTTTTCCTTCAAAAATGTATTGTTGGCAATATTTTTCTTTCAAAGTCTATTTTTATGTATATATTTTCATAAAAGTCCACTTTTATACTTTCATAATGTTTTGACCCCAGTTTGGAGGTTAACTATTTTCCCATAACTGGGACCCTAACAGGTGTTGCCACTCCGGATCAGAGTGGACCTAGGTACAACAGCAATTAAGAGGTGGTTTCATGCTCCTCACAACCTCCCAATCAGAGGCCATTTTGCCGGATGCAGTTTACTGTCATACCCTCTAAGAATAAGTCTCAGCTGTTAAAATCAGCATTTTGTATCCTGAATTTTACTGGATTCAAACATATATTATTAGCCAAAAGTTTGGGAACACCCTCTGAATTGAAGTTTGCATGTCTTTCAAAACTAATTTACTAGCTTATTTTGGGTCAGAGAAACTGTTATCTTCCTTAAAGATTTTACCATATGTTTAATAATAATAATAAAATTAACCCATTACTGCGTAAAGTTTCCTTAAAATTGTAGTTATTTTTACCTAGTCTTCCTTGCTGACTATAATATTAATCTTTAGACTGACAGATATTAAATTTTAAATACAGCACCCCCGCTTCTCTAAGAATGTGGACATCATGTACAAATGAGTTAAATAGTTTCAGTCTCCTAGCTTAGTAGGATTTAATTAAATTTACTAATTATAAAATTCAGAGGCTTCTCCCAAACTTTCAGCCTGTAAGTGTGCCTTTTGTACTAGAAGAAAATATACAGCTGTTTTAGTCATGAAACAGCTCTAAATAAGTTGTTTTTTTTTGTTTTTGTTTTGTTTTTTTTTATGGGTGGGGTACTGTGTTTATTAATCATGTAATTAACCATCTCCATACAGGAAACTTCGACATTCATTGCTTGAACAGTTTAGCATTACTGTTAGTTGGAATTTATCAAATGTTTCCTTTAAAACAGTTTTCAGAAAAATAGCTTTCACTAATTATTATCACATTATCTTATATTAATGGGAGTTTGCTTTTTAACCTTTTCTTTAAAATAGTGTAGCAAATGTCTTGATTATATCCTTATTTTCATATCTAGTTACATGTGCTACCCATTTTTGTTGTTGCTATTGCTGAAAGTCTTCAAGTGATGTGGATTTTGTTATTTGGTCAAGCTTTATGATTCTATAGTATCATTCTATAAGATCTGGTTTTTAAGATCAAGAGGATTCATTCACTTGAAGCCAATTTTAATCATTGATCTAAGGAAATGGCTGAAAATTCTCAATAAGAAGCAGTTTCACATCATGATAATTTTTTTTTTTAATCATTTCACCCCAAGCAAGGCGGAAATGCCACTGATGTGCAGGGGGCTGCATAAATGTAAAAAGATTAATCAGAAAAGAGTGAGGAGTACAAACTAGTTAGAAAGGAACAATAGAAAGCTGAGAAAGCAGGTGCAATGACAGATACATAGGCGGAGAGAAAGGGAGGGTTATACAGGGGTGGGGAGAGAGCTAGAGTCCAGTGGTTAGTAGATGAGTATTGACTTTGCATTTAAATTTCTGGAGGTTGTAGCCATCAGGAAAGCAAGAATACGGGAGCGAGTTCCACAGAATACGGGAAGTGCGAGAGAAGAAGTTATGGTTTGCAAGATTAGTTTTAATCATTTTTTTTTTCTTGAGCTAAAGAGGATCAATTATATTCAGCTTTTGCACTCTTATTTCTGGCATTTTAGAAATTTAGTGGTTCTTCCAATAAATTTCTGAATGATTGAAATTAATGTTACAAAATTAATGTTGAAATTAATGTATTGAGAGAAAATCATTGTTTCTCACTTATTCTCAAAAATAGTTGGCAATAAAAGTAGCCTATATTTTATTAACCTTACATAAATATTTTGATATGTTTGAGTTATTTTGAAATTTTCACCTTTGTTCTTCCCCAGTTTCTTTTTTGCAGTATATATTTTTTTTTTTTTTTAGACTATACACATCATAAAAGTAATATTATGGGTGTGAAAAAATTTGTTCAGTCAAATCTGTTATACTTTGGAAAAAAAGAGGAAACCAAAAAATTTGAAGAGAAGACTATTAATGTCTAAAGTCATATAATGAATTCTTAAATCAAGTCTGTTTGAGACAAGAGGTGGTCTTTTTGTATTTGGCAAAGAAGAGTTCAGCAATTGTTTTGATTCCATTTTCTGACACAACTAATAGCACAGTTGGAGTGGTTCAACAGAGCATGATTAAGGAAAACCTGCATGCAACAATGAACTAAAGAATCTTGTGTATGCTGATATAATAAGGGAAACAGCTCGTCATTTTAGTCTTTGTTTTTTTCTGTTTAAATCACTCTCTCTCTCATTTTTTAATTATGCCTTTCTTTCAATCTCTTGTGCTTATTTATTTCCTCTTCCTTTTTTCCATGTCTCCTCTTTCTTTAATTTTATTTTCTTGCTTTCACTCCTCTCGTTTTTACTCATCCTTTCTTTAATTGTCTCTTAAACTCTCATTCTCTTCTTACCATTTTCCTCAAATGTCTCTATTTTCTTAAAAAACATTTTTTAAATCTCATCCTCTTTCTATTTACACTATCTATTGTAAATTGTTTTCTTTCTTTTTTTAAAAATTTATTTCTAATACGTCAATAAAGCTGCATGTTTTCAATTGGTTGTTGACCCTGCTATGTATGCCATGCATTGCTTTCCTCTGTCTCTCTTTCCCTCTATCCATCCAGTGATTATCAGATTCTCCCAGCCCTCCTTCCTCATTACATGTCCCAGAAACTTCAGCTGTCTTTTTCTGATGTATAAGTATAAGTTTCCTCTTCATTTCTATCCTCTTATGCATCCGACAGCAAGGCCTCTGATTTGGAGGTTGTAAGGAGCATGGAACCACCTCTTAATTGCTATTGTTCCCAAATCCACCCTGATACGAAGTAATACCACTCGTTAGGGTCACAGCTATGGACAAATAGTTAACCTCCAAACTGGGGTCAAAACATTATTAAAATATAAAAATAGACTTATATAGAAATATATACATAAAACTAGACTTTTATAGAAAAATATATATTTTTTAAGGAAAAATATTACCAACAATAAATTTTTGAAGGAAAAAAAATTATTACCTTAATAAATTTTTGAAGGAAAAAAATTATTACCAGCAATACATTTTTGAATACAAAACTAGAAAACATCTTCAGTTTTCTAAAATTAAAAAATATTTCATCAAAATCTGACTAAATCAAACATTGAAAAATACCTTAAAACTCCACCTTTTTGGCCTTAAATAACCCACAGAGGTTGATATGCTGCTAAACAAAACTCAAACTCTATCCTCTCAAAAACGTTGTTGCTAACATATTCCAGCCATGGTATGCTCAGCAGCCTTCTGTAGAACTGTATTTTGGGGGCTTCAAGTCTTTCCTTCATCTTTGACGAGATTGTTCAGCATTCACTGATGTCTGTCCTTCAATATGAAGGACAGACATCATATAACAACCCAGTACTCTCTTCTTTGTTTCCAACAAAATGTTCCTGTCTCTCAATACTCTACTCAGCTTTTGGAATGCATTCTTGGCCATGCCAATTCACCTTTGGATCACAGTATCACACTTTCTGTCCTCTGTTAGAACACTTTCCAGATATTTAAATTTATGTACCGGGTTGACTTCAGTATCCTCAACTTGTAGTTGGTATTTTGGGCTTCTCTTTTTACTGATGACCATGTATTCAGTTTTCTTGTAGTCTTAGTCCTTTCTTTTCACTTTCTTTACCTACCTTCTGATTTACTGATAGGTTTCTCTATACCATTTTCACTGACATATTATTAGAGATTTCCTTCTCAAAGATGAAGTGCATTCAGTTTCATCTACCCATAGCAGTAACAGGTTTTACTGGACTATATCATACCATTTGTTGGTAGCAGAAATCAAGGAAGAACAATGTTATCTATGAATGAGTAGTAGTAGGAGACAAGATTCCACCTTAATGTGATTCAAAGAAAAAATTTGTATCATCAACTCTGCTGCAAACAATCTACTCTTGCTTGGAAAACTGTAAAGATCAGTGACAGAATATCAACAAATAAATCCAAGTTAAAGGCCAATTGTCAGACTGATTAAATGACAAAGACCATTTTCAAAATCTCTTGGGAAATGTACCTGAGATTTGAGATACTGAGGTCAAGCAAATCATTAAACTTCCTCATTAAACTTAAATCATTAAACTTGGAAACTTCACAAATGCAGAACTTGAAACCACTTAAAAAAAGAAAACACCAAAAGTAGAAAGGCAGCAGGAGTTGGGAACATTCTTCTGGAAGTTTGAAAGACCAAGATTGCAATAATATTCTACTGCAGCTCTGTAACTCCTCATATAATGGAGAAGTCATAAGGATGAACAGAAATTTGCATTTTTACTTTACCAAAGAAAGGAGATCTAGGATCAACAAAAATTTAATGAGGAATCACACTTACCTCCATTACAGCACAGATTTACAACTCAGTTTCTCAACAGAATACAGCCAGAAGTAGAGAAGTTTCTCCATAAAAAATCAAAATGACTTTCAAAAAATAGATTAACCGTTGGACAAATCCTGACTGCTCAACAGATTATTGAGTATGTCAAGGCAAAGAATCTACAGGCTGCTTTACATAGGCGAAAAATGGTGAAGATCATTCTGGCAACCCCTCCCCTGAGATAGTAACTACCATAATGATGTTGTACAAAAATGCCATCATCTAAATCATCTAGAAAATGCTTCCAATGATGTTCAACACTATGTCAATGTCTCTAAAACTGAATTCATAGGCTTCAACCAGCAAAGGCTCAATACAAAACTGTCTCAGGTGAATTTATAAAATGTCAAATTTTTTACATACCTAGGAAGCAAGATAAATTCTACTGAAAAGAGTGTAAAATTTTGTATAGCTAAAAGCTGGACTGCCTTGAATAAAATGGATGTAATCTGAAATTTGATCTATTAGACAACCTCAAGCAGAGATTCTTCCAAGCCACTGTAAAGGTGGTGCTATTGTTTAGACATTAACAAAAAACTTTAAGCTTGATGAAACCTACACTCAGATGCTGTAGCTATACTTAACATCTCTTAAAGACAACATCCAACTAAATTTCAGCTCTGGTCTCATCCCTGATATTTCTACAATCTTAACACAAACACAGAATACATTTTGCAGAATACTGCTGGCAAACAAAACAAACTCATGAGTGATCTACTGCTCTGGACACCTAGTCATGGTAGCAAAATGGGTTGGTTGCCCAGCAACCACTTATATTGACAAGCTATATTATGAAACTGAATGCCACCCTAATGACCTTCCAACCTTGATGCAAGGCTATGATGGTTGGCATGATATTCATAAATGTCTGAGACCAAATAAAAATATTAAAAATTAAAGAAATGATAAATAAAATGCACATATACTTATACAGGAATGTGGAAAATTTTTAAACTACTTTCTAAAATTTGACCAAACATCAAATTTTCTTTTTGCAGTGGTGTTAGTGGAGCTTAGAACATTTCAATACTTCTTCATGTGTTATATAATGTTCTTAAATCATTTGTTAATATCAAGGATAGTTATGACTTGAAAGTGAATTAAATATTTTATAATAAAGAATAATTGTTATAATAAACATTAATTCGCATATCTCCTAAAATTGTTCAATAATTCTTTTTGAGTGGAAAGAAATATAAACAGTGTCCACATTTGAACTTCTTATACACATTTAATGTTCTATTTTCAAAACATTTAAAACTTTTTAAAAAAATAATGTGTCATTTCAGCACACATAAAATTTTTCAACTTTATTGCTGCATTTATTTTTTATTGTGAAAGTTAAATGCCAATTAATATCTGTAGCTGCAATGAATAAACATTTTCTGAAATGAGGAATTATCATTATTTACATCCAAGCAATTTCCCTCATTTTTGTTATTGTCACAATGTTTCAGCTGCTGTGCTCTCTGGGTTTCTTTAGATGCTTGTCAATCTAGGTAATCTTCAGGAAATTTCACACTAAACCCTTTATTTAAATTGCATAGGTTATTTTTGTTTACCAGTCCATCTCTATGGATAGCTTGTCTTATTCTTGTTTCATATTACTCAGTTATTTTTTGCACTATTTCCACTGAACCTAAGTCTGCACTACCCAACATTACTTTGTCTTAATGTAAATCTTTCATAAAACCATTCACTTTTTACTATTTCATCTTATGAAAGATTTTATTTTCTATATTTCTGAAAACATAAGAAAGAAATTATATATATTTATACACATATATTATTTGTTTGAACATTATTTTTAATAGATACTTGAATTTGAGTAGTCTGTTTTTAATTAAACAGTATATTTTTATATATATATATATATATATATATATATTTATGGTCCTGAATATTTTGGAGAAATTTTGTTAGGAAAATATGTCATTCGGCAGAATTTGAACCTGCAACCCCTAACAACATGGGAAGCCATCAATTGATCTGATGCGTCTTAGATGGCTCAACCACAAATGATTTCACAGTCTAAACAAAGCCAAATCAAGCCTTATAAACACAAATTTTCAATTTCTCATAATATCCATCTTTGCTCTGAAAGCATATTTTGATGTAAATAGAGAATGTTACAGAAAGTTCTGGAGATTTATGAAATGGATTAACAACTGACATATTTTGATTTGTTTGTTTGAACATTATTTTAATACATACTCGTATTTGAGTAGATACTCTGTTTTTAATTAAACAGTATATATATATATTATATTTTAGAACATGTATTTAGTTTTTCTATATATATCCATGACAAAGGTACATTTGTTTCAACATTGAAAGTTCAATGTCTCATCAGACGGTGTGAAAAGTAATGGAAAGCCTCTTTCCTTATATTTGTTTAGTTTTGTTAGATGTTGGTGGGGGTTAGTGATAGGGGAATAAGTCTCTGACTGTTGGAAATTTTGGAGAGGGTGTTTTTTTTTAAAGTGGTTGATTAATGAGAGTCTTTGATTTCTAGATAGATTTAACCTAGTAAGTTTTTATTATCTAGTGACTATACTATATGGTTTGGATTTCTTAGAAGAGCTGGTATTGGGTGGCGCTGGATATTTTTATTTAAGCAGAGTCTTTATAATTAATGTAAGTTTGTATATTTAATCTTAAGTTTGGATTTAGGGAATATATTTCTTCTATTAAATTTATATTTAGAATTATTAATTAGATCATAGTTTGGAAACCGTTTTTCTATTAAATTTTAAATTTCTATTCTTATATCTAGTCAATTGTGTATGTGGTGGGGGTATATATATATATATATATATATATATATATATATATATATATATACACCAGCCTGAATATTTTTGAGAAATTTTGTTAGGAAATATTTTAACAAAATGTAGCTTTCCCTTAATTTTTCAGTATTATCTGTGAATTGCCATACATTCGTAGAGAAAAATAGTGGAAAAATTTCTTGTCTTCTCCATGGTTTGACTGGGATGCCTTTCGTGATTTCCTCTGCAACGTCCCTTGGGGAAAAGTGTTCAACCTATTAGTTGATGACTGTGCCTCTGAGGTCTCGTCATGGGTGAAAGCTGGTATTGATGCCTTCATACCCACCAGGAAGTATTGCTTGAAACCTCATTCCTCTCCGTGGTTCTCTCTGGCCTGCTCAGCCGCCATTGCCCACAGGAACCATTACTTCCATCTATTCTGGAGACAGTCAACTGATCACAATAGGCGCCTGTTCATATCTGCTCGCAATGAGTGCAAGAGAACCCTAAATGATGTCAAACAGTTGTTTGCTGAGAGAATGCGACAGCACATAGCTGACCGCAAGTTCGGCTCCAAGGACTACTAGAGGATTTGTAAACGAGTGCTCAACAATAGGAAATCCTCAATACCTCCTTTAATCCATGGATTTGAGGTTCTCACGTCATCTGCGGACAAAGCTGAGTGCTTTGCCCACAGATTCTCATCCAACTCCACATTCGACTCGTCCAGAGTACACCCACCCGACTTCCCTATTAGAATTGAGGCCAAACTGCATGACGTATATATTACCCCGACAGTAGTATCCAGAGTAATTTCAAAACTCGACCCCTATAAGGCGTGTGGAGACGATGGAATCCCGGTGATAGTCCTTAAGAGGTGTGCTCCTGAACTTTCCCCTGTCCTCTCTAAACTATTTAACTCCTGCCTTTCTGCTTCCTGCTTTCCTGCATGCTGGAAGTTCTCTTCAGTCGTTCCTGTATTTAAGAATTGTGGTGAACCCTCGGACCCATCCAACTATCGCCCTATCAGTCTTCTACCGATATTCGGGAAAGTATTTGAGGCTATAATCAATGCTGAAATAGTTCATCATCTCACCGCCCACAAACTGTTCTCCGACAGGCAATATGGATTCCGCTTTGCCAGGTCCATGGCCAACCTGCTAACAACCGTAACGGAGTACATGCTACAGGCCCTTGATTAGTCTGACGAGGCTCGTGCGGTTGCTCTGGACATCTCCAAGGCTTTCGACAGGGTTTGGCACTCTGGCCTCCTATACAAACTACGCAGTTATGGTATTACCGGTCGCCTGCTTGACCTAATCCAATCTTTCTTTTTTCAAACTGAAGGTCATTTTAAATGGGCGTGCCTCTTCGTCCTACAGCACGAATGCTGGTGTCCCACAGGGCTCTATTCTGGGCCCGACGCTCTTCCTTATTTTCATCAATGACTTCCCAGATGAGATCAAGTCCCAAGTAGGCATCTACGCAGATGACACTACAATATACTCCCGCACCAGTAAGAAACCTGTCGTGGCGGACAGACATAATCTCGCTGCTGACCTTGAACGGGATCTACACTCTGTGGTGAACTGGGTCAAGAAGTGGCTTGTCAACTTCAATTCATCTAAGACCAAGCTGTTGTCTGTCAACCATTACAGGCAACCTCTCCTGCCTTCCATAAGCATGGACCAAGCGATTCTCCCGGAGAGTAATACACTATGCCTCCTCGGACTTACCCTGTCCTCAGACCTCAAATGGAACCACTATATTGAATCCATAGCAAAATCTACTGCTAAGAAGGTTGGGTCACTATGTCGATCCAGGATGTTTTTTGACACCTGAATCCATCCTGCATATATACAAGTCAACCATCTGTTCGTGCATGGAGTACTGCTGCCATTTATGGTCAGGTGCCCCTGCCGTTCTCCTCAGTGTTCTTGACAGGCTTCAAAGGAGAGTCTGTAATGTGATAGGTACTGATCTGGTGGCTCGACTGCAGCCACTTCCCCACCGTCGAAATGTGGCCTCCCTTTGTCTGTTCTATAAATACTTTCATGGCTTCTGCTCAGACGAACTTAAGTCACTGATGCCTCCTCAACAGGTGTTTACTCGTGCAACCAGACTGGCAACTGGGTCCCACCCATTCACAGTTAGGTTAGCCAAATGCAGACGACAATTCTACTCCTGCAGCTTCTTCTCTCACACTTCCCGCCTGTGGAACTCGCTCCCGTATTTTTGCTTTCCTGATGGCTACAACCTCCAGAAATTTAAATGCAAAATCAATACTCATCTACTAACCACTGGACTCTAACTCTCTCCCCATCCCCGTATAACCTTCCCTTTCTCTCCACCTATGTATCTGTCATCACACCTGCTTTCTCAGCTTTCTATTGTTCCTTTCTAACTAGTTTGTACTCCTCACTCTTTTCTAATTAATCTTTTTACACTTATGTAGCCCCCTGCACATCAGTGGTGTTTCCGCCTTGCTCGGGGTGAAATGATTAAAAAAAAAAAAAAATCTAAAATTGAAAAGCTTAGTACAAATCACTTTGCACCAACATTTTTTAAATGATTTTTTATGAATTTTTTTATGTATATAAAATATTATATAATATATTATATAATATCCCCTTTTTTTTAAGTATGCCCAACCATACACAACATGAGGAGAGTGAAGAGGAAGATGAACCAGTTACAGGGGGTATCAGAGAAAGGGCAAGAGAAGGATGGTAACACAGATGTGAAGATAGAGAGAAAGGAAAAGAACAAGATACACGGGGTGATGTAGAAAGGACTGGAGTCAAGTGGATAAGAGATGGGAATTAACATTGCATTTAAATTCCTGGAGGTTGTAGCCGTCATGAAAGCAAGTATAGGAAAGGGAGTTCCACGGGGGAAGTACGAGAAAAGTTGGTGTAGAATTGTTAGCTGCATTTGGTTGATTTAACTGTAAAAGGGTGGGACCTTGTTGCCAGTCTGGTTGCATGAGTAAATTCTTGTGGAGGAGGCACCAGTGATCTAAGTTCGTCAGAGCAGAAGCCATGAAAATATTTGTAGAAGAGACAGAGGAAAGCAACATCTTGCTGGTGAGAAAGTGACTGAAGTTGAGCTGCCAGGTTGGGACCAATCACATTACAGATTCTTCTTTGAAGCCTGTCGAGAACACTGAAATAACCAGATATGACAACTGTATCACAAAATGAGAGCAATGGCTATAGTAAATTTAAAGTCAACATTCCTCAAATTACAGAGAATATTTTCCAACATTCTTAGAATTACTGAATATTTAAAAATTATGTAAAAAGCACTTCACCTGTCATTCTCTTAAATTATATTTTAACAAATAAAGTCTCTGTCGAAATATGTCAATACCTGCTTTCAGTACTTCATGTGATTGTTAACAAGTAAGGAATTATTAAATAATCACTACTGTTTGTTTTAAAAATACAATATCTGTTATTTTAAAATTAAAGTAAATAATAAGGTTTTTTTTTGGTTTTTTTTTAAATCAAATTAATTATACTTTAAATCAGCTAATATTCCTCAAATAAAGTTTTAGAAATGTATATTTTATTTTTGGAAGATTTTTAAAACCAAGAATTAACTTTTATTTACAAATATTTGAAAATATGTAAAAATAGCCAATTTCATTTATAGCGACAAAAAATTTGATTCTGTTTTAGAGCAGCTGACACTCCTTCAGTACTCTCAAATATGGAATGGTCTGTGACCCAAAATAGCTATATAGATAAAGATTAATAACAGTCAGGAATTGACGATTATTATTGGACTGTGCTCTTTGCATCTCTAATAACTTAACCTCTCCTTTCTTTCTCATTATTGTTGATCTGTCTTATTTGTACTTTATATCCATTAGCACAGATATTGTGCTGCAGATACTTCAGTATACATCTGATATCATACTGCCACCTTGGTGATGCAACAGAATCCAGTCAATATAACTTCTATTTGAAATACACAAGTATTTTGCTTAGTGGAAATAGTAAATTTAATCATTTAACTTTCAATTAAAGCTAAAAAGAATGCTTCAAGAATGCTTTTTCATTTTTAAAAATTTGTTTTAAACCTTAAGGTATTGAAAATAGTGGAAGTATGTATATTTCACAAATTAATGGTTTCTTAACCAAACATAAGAGGTTAGCTTTTGCTATGATGATCAATCTAAACAAATTTATGGTAATTTCAATGTTGAATCAACTTATTTGTTATGTCCAAATTTTGGAAGATTTTGCCTTGAGAAGAATAGTGTCATTTAAATTGGATAAATATTGGAATTCACCATAGATTGAATTTTACATTATTTTTTTTTTCGTGGGGGCTGATTTAATCTCAAATTAAGTCCATTTACTTGATAAATAAGTAAAAATAAAACTTCTGTTTAGAAAGTTGGACTGAATCTTTTTCTCTTCAATATTCAGCTGTGTAAATGTGCCCTTAGCAACCTTAAGCCAAATGTGTTTACTAATCACCCCACAGTGAGTTGACTGATCATTTTACTGTGTGATGATCTCATTATATGAATCAACTTTACGACATCAAAAGAACTGCACTAGCAGACATGGGTGATGAGTGCTTGCCAGCATCAAGGCAATATAAACATAGGAAAACAGATAAAGATTTCCTCTATTCCCTAGAGCAAATATTATATCTACTGCTTTGTATGAAATGATAAAATCAGCATGTCCCTTGTTAGGATTTCTGTTGTGCATCAGAGGAATGTAAAAGAAGTGATTCATCTGAAATGGATTACAGCAAAATACAACTAAACCAGGTCCTTGTAAAACGATGATTTGTCTTCATCACAAAAATTTCTGTAGCTACTTTAGCAACTGAATAAAAGCTTTGCTCTTTTCTCAATCTGATTAAATAAAACTGAAGCACATAAACTTTCAAACTTGTTTAGTATTTATTGGCCAGTTCATCTTGATCATCATAGGGAGAAGAAAGATTTGAGACTCAGTGAACTTGATAGATATTTATAGAATGAGTTGGTAAATTTATCAGCTATCCCAACTTTATCACTACAGTGAGTTACCTGAATATATCTGTATACCTTACATGTATCAAGGTATATTGGTAGGTCTGCATAGATACATGATTTAATTCCGTACACTGTATTGATCTTACAGACTTTATTGATCAGGATTGTTATGTCTTTTTTTTTTTTTTTTAACTTGCCCACAGGCACAGCTATCACGAAGATAAGGATGGAAGGTTAAACAGCTTCCACAAAGATAAGGATGTTATTTTTCCATAGCTCTGTGATTACCTTTTATTGATTGGTATATAACTTGTCTTGGAGGAATTTGCAGCTGGAGAAAATTGCCACTTTCACAAAAATGTCTTTAACCCTTTGATGGCACAGGTTGTATGCATATTTGTGCAAATATGTTACATGTCATGTGATCTTCATTTTTGTGGGTACATGAGATCTAAAAGTTTACGATGATGCAAAATTTTTATAACATGTTCTTTATAAAGTCTTTTAATTCTTATAAAAGTAGTTTTTCTGACTTTAAATTTTGTATTCCATCTTTAAAAACATAATCAGTTTTGCTTCTATAAATATTTCAAGAAATCGTACCACTTACTAGACAAGAGATTCTATATAGAGTGAAAAAAAATAATTCAATGATTCTGATAGTAACACTTCTGAAGAATTCGCCATATGTAGAAGGTTTCTCATTGACTTCGTTGCCCAGAAAAGAAGTATTTCTTTCTTAATGTATGATTCAATCAAACCTATTGCTTACTGTAATAGATTATCCAGGTTTCAGCTATTCATAATAAAGAATCCTCTTTGAATTCCACTAAGTTTTAAAAAAAAAAAGTACATTCCTGTTCTGTAGATTTTATTTAGGTTTAGGTGTTAAAGCTGTTCTAGAATTAATTTTTCTCATCACATTGACTATAAATTAATTTTTCTTGTCACCACTTTTGACAAGTATTTAAACATTGGCATTCTTTTTTGTAAATTCATGTAATCACTTTCTTAGATTCAGTTTTTTTCCTTAAGGTTTTATACAATACATTACAATTTATTTAAAAACACAAATATAAATAATTGAGAAAATTTAAAAACACTTCCAAGATTTTCTTAGCATTGTGGAAAAGCTGGTGCTTAGAAACTTTACCTCAGCTAATTATTTAATCAAACTTTGTTGAATGATTTCAAGTTTCCCTAAACCTCTTTTTTATTTTTTATTTTTTTAAATATTAGTACAAAAAGTGTTCAATGTACTGACTGTTGGGTGTTACAACCAGTCAGTAAAAAACTTATTCTAGTACAATCTGGTACAATCTGTCAGTACAAATAAAACAAGAAGTAGTTAAGATAAAATAGAAATTCTCCTTCATATACAAAAATGAAAATAAAGCCATTGATTTAGGGATAGACATACATAAAAGTGTTACTAAGGACTTGTTATTGTATTACTTAGGTATTGATGATGAATGAATAGCTCAAATGCAAAAGTCATAAAAAGAAAAAAAAAACATAATATAATTGTTGGTCTTACCAAAATAATACTGAAATTTCCAGATTAAGGACTACTTAATTTTTTAAATTAAATATATAAATAGTTTAGCTGTGCCCAATGTAATCGCCCAGATAGCTTTGTAATTTATGACTAGAGCATAAAATAATTTCCATTTTAATCATTCAGAAAAATATTTTCAGTTAATGGCTTATCTGTTTCTAAATTTATATATTTTATAAACTAGAATCCTCATTATAGTTGGTTTTGCCATCATATTTCATCCACTGTGATGTTTATCTTTTCACAGGTGTAAAATGAAAGATAAATAACTCTAAACCTGATTCAGTTATCAGCTAAATTTTCATTTTGCATTTTCAGTCTGTTTGAGCTCTGATTATGATTTTATGATTATGATTTTATGATTATGATTTTATGATTATGAGTGGTGAAGCACTGGGTTAATTGTATTGACAAAGGAAAAACGTTCTGCTTTAAATATGTGTTGCTTCAAATAATTTTTTTTTTTTATCATTAAGCTATGGATTGACAAGGTAGCCAAAAAAAGTTCTGTCCATTTTTTGATTAGTCATTAAATGAAGTTGAAATATATACGAAATGCGTGTAGCAATCGTTTTCAAATTTGGACAGCCGGAAGTAGAAACATCAGATGTTATAAAAAACATGTGCATCATGCCCGGCCATCAGTTATAAAACAGGATGCTGTCTCTCACACCACAAGATCACCTACCTATGCACCCATGCAAGATTATGCTTTGTGTCTGGTGGACAGGTCATCAAGTGGTTCATAATGAACTGCTACCAACGGGCCAAGCGGTCACTGGAAACCTATACTCACAGGAATTGAAACGTGTGCAACAGGCATTGTGCCAGAAGGAGCTACCACTTGTGAATCGCAATGGTGTGCTTTTCTTTCATGACAATGCCAGGTCTCACGAGTGGTCAGGGATACCATACAGCAACTTGAGTAGGCGACTTTGTGCCATCCACCATATTCACCTGACCTTGCACCATCTGATTACCACCTCTTCCACTCCCTGGATAATCATCTTCATGGGAAATCCTTCACTAATGAAGCAGACTTGTGCAAAGCCCTCATGGACTTCTTTGCATCAAAACACCCCAAGTTCTCCTGCAAGGGCATTGAACAGCTGGAGACACATTATCAGATGGTGCTGGATGCCAATGGTGATTACTTCGAAAACAAAATATAAGTTACACATATTGTGAAACGTTTTCTTTTTTTCCTTTAAAAACAGACAGAACTTTTTTGGTTACCTTGTATTAATGTTCATACATATAAATTTGATAATCTTGAAAGAACTTTCAGATAGAATTCTTTCTCATTTAATTTTTCAAAAATGCAATTACACCATAAAAGTTAGTTGTTCTAATTTGTGAATTGTTCTAATTGCAGTGTTGACAAATCTCAGCAAAGTTATTATGAACAAGATATAATTCTTGAAGTTGACATATTATGAATATACTGGAGATATATTATAACGGATTTCTGATTATTAGTTTGGATTATACATATATCACCGCTTTGGTGTTCTTAGCGCGGCTCTTCAGATCCAAATGGTACGATAATGGTTAACCAAAATATCACCCCCCCCCCAAAAAAAAATTTCTTCTCTTTTATTTGATTTTTCGTAGACGCCCACATGTCCATATTAGGATGGACATTTGTGACATTTATATATGAAAAGGTTCTCGTTCATTTGAAGAATAGCCCCTATATATATATAACTCAGAGGTAGAATCGCGGACTGACGCCAATTCAGTCAGGTTTTAATGCTGGGTTAAAAGCAGTTGGATGTCTAACCATACTGATGAGCTGTGATACAGTGAAACAAATCTGTCAGCAGATGACTATATATATATATATATATACACGCTATAGCTTAAAGCTTTTTCTGTACCACTTAAAAATACCTTCTTCAAGAACTTTTCGTTTGACCCTCCCACAACCCACCTGCCCAGTGGTAGAGGAGGTTTAGGATTTAGCTATAAAATGTGAAAGATAATACCTCTCTTAAGTGAAGCCAATTTTGTAAAAGACAGACATTTGACCAAATAGAAAGTTCTCCAGTGCATATATGCATGTTGTTGTCATCAATCTGCTTCATTATTTATCTTCCCTTTCCTAATGTTTAAGAAAAATGTTAACTTGCCAGCAATAAAAGTTGTTTTCCTCTCATTTTTTCTCTTGGTCTTAGATATCACAACACTTTATACTAAGTTAAACTTAATAGTTAATTATGTATCAGCCATTCCCTAACTAATTCCACTGACTAATTCCCTAACTAATTCCACTGACATGTAGTCAAATCCCATGTGTTCTTAGTTTAATTCTATACTTCAAACCCCTCCACTATCACTCAAAAGTTTATTTACTATTTCTTTTTCTGTTTTTTCTTTTATTTTTGTTTTGCTTTGTTTTAATAGGTGTAGATAGTTTTACCCATTACCCAGTTCACATGTTTTCCTTATCTTTTGAAAAGTATTAGAGGAAAATAAATATATTGCTTAATAGATTAATGTAGCATCCACTCAAAATAACATCTAAGTAATAAAAATCTGTTGGATTAATAAATAAAAAATCCATGCCTTTCTTAGATACTTGTTTACAATATGATGAACAATCCTCTAGTTACATGATTAAATTTCACATCACCAATAAGATATTATAAATATTTCTAAATAAGATATTATAAGCTAAAATTTACATGATTTATTTATACCAGTTTTTACTTGCATATTAAAATCTGAGATTATGTACATTTGATATAACCTCAACAATTTTAATTTGCCAAATTGGATTTTTAATTTTTGCTGATTGATTCATTTTCTCTAGCTTATCAACCCTTTACTAATTAAAATCAAAAAATATTTTTAGATTGTAAGACATTTTTTTTCGAAATAATGAATTACTTATACAAATCTTACTAATTAACCCACAGATAGAGAAGAGGCAGATTCATCCCTTCTCAAGAATATTTGCTCATAAGTGAATATAATGAACCCAACTAGAATTCAATTCCAAGCCATATCCATTACACCATGTCATCTCAGCTTACAGAATTCTTAATTTTTCTTATATACTTATCATATCATGTGAGGTGACGCATTTTAAACTGATTAAAATGTTGTATTTTTACACTCTTCCTTTCAAGTTACTATTTTAAGTTACTATATACTATACCTTCATTTTAGCTAAATTCCTGTTTCTTTCAAAACAGGACGTTTTGAAAGAAACAGGAATTTAGTCTGATTGACAATCTAATGCATTTCAGCAAATGCTTACATTTTTTAGTGTATTTTGTTTTTATGAAATAATTACCAATATCAGTATTTCACAATTTTTCTAAATGTAATTTTAGTTTGATTTGTTTTATTAGGTAAATGAAACTTATTTTCATAGCTATTTACAGAAGTGTATTTTGAAATGTTACTTTTTTAAAAATTACTATAGATAATTTCTTCATTTTCAAAAGGCTGCTGTCATGGAGTGTATGAAATGATTAAGATATAATTTACTAAAAATTCTATACAGAAAATATAATATATAAAATTTAAGTTAGGAAAGATATCCATGAAAATATCACAGAAATAATAAGCTATGCTTTTTTTATTCTACCTTCCTGTTTGAAATCATGGCTGATTACTTACCTTCAAATAGAATTTCATTCAGATAATGTTTTTATCTTTACACCTTTCACATCCTTATTTCTTTCAATTTTTATAAATTTATCATATTTATTAATAAAAATTTGAAGATTAACTTTTGAGAATGAAACTTTGCTAATGATTTTTGCTGTTGAAAATTTTTATATAAATTTTATATTTGAAAAATGTTTCTTTGGAACAAACCTAAACTCAGTTTCTAACTAGCAGCTGTCTTGGTATGTTATCTTATAACCAAGAACCATCATCTTTACTTTTTTTTTTTTTTAAGTAAAATATCTTCAGAATTATCAGGATTGCTTTTAATATTCTCAGTTTACTAAAACACTTACACTTATAAGTAGTCAAAAATAGAAGGCATTTAATGATAACTTCATTACAGCATAAATGTTACAGATCTGAAAAAAGTTACTAATAGAAAGTAAAAATAAAACTAAAATTACTGGGAATGTTACTTTTAATTCTAGATTTTGTTGCAGTCTTGAAGTATTTTGCTTTTATTTTTATTTTTAGGTTAAAAAAGCTTATCCGGACGCAAATCTGAAATTGCCTGGGAAAAAGATATTTGGGAATTTGGATCCTGACTTCATCCGTCAGCGAAGAGATGGACTGGACGATTTCATCCAGAAACTAGTGTCACACCCAAAACTTTCCCAGCAGTAAGTTATCCTTTTTCTGTACATTCCTTGTACCTGAGTTCAATTAAATCAATTAATCAAGTAATTAGTTTTATTAATTTAGCTTAACAGTTAAATTAATTTAAGATTTTCTTTGTAAAATGCCAATGTGACAATGTGGGAAATATTTAAAATTACTGTTTTCTTGATACAATAGTTTTAATAAAGATTATTAATTTTCATATATATATTCATATTGTAGTGATGTCATGTCATTTTTGTAGACTAAATCTTTAGAATAGTTTTCCTATTATAATGTAATACTGGGAATGCAAATATATATATATATATATATATATATATATATATATATATTCAAAATAATAACTAAACAGACTCTGTAAATATCTAAATCCTAAATTTATACAAAGATAAACTTAAAAAAAAACGAATAACAGACAGAATCTAATTCCGTTACCATCCGTCGCTCTAAGGCGTTGGATAAGAGGGGGGAAAAAAAAGAAATCCGCGGAATAAAGACAAGACATACGATACTCCGCAGTAAAGAAAAAAACCCAAACGGAACCAACCACAAAAAAAGAAGAAAAAGTGCTCGATACAAATACAAACAAATGCAAAAGTACAATTGAAAAGCAAAAGTAGAGCAAAGACACGTAAAGAATCACAAGATAGCCAAAACCTACCGCGGTTTCACACAACGGCTCGTCAGGGCCCTGACAAGCCGTTGTGTGAAACCGCGGTAGGTTTTGGCTATCTTGTGATTCTTTACGTATATATATATATATATATATATAAAAATTATGACTAAGTGTAACCATACTAAAAATTACCTATTACGTTCATACAACCATAGATGAAAGGATGAAAATGTTATAATTTTTTGTAATTTTAAAAATTGAGTGTTCAAAAATTTCCCATCACATGAGCATTCAAATAAAACCACCATTACGTGAACGTTCTTATATAAAAAAAAAAACCAAAAAAAAAAACCCCGGTAAAATCAGTTATTGCAAAGCGCCTGATGACAACACTCATGGTAGAAACCTAGGTCACATAATAACTCGTTTACAAATGAAAAAATATATATACTTATTTTGTAATTTTATTTATTGTGACATGAAAATTCAGCCCTAAAATTTAATTTTTTTTTTTTTGTTTCCCACAATTCTTTATACTTCACTGTATTAATGCCATTTTAAATGAATTAAATCTTCAAATCAGATTGTTTTTTAATCTGTTATTGCAGTATGTTTTTTCTGGGCCAATATTATATAATATTTATTTTCACACTCTCAGCTATGTTTGCCAAGTATATTATTGAACAGCAGGAAATATTTTACAATATCACATAGCTAACATTTGTGAAGTGAAACTAGCATGATATTTTAATCATCTTATTTTGGACTTATTCGTATTGTTTCTGCAGACAACTTAATAAAATTAAGATGCAGAACTTTAAAAAATTGTCTATTAATATGCTATTTCTTTGTCTACATGTCATATCCTTTCTTGACTTGGTTGATCATGGATCTCTACAACTTCCTGTCATTTACAGCTCTATGCAATGCTTATTTTTTTTACACTCCCCACCCCAGTCCATGTTCACAAATTCTTGCTTTTTTTTTTACTGTTGCACAAAAGTACTTTTGATCATATATATTAATTTTTCAGTAAATAACCATCAAAATATGTTTTTAATTGAAAAAATATACTTTCTACTTTGCTCTGTCTTTAGAATATTTTTCTTATTCTTTTCATTGAATTTTGTTTCTTATATGTACAAACACAATGTGATTAATGTCTTTTTAAATTTGTCCATTTTATATAATTGAAAGAGAATAAATGTCTCAATATTTCACATGGTTGTGTTTCCATACTGTAACTAACATCTATATCTATAAATAAAATTTTGCAGCTCAAGAAATAAAAGTTCGAACCTCCAAAATTATGTTTGGCTTTTGAGTCAGATTTCCAGGACCAAAAGCTTTTCAGTACCACTGTGTGTGTGTTAAATTGTAATGAGGCTTAGTGCCAAAACTGTTGTTTTTTGTTTTTTTTTTGTTTTTTTTGGTTTTTTCAGCAGTTTACTGGTAGAAAGGCATTTTAGACAAGCATTTTTTTTTTGTCAAAAAGTGCCTGATATCAAGATGAGACTAATTTTAATAGAACAAACTTCTCCACATTAATTATATATATATATATATATTAATGTGATGAAGTTTGTTCGAGCACTTTAACGACTGGCGTATGATACATCACACACTAAAAGTCTGCCTCCTCCTACCAAGTGCCCATAGCTCAGAGGTTGAATTACCGACTGATGCCAATTTGGTCAGGTTTCAATCCTATGTAAAAGCAATCGGATGTCTAACCATACTGATGAGCTATGATACAGCGAAACAGATCTGTCTGTGGATGACTATATATATATCTATATATAGTTAAATATAAGAGACAATGAATGTCTATTATGTTTAATCATGACCTGTTCTAAATGTCATATTTTTGCTTTAATTTCAGTTGAAAATAAAGACAAAAATTCTCCAACATTTGGATAATTATTTATTAGTTTTCTTCTAAGCTTTCGGCTCACATGGGCCATCTTCAGAGAGGTCGTTCAAACTGAAATATTATAAAATCCACCATCACCGATGATTTTATTTTGTGTTGACATAAAACTCCGCTTGGCAACGGCAATAGTTACCAAAAATAATAAACGCAGTTCTTAAATTTGCGATGTGGTTTTATGACGGCACACCACAGGATAGCGCGAAATGACAACAAAACCATGTAGTCAAATGCAATGTAATATGTTATTTCCTGTTTTAAAGTTGATTTTATTGAGTGTTGGTTGTTTCGATTTGATGTACATGGCCTCCAATATCTACAGGTTCCTCTTACTGTGTGTATGAGTAAGGATCACCATATTGTTGACCAACTGAAATTAAAGCAAAAATACGACGTTTAGAACGGCTCATGATTAAACATAATAGACACTCATTGTCTCTTATATTTAACAACATATGTTTAGAAAATTACTTGCTGCCTCGATATACTAAATTTAAGTTACATGATGCCACAGCATTAAATGATCCTAACACCAAGAAATTTCAATGGAACCTCATAAAACGTCAAATGCACACAGCCAAACAGGAATTACAAACCAACACTGAAACTGTACATATTAAAGGAATTTTACAGTCTTCTACCACAAGTGAAAAATTCAAGGAAATATTGGATTTATTATACAATACAACACAAAAGGAACATGAATCCCATAAACAAGTCATCCAAAAAAAGCTAAACAAATTATATAAAGGAAAAATACTTTTACCAAACATCAATGACAACTTCATTAACCTATCGGATTACCAACTTACTCCAGATGAAATAGAATTCCTTAATCTCGGACCAAATTTTCATGTCGCACAGAAACCTAATTCAATGTTTAAACAAATGGAAATTGAAGCTTTATACCAACAAATACTTCAACTCGAACAGGATAACCATATTACTACACAGGTAGGCTTAAAAGATTTACTCAAAGCTGAATCAATCAAACACCATTATCATAAAAATCCTAATGATATTATAAATACGCTTCTCATAAAAGCAGCTACACATTTCAAAAATAACAAAAATATTGTTATCCGACGTGCCGATAAAACAGCTTGTTATTTTAAACACACAGGAATATCACTCCAAATTACAGGCCATTCTGGATGATCAAAATAAATTTAAAAAATTAACTAGTAATACCACAAGCCAACTTAAAAAACATATTAATAAACTTATTACAGCAAACAATGCTGAAATAGGATCCTATAAACTTCAAAAGATTATAGGTGATTATCAGCCCGGCTACCTTTATGGAAATGTAAAAATCCATAAAAAAGATCATCCCCTCCGACCTATCATTTCTCCAATACCCACACCAATATATAACCTTTCCAGAACACTTAACAAACTAATTACTCCCTATCTTCCTGGTAAATATAGTATTAATTCCACAGATGAATTTTTACAGATTCTCCATTCCGTAAAACCTAAGAATCGAATAATTGCATCTTTGGATGTCCAAAACTTATTCACAAATGTTCCCATCCAGGAAACAATTGACATCATTATCCGTGATGTATACAATCATGCTACTCCCCCATCAATTAATATTAAACCCACTATATTAAAAAAACTATTATTAACATGCACCACACAAGTACCCTTTCATGATCCCTTAGGCAATATTTATACACAAATAGATGGTATTGCAGTGGGATCTCCTTTAGGTCCCCTCTTTTCTAATTATTATATGGCAAATCTAGAAAATCAAATAATTAATGACAACAATAAACCCTCTATATATGTAAGATACATAGATGACATCTTTGTTTTAGCTAAGGATATCAATCAAATTAAATATCTTAAAAACAAATTTGAAAGTCACTCCGTCCTCAAATTTACATTAGAACTTAATATTAATGACAAACTCCCATTCCTTGATGTATTCATTGATTCTAGCACACGTAAATTTACTACTTCTCTATATAGGAAACCAACTAGCATAAATTCGTGTCTTCTTAATTATAATAGTGAATACCCCCAACAATATAAGTTAGCTGTTATAAAAAAACTCACTTCAACGCACACAAATGATATCTTCTTCCAAATCTATATTTTATAAAGAATTACACAACATTAAGCAAACACTAGTCAAGAATGAATTTCCTAACTCCATTATTGATCAACAAATTAAAATGTATTTCAACAAAATTAACAATAGCTCCAACAATAATGATAATATTAATAATAATGGTTTACATCAAAATAAACATAACACTATTAACTTATACTATTGCAACCAAATACATAATAATTATAAACAAGATGAAAAAACTCTCAAAAACATAATACGTAGAAATGTTAAACCAGTGGAAAGTAATAATCAAATTAAACTCATTATATATTATAAAAAGTTTAAAACAATTGACCTCATAGTCTATAATAACCCAACAAGCACTAAACTAAATTCTCTACAAAAAAACAATGTAGTGTACCAATTTACATGCCCATTCAGAGATTGCATCTCTGATACTAATCAAAAACCTAGTACATATATTGGTTTTACTACAACCATGCTCTCCTGTAGACTTACATGTCATCTTTCTGATCAGAGTACTATTAAACAACATTTCTCTGAAAAACATAAACATATAGGTAATATCAGACAGATTTTGGTCAACAATACGGTGATCCTTACTTATACACACAGTAAGAGGAACCTGTAGATATTGGAGGCCATGTACATCAAATCGAAACAACCAACACTCAATAAAATCAACTTTAAAACAGGAAATAACATATTACATTGCATTTGACTACATGGTTTTGTTGTCATTTCGTGCTATCCTGCGGTGTGACGTCATAAAACCGCATCGCAAATTTAAGAACTGCGTTTATTATTTTTGGTAACTATTGCCGTTGCCAAGCGGAGTTTTATGTCAACACAAAATAAAATCATCGGTGATGGTGGATTTTATAATATTTCAGTTTGAACGACCTCTCTGAAGATGGCTCATGTGAGCCAAAAGCTTAGAAGAAAACTAATAAATAATTATCCAAATGTTGGACAATTTTTGTCTTTATTTTCAACTGAAATTAAAGCAAAAATATGACCTTTAGAACAGCTCATGATTAAACATAATAGACATTCATTGTCTCTTATATTTAACAACATATGTTTAGAAAATTACTTGCTGCCTCGATATACTATATATATATATCTAAGGGCCTTGAATAAGTTCCTGCTGATTTTTTCATGAAAAGTAATGTTTTATTTATAAAGATTAATAAGAAATGTGTCACTCAGTTTATTGTCCATTGCTAATCACCACTATTAGTTTTTCCCATCTTTCTGGCAGCATTTGAATTCCACATTGGAAAAACATATCATTGAAGGCTAACCATGAGTTTACCCATTTTTTTGGCATCTTTATAAGAATTAAAATGCTGCTTAACCAGATCATGTGCCAGTGATTGGAATAAGTGATAATTGGACATGGCAAGATCTGGCAAATAGTGGGTGGGTAGAACCTCCCATTTAAAGGTTTCCAAGTAGGTTTTCACCTGTTTTGCAACATGTCATGTTGCAAATTTACTTGTCATGTCTTTGCTTGTATATTGGCCATTTTCTGCAATGTTCACCTCAAACACATCAATTGTATTCAATAGCAATCTTCTGTGATGGTTTTGGTCAATTTGAGCAGCTCATAATAAACTACACTCAGCAGATCCCACCAAATGCAGAGCAGAAGCTTCAAACTATGGATATATTTGGCTTTGCCACTATTGTTGATGCATGGTTGTGGTTACTCCATTATTATCTATGCTAAGGGTTTTTGTAGTGTATCCACTTTACGTTGCTGGTCATGATATGATGCAAAAAATCTTTTTTTTTTGTCATTGAAGTAGCTATTTACACATGAGAATATGCCATTCAACATCCCTTGGCTTCAATTTATGCAGTACCCAATATTCTTGCTTTTCAATCATTCCTGTTACTTTTAAATGTTTTGAAACTACTGTGTAATCAACTTTTAATGATTCTGCAAGTTCAGCTTCTACCTGACATGAGTCTTCATGAAGTAATGCCTCCAATTCTTTGTTTTAAAACTTTTTGGTGTGCCAGAGAATTCTTTATCTTCAACATGAAAATAATTTTTTCTTAATGCATTTGAATCAATCTCTGAATGTTCTTTTTGACAGAGCATGGTCACTGTAAATCCCAACAAGAATTCTGTGTGCTTCAGCTGCAGATTTATTTTGAATAAAGTACTGCAGTAAAATTCCCCACAAATACACTTTCTTTTGCATTAAATCTGATATGTTTATGAAAAACAAAGTTGTTTGCACATCTGCAAAATGACATACACTAAATTTCAAGCTTGCTTATAGTCCTTTCTCTTCTGGGAATGCTATCTATTGGAAAACAGTAAAAACTTATGCAAGATCCTTACATATTAGAGAGAAAACTCAACACATAATTAGATGGTTATAAATCCAGAACTTATTTCAGCAAAGTAAAGAAAAATCCTACCATTTTTTGGTCTGAATGAGGCAATGGTAGGACTTTTCCTTACATTACTGAAATAAATTCTGGATGTATAACCGTCTAATTATGTGCTGAGTTTACTTGTTAATATTTGCTCTGGATAATATCCATTGAGCTCTCTATTTCTATCTAATTGATAATTTATATTAATTAGATAAAATCTTTTGGATTATCCTCTCTATTTTCACAGGTTGCCATCTCTCGTGTGTATGTGTATATATGAATTTTTCAATCAGTCAATCCCTTACACAAGTAGTGCATTTCCCCACACATTTCTCTAATAACCCTAATGGCACTGACTCACTGCTAGATATCTGAGTTCTATTTCTAACTCATGCAATGTCATGCAGCTTTGCCCTCTTGGAAACTCTGATCATGCTGTGATTTCCATTAATATCTCCTTCCACTTCCCCTCCCCGCCAGGAACCTCAGACCAGCAGAATATCTAACTGCTACTTCAGAGCAGACTGGGAGTCATTCTGTGATTTCCTGTGTGACATCCCGTAGAACAAAGTTTTTTGTTCCGTTGAAGACTCTAATCCGAGGTCTCCTCTTGGATTAAAGCTGGCATCAACACTTTCATCCCAGCTAGGAAGTTATGACTTAAACCCCGTTAGTCCCCCTGGTTTTTCTGTGCTTGCTCAGACACTATTGCCCACAGGAATAATTTCTCCAGCTTTATCAGAGCCAAGTGTCTGACCAGAATAGGCATATTTTTGCCTCTGCTCATAAAGTTAATGTGAATTGGTCAATACGGAAAACCAATCCGCATTAAACTCCATGGCACACTTTCTTTTTTTATAAGATGTTCACAAATTGTTTTACCTACAAGTTCATTTTCTTGCCAGGTATGGTTCCTGATTTTCAGTAGAACTTGCTGTTTGATTCTACTGTCAAGCCATTGAGTGGTTCTATCTTTGTAACTGGCACCACAGCCACAATTATATTTGTAAATTACAGAATTTATTTGATATGGGGCAGAATGTCCTTATGAGTTGAAGCTAAAACGTTTTTTATTTCCAAATGCAATACACATCACGGCAGAAAAATAACATTTCTGAACATCAGAGGAAATTAGCCTTGTTTGGTTTTCAGCCTTCTCTCCAATCCACAGAAGTCTTAAATACACCGAGCATTTTTAAATAACTACTGGCTTAATCTTTCTAAAGTCAGTGATCTTGTTAGAAATCATTGAATTGACAACAGTGGGTGAATACCCACTATTGCACAAAGTTCTCTTTATAAAATTAATTTCACTATCAAGGAACTTTTCAGAACAGATCATCAATGCCCTAAGTTTTTATGAGGTTTATTTTGTTCTTTTTGGGGCAAAAGGAGTCCCAATGCATATATAAACTGGAAAAAGTAGACTTTCTATACACTGAGGTACAAAAAGATGTTGGTGTACGATGTATCAATATATCAAGGAAAGCAAGTTTGGAATTAACCTCTTTTTCAATAGTAAACCTCAAAGAGGGATGGAGATTATTAAGGGAGGAGAGAAACAGATCAGCCTCAGCTTCATCATTAAATAAGCAAAATGTATCATCAACATAACAACAATACAAAGTGGGACAAAACAGATCATTAAGTAATTTCTCCTCATAAAACCCAACAAAAATCTTAGCCAACTCAAGACCCAAAGGGGATCCCATGGCTACACAATCAATTTGATGGTACAGCATGTTGTTGAAACTAAATTCAACAGATGAAATGGCAAATTTCATTAATTCCACAAAACTTTATTCAGGAAAATCTGAAGGAGACAAAGAACTGTGATAAAGAAAATCATTGCAAATGTTGTTTCCATGAGGGAAACACAAGTAAATAAGGAGCATACATCATATGAACACATAAACTTGCCAGAAGAAAGACAGCCTTTAATAAGCTCAACAAAGGAAAATGAATCCTTTATGGTAAATGAGCTGTAGTAATTTAGCAAGTCATTTGACCACCTTATGTTGTGAAGACCCTATCATTGCTACTATGGGTCTTAATGGTATCCTTTCCTTATGTATTTTTGGAAGACCAGAAAGGCTGGGTCGGATTGAGCCAGAAGGTTTAACTTCATCAGTAATTTTGGGAGAAAGAATCCTATTTTTAACCCACTTCAATATTTCATTTGGGCAGCAATCCCTCTTCTATCCAGGTTTCTTTAAAAATGACTGACAAGATACTGTGGCTAAGTTTTCTATTTAATTTTTCATGCGTTCTTATAATTTTTTTTTTTTTGGGCAAAAATTTTATAAAACTTATCCAAATTATTTTGCATGTCTAAGCACTTTGGCAATACTTTTAGCAAAGTTGAATTTTATTTTTACTTTTAAGTGAATGTATGGATTGTTTTATGCATGTATCTAGTATCATGTTTCATTTTTCAAACTGTGTTTGAAAAATGAAACTTGTCAGTTGTTTTCTTTACGATCACTTATGAATGAATAGTATTTAAGAGCAAGTCATGTAAGATTGTTTTACTACTTCTATGCATACAACTATCGATTATTTTCTTGGTGTATAAAAATAAAACCTGAAATATACTTTTCTTTAATTAAAGTTCAATATTAATTAAATATCTTAAAATTCTCTAGATAAAATTCATAAAAATTGATTGGTTTGTGAGCTTGTAACCTTAGAATACAGAAAGATGTCATTTTTAATTGTGCAGATAAGAAATATTTTAAATTGCTATGGGTTTCTATTTTTTAAGTTTTGAATTCTCTTTTAATCTAACATTTTTATTTGTTTATCTCACATTCCTTATCACACCTGTACATTGGTTAGGCTGATCACACCTGTACATTGGTTAGGCTGATCACACCTGTACATTGGTTAGGCTGATCACACCTGTACATTGGTTAGGCTGATCACACCTGTACATTGGTTAGGCTGATCACACCTGTACATTGGTTAGGCTGATCACACCTGTACATTGGTTAGGCTGATCACACCTGTACATTGGTTAGGCTGAAAGGAATTTTTTATGCTCTATTTATTTTACCTTCTTTATATCCAGTTATTCTTGTGACATCAAAAAAGCAGCAATTGAAAAACATCTCACACATTTCATCTTCTTTACCTTTTTTTTTTGTTTAATCTGACAATTGAAAAAGAGTTAACTGAAAAATAGGAATATTAACAATGGAAATTAACTATATATTTAAAAAAATCCTATTATATCTGCTCTTGAAACACATTGCAGAAATAGTTAACAAGCAATCTTATAGACCATTTTTAGAACATCATTCAATATCTAGGTGTAACACTATTGTGATCCTGTCTTAAAACTTAGTAAATAGATCTTTCATAAGAATCATAAAAGCATCAATGGAATAAGGAAAAAAAAACTTGAAAATTCTGCAAAACATATCTCCTAATGAGAATTAATAGGTTTTGTATAAAATTTGAAATAAAGATTTAAGATCTTTTCTGTTAATTCACACTAAAATAAAAAAAAAATGATATTTACTAAAATTCACACCAAAATTTAGAAATGTCTTTTAAAATTTGTTCAAAAATGTATTGTTATTTTTTTGTCTTACATCTCCAGAGGAATTCACACAATTAAGAAGAGTCTGTCTTGCAACGATGAGTCCCAAACATGAACTTTTTCTTCATTTTGACTTTCCGCCAGGTACTTTCAATTGTTTTGCATGTGAGATGATTTTTCTGGATAAACAAAATTCATACTGTGATTTACAGTCAGATGAACATAATTGTGAGCATCCTTCAAAGATGTATATCCTTTCCAACAATCTGTCATAATTGTCATCCCGGTCAAAATACAGCTTCAGATTGTGTCCAGTAATATGGAGGCTGTTCTAGCTGGTACATGAAATTTCTTTTCACAATTTAAAATTTATAATTTCAAAAAAGTGCCAAAAATTCAATGAAAAAACAATCAAATTTTGATTTAAAATTTATAATTTTTTGGTGAATTAATATTTACGATAAGTAACTTTACATTATTTGGGGTGAATTAACAGAAAAAGTTAAGTTTTATTCAGATAACATTACTTTGTAACAGTGCCGTCTAGCTCAGCTACAGAATACTCCTTAACATTTTTTTTAATCATTTCACACCAGGTGTTATATATCGACAAACAACAAACACGCATATATATATAAAAATATAAAGTTATATTTTTATTAATGACGATGAACCGTGTAGCATAGGGAACAGAGAATTGAGAGAGCGCGCTTCTAATGGGTTGACGGGAGTGTAGTCTTATCTGTTGTGTCTCTCTTCACCGGCCGATCTCTGTTGCTCCTCTACTGGCGAATCCGTGTGCCGAGGTCTTTTTATAATCTTCCAGAAGCGGGACTTTTTCTTCCGGTTTTGCCTTGCCCACGCACGCCCACGTAATTCTCAGAGACACCTGTTCTGTTTGCCTCTGTAGTTATTTCCGCTGCTGCCGGAAATAAGGTCAAACGACATCCGTTCCTTTCAACGACCGGAAACACCCTCGCTTGCATCAGCCTTCCTCGGGTGGGGCCAGATTGTTATATTACACAGGCAAGTCAATAATGCTACTAGAATACAGGGGGTTACAGGAGTAAGAGAATGAAAAGACTTTAGTGACAAAAAAGACAACAAAGGAACAAGATTCAAGAAAATATGATGATTAACATTGCATTTAAATTTTTGAAGATTGTAGTTGGCAGGGAAGCAAGAAATCAGAAGAGAACTCCACAGGTGAGAAATGCAAGAAAAGAAAATGTTAGAATAAAACTGACAGTTGCATCTATCTAGTTAAACAGTAAAATGGTGAGACCTACTTGGTAATCTAGTAGCATGCTTAAATTCATGCAGATAAAGCATTAAGGAGAAAAGTTAATCAGAACAATTGCCATGAAAATATTTGAAGAAAGAAAGAGAGAAGCTACATCACAAAATTGAATGCCAAATCAAGATCAATAACCTTACAGATCCTTCATTGAATTTTGTCAAGAATCTTGAGACATAGGAGCTCCAGACCAGATATGGTAGATTTATAAATATGTAGTTCTTAATGTTTTTTATGAAAAAAAACAAAAAAACAAAACAAATGGAAACTGATGAATTAATTTTTGTTTTAATAACTTATTAGATTTTTAATAGAACACACAAGCAAATTGAAAAATTATCTTGAAGACTGTATGTAATCATGTAGATTTTTAAAACAAAGTATTTCAACCAAACAATTAAAATTGATCTCTACATATATTATAATTTCATTAGATTAAAATCAATGTGCAACAAAAAAGGAACATTGGTTAGCTTCAGAAATGAAAATGTTCATGAAATACAAAAATCTTCTGTATTAAATTTTTATTCTATCTTAATTGACTCAAGTAGAAATTTAGTGAAATGGAATATTTTTACTGAAATTTGTTATATTCTATTAATAACAAATAGTATTTAGTGCTTCAAGATCATTAATCATCAGCTTATAAAATACAAGAAAGTTTATTTTGTGTGTTTTTTTCTCAAATCTATTTTTAAATATCATAAATTATAATGATTTATCAGTCTCATTTGTTCTATCATCCTAGGATAAACAAATATACTACGCTTATTATGATTGAGTTTAGTTCAAAATACAATGGTTCATCTATTCATGAGATTGACTTAAATATGATTATATATGGTAATTATAATGATTTATCAGTCTCATTTCTTCTATCATCCTAGGATAAACAAATATACTAGGCTTATTATGATTGAGTTTGGTTCAAAATACAATGGTTCATCTATTCATGAGATTGACTTAAATATGATTATATATGGTAATTATAATGATTTATCAGTCTCATTTGTTCTATCATCCTAGGATAAACAAATATACTAGGCTTATTATGATTGAGTTTGGTTCAAAATACAATGGTTCATCTATTCATGAGATTGACTTAAATATGATTATATATGGTAATTATGATTTATCAGTCTCATTTGTTCTATCATCCTAGGATAAACAAATATACTAGGCTTATTATGATTGAGTTTGGTTCAAAATACAATGGTTCATCTATTCATGAGATTGACTTAAATATGATTATATATGGTAATTATGATTTATCAGTCTCATTTGTTCTATCATCCTAGCATAAACAAATATACTAGGCTTATTATGATTGAGTTTGGTTCAAAATACAATGGTTCATCTATTCATGAGATTGACTTAAATATGATTATATATGGTAATTATAATGATTTATCAGTCTCATTTGTTCTATCATCCTAGGATAAACAAATATACTACGCTTATTATGATTGAGTTTAGTTCAAAATACAATGGTTCATCTATTCATGAGATTGACTTAAATATGATTATATATGGTAATTATAATGATTTATCAGTCTCATTTGTTCTATCATCCTAGGATAAACAAATATACTAGGCTTATTATGATTGAGTTTGGTTCAAAATACAATGGTTCATCTATTCATGAGATTGACTTAAATATGATTATATATGGTAATTATGATTTATCAGTCTCATTTGTTCTATCATCCTAGGATAAACAAATATACTAGGCTTATTATGATTGAGTTTAGTTCAAAATACAATGGTTCATCTATTCATGAGATTGACTTAAATATGATTATATATGGTAATTATAATGATTTATCAGTCTCATTTGTTCTATCATCCTAGGATAAACAAATATACTAGGCTTATTATGATTGAGTTTAGTTCAAAATACAATGGTTCATCTATTCATGAGATTGACTTAAATATGATTATATATGGTAATTATAATGATTTATCAGTCTCATTTGTTCTATCATCCGAGGATAAACAAATATACTAGGCTTATTATGATTGAGTTTAGTTCAAAATACAATGGTTCATCTATTCATGAGATTGACTTAAATATGATTATATATGGTAATTATAATGATTTATCAGTCTCATTTGTTCTATCATCCTAGGATAAACAAATATACTAGGCTTATTATGATTGAGTTTAGTTCAAAATACAATGGTTCATCTATTCATGAGATTGACTTAAATATGATTATATATGGTAATTATAATGATTTATCAGTCTCATTTGTTCTATCATCCTAGGATAAACAAATATACTAGGCTTATTATGATTGAGTTTAGTTCAAAATACAATGGTTCATCTATTCATGAGATTGACTTAAATATGATTATATATGGTAATTATAATGATTTATCAGTCTCATTTGTTCTATCATCCTAGGATAAACAAATATACTAGGCTTATTATGATTGAGTTTGGTTCAAAATACAATGGTTCATCTATTCATGAGATTGACTTAAATATGATTATATATGGTAATTATAATGATTTATCAGTCTCATTTGTTCTATCATCCTAGGATAAACAAATATACTAGGCTTATTATGATTGAGTTTAGTTCAAAATACAATGGTTCATCTATTCATGAGATTGACTTAAATATGATTATATATGGTAATTATAATGATTTATCAGTCTCATTTCTTCTATCATCCTAGGATAAACAAATATACTAGGCTTATTATGATTGAGTTTAGTTCAAAATACAATGGTTCATCTATTCATGAGATTGACTTAAATATGATTATATATGGTAATTATAATGATTTATCAGTCTCATTTGTTCTATCATCCTAGGATAAACAAATATACTAGGCTTATTATGATTGAGTTTAGTTCAAAATACAATGGTTCATCTATTCATGAGATTGACTTAAATATGATTATATATGGTAATTATAATGATTTATCAGTCTCATTTGTTCTATCATCCGAGGACAAACAAATATACTAGGCTTATTATGATTGAGTTTAGTTCAAAATACAATGGTTCATCTATTCATGAGATTGACTTAAATATGATTATATATGGTAATTATAATGATTTATCAGTCTCATTTGTTCTATCATCCTAGGATAAACAAATATACTAGGCTTATTATGATTGAGTTTGGTTCAAAATACAATGGTTCATCTATTCATGAGATTGACTTAAATATGATTATATATGGTAATTATAATGATTTATCAGTCTCATTTGTTCTATCATCCTAGGATAAACAAATATACTAGGCTTATTATGATTGAGTTTAGTTCAAAATACAATGGTTCATCTATTCATGAGATTGACTTAAATATGATTATATATGGTAATTATAATGATTTATCAGTCTCATTTGTTCTATCATCCTAGGATAAACAAATATACTAGGCTTATTATGATTGAGTTTGGTTCAAAATACAATGGTTCATCTATTCATGAGATTGACTTAAATATGATTATATATGGTAATTATAATGATTTATCAGTCTCATTTGTTCTATCATCCTAGGATAAACAAATATACTAGGCTTATTATGATTGAGTTTAGTTCAAAATACAATGGTTCATCTATTCATGAGATTGACTTAAATATGATTATATATGGTAATTATAATGATTTATCAGTCTCATTTGTTCTATCATCCTAGGATAAACAAATATACTAGGCTTATTATGATTGAGTTTGGTTCAAAATACAATGGTTCATCTATTCATGAGATTGACTTAAATATGATTATATATGGTAATTATAGTATCTATTTAGGAATATACCTAATTATCTACTTACCTGGATTTTGTGTACAGTTTCCTACAAGAGGATTGGGAAAAGTTCTTGGCCCAACACTTCCCAAAATTTGATGAAATAATCAAACTTTTCTAAGATTTTTGGTTGGATTAAGAACTTTTTAGAATTTCTTCATATTATTTAATGAGTTTACTTTGTTTTGAATACAAATATGTGAGCACCTAGTGAAGAATTCACTGTATAGTAATACTGATGTGACATTATCCTATGATCAACACCAACTTCTTATATAGAAACTAAAATAATTACATTCATTGGACTATATTCAACTACTATATTCTACTCCATGTGTATAAGATTAAAAAGAGGTGAAACAGATTAGGTCTGTTAAAATTACTGTACTAATATTCTAAAATTTATTTTTCAAATCACCATGAAGCACATTCCAGACTCTATTACAGTGAACTAGAAGTATGATGCCTAACATTAACACACTACTGTTAACTTATTCTACAGATCAACAATACTTACATGATTGTCTCGAGGAATATCATTCTTGTATCTACCAAAACAGATAGGATGCTAGAAATCTGACCTGTAACTGATAGAAAAGAAGAGGCAAGGATATTTTAATCCTGAGGCTTCAAGTTGTGTTGCTTTGATGTAAATTGATAAGATGAAATTTTTGATCTTTTGTTTTGATATGATCACCTTTCTTTGCTCAAATTCCAGAGCTTCTGACTATGGTTTTTAGAATATAATTGTAAATGATGTGTCCTTTTCTTTCAGAGTATTCACTGACAGTGCTTCCCATTTTAACAAATAACATTATGCAGCAACTAAGCTTATCTTAATATTTATTATGTAGATTTATAAATCTCTACATTAAAGCTTGGATGTCTGATCAGGATAAGGTTTAAATAGAAGGTTTAGTATTTTCAAGTCAAGAATTGCTTCAAATTTTTAAAAACTCTTGGGCCTTTATTTTATCAATAAAGTACCGGTGAAAGATATGAAAGTGTTAATAATTTCTTTACTCTGACTGGTCAGACTAATTAAGTGGCAAGTTCAAAATAATAGGGTCATATAAATTCTAGTGGATGCATGTGTGAAGGGTTTTATTTCATAATGTGATAAAATATTTATATTTCTAGAAAATATTCTCTTTTTGTTTTTAGCCAAAGGAATCTGATCAATTTATTAAAAATCCATTTAGAGAATGCATTAAAGAATATTAACTTTATATCCTTTAGAATTTTATTTTCATGTTCTGATAAAATGAATTTATATTTTGCAATAAAATTCATTATCGCATCCCAATTTCAAGCTAGGAAATTGACATATATATATGACTCAAAATTATTTACCAACTCTATTCATTTAATATGATGTTGAATTTTTATATGAAGCATTGTTAACTAATATTAATTTTCTAATTGTATTTAATTCATCTTAATTTTAGCTATTTTTCATTGCATCTACTCAGAGCATCAAACTATAGCCATTAATAAATGCCACAAATTGGAAACAGATTCAGCTTTTGCAAAATTTCTATCTTTTTTTTTCTTTGGCCTCAGAAAGTCCATATTTCTATAACAGCTGCTCTACTAGTATATATATATATATATATATATATATATATATATATATAAACAAATATGTTGCTGAGAAAGTGAGGGAAATAAAAAGAATGAGTTCAAATTTTAATCTTCTGCCAACTGTATGACTTGCAGTTCAATTATAAGATAGGGTCTTATGAAAAAAACAAAAAACAAAAACAAACAAACAAACAATTAACTTCCTGAGGCAAAAGGAAGAGGAGTTCAAGTCTTGCTGCAAGCTTATTATTAATTTTTTTGATCTCTGCTATTTACTAATGGCCATAGACTGATAGTAAAAGTAGTTGCAATAAAATATGGGTGGAAAATGAATAACAGTTTATTTTGCATATTAAGAAGAATATTTATTTACAATATGAAATATTTGGTATCAGAATGAAAATCAAGAATGGAGATTTTTTTTTAACTCATGATTTTGATCTAACCTTTATATAACCCCTCACATAACAGCTAACCCATGTATACAAGTAGAATGACTTGTATATTCACTTGTCATCAGCAAGCACACAGGCAGCTATATTTTGATAGCATAAATCTTTATCCTTCTTAAGTAACCAAAGATATTCAAATCCAGGATTTATTGGCTTCTAAAAGCATCATAAATGATAGGATAAAATGTCATGCAAACTGAAAACTGATTGCTCAACACTTTTAATGCATGAAACATTATGTGTAAGCTTTCATATGGAATATATCTGTAAGAGAACAATGTGAATAAAGACAAAAGGAAAACGTATCTTAGCCAACATGTATCATTCTCTGAGGGACTTCGTCAAGGCAAATGCATTGAGCTAAGATAAATTTTCCTTTCATATTTATTCAGGGAACATTATATTTTATACAAAAATTGATAAACTCAAGCAATATGAAAAAATTAGAAAAGTCCTATCATTAGAACAACAAATAGCCTGCAGATCAAATGTAGCTAGTAAGAAATATAGTCTGTTATATATTTTTTTTATATCTTTGTTGACAATTAATAAAACATGCCACATTTCTCACAAATTGGACAAATAAATAAACATTTTTTTGATTTGTCAGATGAGTTTTGTGAAAAAAAATTACAAACAAAAGGATTTTTTTAGGAGGAGTCACTTTTCCATTAGTTTTATGTTTTTTCTAAATTATGTAATTTTTTTTTTAAATGCTCGTATTTGGCAATCATCAATTTTTTCCTGTATCTTTATTCTGGTAAATGGTTGTTAAAAAATGATTACATGATTTGTCTTAAGTTCTGCAATAAAATGTTATTATTTAATGAATTATTTTGACTGGGAGTCTTTCAATTTTTATAGAATAGTAAAAATATGAGAACAAGATGAAAAGTTCATTGGTTGATTATGAAGGAGTGATGCTAGTGCTGTTAAGTCTTGCATGCATTAATTTCAACACTTATTACTAAGAAGAGTTGAAATGCAGTTTTTCTTGACAGGTAAACTAACATCTGACAGTTCAAAAAAGAATTCAAAACTAACTAGAAATGACTTCTCTTGAAAATGGACAAAATTTGGAATCATTGTATTATCAAGTACCAGATAAAAAAGGTTTTAGCCCCCAAAGAAACATAGTTGCTACATCAGGAGATGATGCTCCAGCTTTATCAATAGTGCAAAAGTGGACAGCTGAATCTAAGAGTGGAAAGGGAGAGTCTTGAAGATGACCCAAAGTCTAGACATCCTGCAACTGCCACTACTGAGAAAAATTATATTCATCACATTTTGATAGATGCTAGGTAACTGATGATAAATTAATGCTATCAGCATACCAAACTTCCACCTAGAACTGAAACTCAACTGAGTGATGTACACATGACTCTTTGGCTGAGCTCTAACATAATTTCAAAGCTTTACTCTCATAAGATGAGCAAAAGTGACAGGATCCCAGTCATTGTCCTGAAGAAATGTGCTCCTGAACTCTCATCTGTCCTCTCTAAACTCTACAACTACTGCCTCTTTGATTCTTGCTTTCCTGCCTGCTGGAAGTCTCCTTTGGTTCCTATTTTAAGAACTCTGGAGAACTCTCAGACCCTTCTAATTATCACCCTGTCAGCCTCCTACCAATATTTAGCAAAGTGTTCAAGGCTATTATCAATGCTGAAGTGGTTTAACATCTTACGGTCTATGGCCTATTTTCTGACAAACTGTATGACTTCCACTTCGCCAGGTCTACTGCTGATATGCTAACAACTGTCACCAAATACATATACCCGGCTCCCAATAAGATTGGCAAAACTTGAGCTGTTGCCCTAGATATCTCCAAAGCATTTAAAATTCTGGCACACTGGCCTTCTGCACAAGCAACAGAGCTATGATATAACTAGACACTTGTTTCATTTAATCCAGTTGTTCCTATCAAATTGTGTAATGACGGGTATACTTCCAACTCTTATCATACAAACGTGGGTGTTCCTCAAGGCTCTGTCCTTAGATCCTATGCTTTTTATGATCTTCATCAATGATCTCCCTGATGTAATCAGATCCCAAATAGACATCTATGCTGATGACACCACCATTTACTCCCACCTCAATAAGAAATCTGCAGAGGCTGATAAAGCAAACCTCGCTAATTATCTTGAAAAGGACCTCCAATCTGTGGTGGACTGAGGTAAGAAATGGCTTGTAAATTCTAATGTTTCCAAAACTAAGCTGCTATCCTTTAATTACCACAGATAATCTCTCTTATCCTTCATCAGCATGAATCATGCTAGTCTCTCTGGAATGACTACATTGAATCAATAATTAAATCTACTGCTAGGAAGGTTGGGTCACTGTGTTGGGCCAGGAAGCTTTTCTTGTCAGAATCCATCTGGCACATATACAAATCTAATATTCATCCATGCATTGAATGCTGTTGTCATATCTGGTCAAGCACCCCTGCTATTCATGGGGGTTCTTGACAAAATCCAAAGGAGAATCTACAATGTAATCAATCCCAAACTGGTATCTCAACTTCAGTCACTTTCTCACTAACAAATGATGGCTTCTCTCTGTCTTTTTTACAAATATTTTCATGGCTTCAGCTCTGACAAGTCTGGTGTTCCCTCTACACAAATTTACTAAAGCTACTAGACTGGCAACTAGGTCCCACCCTTTTACAATTAAAACAATCAAATATAGCCACCACTTCAACTCCAGCAGCTTTTGCACTTCTCACCTGTGGAACTCACTTCTGTATACTTGCTTCCCTGATAGCTACAATCTTCAAGTGTTTAAATGCAACATCAGTTGCCATCTCTTATCTCCTTTACTCCCATCCTATCCCTGACACCCTGTTATCTTGTTTTTCTTCCTTTTTACTCTACTCTCACGTAACTCTCTTCACATCAGTATTCCCATCTTTTCCTTATTCCTTCTCTGTCACCCTCTGTAACCTGTTCTGCTTTCTCTTAGCTCTCCTTTTATGTAGTCCGTTATGCATCAGTGGCAGTATTGTTCTCCTTAGAATGAAACAATTATAAAAAAACCGAATATCCCATGAAAGAGTTCAAAATATTCTGCATGATGAACTTGGCATAACAAAGGTTTCTGCTCAGTGGGGGAAACATCTTCAGACACCTTATCAAAAGTGCATCAGGCTGGTCATATCAGAAGATCAGACATTGTATGAAGCAGATCCAGGTATGTTAAAAATAAATGATTTAGTTACATTCCATGAGAATATTTTGATCAGCTTATGAATCTTTCAGCTAACTCTCATATTATAGTTTCAAAATTTTTACAGTTTTGTAGAAGAATCTGAAATTTCTTTCAGCTGCAAAATCTTTTTCTTTCTATTGTCAAAGTTTGGATCTGATTTTGATGTATGAATGATTTTCTTACCATTTCTTTTTTATATTTTTTTAACAACTGACATTCATAGAGGTAAAATATGATTGAGTTAATGAATCTTGATGACAAAACCTGTTTTTATTTATATGATAAAGTGCCAATATTTACTGATGCAATGATAGTGAGTGTGATTGTTATGTAATTGAAGATGTTGCCAAAAAACCATCTTGAGTTATGGTGGCCAATGGAAGTCTGTCACATCTCCCAAGAAAAATGAATCAAACACTCTATAAAGTTGTTAAAGATTCTATTTTCTATTTCTTATAGAAAGTCTATTTTTCAAATTTATACACCAAGAGAAATAGTGATATTGTTAAATCAGTAATGTATTGGACTAATTTCAAATGAATCTGCCAAGAAACTGCAGCTCATCAGTTCAGAAAGAGAGACAATCTGTCTTTGGATGTTAACCTTCTCAGTCATTAGTTATTTTCTCTCTCCTTCTGTTTCTTGATCCATTGCAAATAAAAGAATGGTTAGTTATCTATTCTTATAGTCATTTATTTTAGTTGATATGGCTATTGCTCTTGCTAATGAAACTTTATTCATTGTTCTGAGGTCAATGTGAATAAGTACAGAAATATTAACAAAACATCATACTATTCTTGTTTTGATTATCTCCATGCATGTTCTGCAAGATCACATGCACATGTGCATAATATATGAGATAGAGGTATATGCTACATACATCTCCCCACTCGTGCTTTCAACTAATTGCATTTTTAAATGCCCTGGAACTGTATCCAATAAAACAGTTATATAATTTGTTTTTACAGCAGAAATAAAAACCATCCTAAAAGTCTTTATGAAAAGAAGAGGCTTTTGTTATAGATATGAGATTTTGGAAAAGGAAACTTCTCATTTGTAAACTGATGCTTTTTGACTTTCCCAAAGTTGTTGCCAGTGACAATCAAATTCAGACAATTATTTTAGTTTTAAATGATGGTCACAAAAACAGAAAGAGAGAATTTACTCCTTTCTGTTCAATTTGTTTCTCTTTCCTTTTCAATTTAGTTTCTAGTCTTCACTTTCCTTTCATTACCATATCATTCTTTCATGTTATTTTTTTAAAAAATCTTTTTTTATTTTCCTTTTTCTTTCTCCTCCCCAGATATATTTGATCATTTCCCTCTTTACATATCATGCAATCCATATTCTGCTTTTTTTTCATCGTATTACTCTGTTCATTGTCTTTACACCCTTTCACCCAAGTCTCCTAATTCTTTCATTTTTTCTCTTATCATAATTCTTTTTTACTGATTTTGTTGTAAACTTTTTACTGAAATATATTTTCTACTCTTTTTTATTGCTCACTTTTTCCTCTTTTTCAGTGATAACTTTATTTCTCAAACTGTTTCTTTCATCCTTTAGTAATGTTCTTTTTATTTCAATCTAAGCCATGAAGTATTTATAGAACAGACAAAGGGAAGCCACATCCCATCGTTGGGGAAGTGGCTGGAGTCAAGCCACCAAGTCAGTACCTATAACATTGCTGATTCTTCTTTGGAGCCTGTGAAGAACACTGAGATGAACAGCAGGTGCACCTGACCATATATGGCAGCAGTGCTCCATGCACAGATGAATGGTTGATTTGTATATATGCAGGATGGATTCAGGTGGTAAAAACATCCTGGTCCAACACAGTGATCCAACCTTCCTAGAAGTAGATTTAGCTATTGACTTAATGTAGTGGTTCCACTTGAGATCAGAAGAGAGGGTAAAGCCGAGGAGGTTCAGTGTATTGCTCTCAGGAAGACTCACTTGGTCCATGCTTATGGGAGGCATGAGAGGTTACCTGTGATGATTGACAGACAGCAGCTTGGTCTTAGACTCATTGAAATTTACAAGCCACTTCTTATCCCAATTCACCACAGAATGTAGATCCCTCTCAAGATCAGCAGTGAGATTACGTTTGTCTGCCATGCCGGGTTTTTACTGATGCAGGAGTAAATTGTGGTGTCATCTGCGTAGATGCCTACTTGGCTCTTGATCTCGTCTGGGAGATCATTTATAAAAATAAGGAAGAGCGTTGGGCCTAGGGTAGAGCCCTGAGGGACACCAGCATTTGTACAGTAGGATGTGGCAGCATGCCCATTCAAGATGACCTTCATTATGTGGTTATTTAGAAAAGATTGGATCAGATCAAGCAAGCGTCCGGTAATACCGTAACCCTGTAGCTTGCATGCCAAACCCTGTCAAAAGCCTCAAGGGTCTGGAACATGTACTTTGTAATGGTTGTTGTGGCTGTGGACCTGGCAAAGCGGAAGCCATACTGTTTGTCAGAGAAGTGTTTATGGGCAGTAAGATGTTGAACTATTTTTAGCATTAATAATGGCCTCAAACACTTACTTTCCCGAAAATTGGTAGAAGGCTGATAGGGCGATAGTTGGATGGGTCCGAGGGTTCACCAGAGTTCTTAAATACGGGAACGACAGAAGAGGACTTCCAGCATGGAGGAAAACAGGAAGCAGAAAGGCAGTAGTTATACAGTTTAGAGAGGACAGGAGAGAGTTCAGGGGCACATTTCTTAAGGATAATCACCAGAATTCCATCATCACCGCTCGCTTTATGGGGGTCAAGTTTTGATATTACTCGGAATACTACTGTAGGGGTAATGTATACATTGTACAGTTTAGCCTCAGTTCTAATAGGGAAGTCGGGTGAGGGTACTCCAGATGAGTCAAATGTGGAGTTGGATGAGAATCTGCGAGCAAAGCACTCAGCCTTGTCTGCTGATGATGTGAGAACTTCAAATTCATTGATTAAAGGAGGAATAGAGGATTTGCTATTGTTCAGCACCCTTTTGCATAACCGCCAATAGTCCTTGCGGTTAGCTATGCGCTGTCTCATTCTCTCAGCAAACAATCACTTGGTGTCATTCAAGATTCTCTTGCACTCATTACAAGCAGACGTGAATAGGTGCTTATTGTGGTCAGATGACTGTCTCCGAAATAGTCGGAAGTAGTGGTTCTTGTGGGCAATGGCAGCCAAACAGGCAGGAGAGAACCAAGGGGAGGAATGAGGTTTGAGACAAAACTTCCTGGTAGGTATGAAGGCATCAAGCCAGCTTTCACCCAGGACAAAATCTCAGAGGCACAGTCATCAACTGGGAGATCGAACACTTTTCCCAAGGGACGTCACATAGAAAATCCCGAAAGGTGTCCCAGTCAGCTCTTTGGTAGCAGTAGGAGGTCCTATAGGTAAAAGGCTCCTGGGAGAGTGAGAGTGGAGAGAAATATTAAGAGAGACAACAGCATGGTTGGAGTTGCCGAGAGGGCAAAGCTGCGAGACTTGGCAGGAGTCAGGTGCAGAGGTAAAGCATATATCTAGTAGAGAGGCATGTCCAGAGGAAGTGCTTGGAAAGCGTGTGGGGAAGTCCACTACTTGTGTAAGGGATTGGGAAATGACAAAGTTCATAGCGTGGATGCCAGCTGAATCAATAACTGAGTTTTTAAGCCACTCAGCATGATGGGCATTAAGATCTCCGAATACAAATATGTGAGCAAATGGGTAGTAGGAAGTAGCCTTTTCTATATTGTCAGAAATGCTGTCTAGAAGGGAGCAGTTGGGAGCGGAGAGGGAACAGTAAACAGAGACACATACATGCACTTTTTACATATGGAAAAAGAATTTCTTGCATTTTATTCTCTAGTTACCTGTTTTTTCTTATTGTGTTGATTTTTTTTTTCTTAGAAATAGAATTATTTTTCTTTTTCTTACCAATTCCTTTGCTATTCAAATTTCAAAACTAATAAATTGTTTTATGTATAAGGTGCTGAAAAGTTCTCCAATCAACCTATTTCTTAAAATCTAGCCAAATAGCCAAACATCAGAATCTTTTTTAGATTACTTCTTGGCCTGATTGAGATCTTCAGCACCCTTCCTTGTATGTATTAGTGATTGTTTTAATATCTTAACTTTGGACAAAGAAATGAGAATACTTCAGAAATATTTGATTATGATGCTATCCTCTTTAATCTGAGCCCTATGCTTTAATTGCATATTTTTATACATCTTTACTCATCAGATTAATTTTTTTCTTTCAACTAAAGAGAGCAACTTTAAAAAAAAAGCTAAGAGAAATCAAAGATTTTAAAAACATTCTGGATATTACTCATTAGAAAATGTTCTTACAAATTATCAATTATTAATCCGTTTTAAATCATTATCTTTCATTAGATTATAAGCAGACATTCACTAAAAAAGTAAATTGATTGTGTCAGATAACTTAAGCAGCCCCAATAAAACGATGATCCTTCATAGTGAGGTTCAGTCTTTTAAGACAATAGTTTAGACAAAATTAAGCTGATGAAATCTTTCTTTTATCAAGCAGATTACATACAAAATAATGCCTGTGTATAAAAAAAAGGTTTCTATTTGTCGTCTTAGTTCTTCTGGTTTCCTCATCTTTTAACTTTGCCTAGTGACTTTTTTGTAATTTATTTCTTCTCATGGTTCTTCCTTTTTACATATATGAACTTGTATATACCTCCACTCATTTTCTATCACATAATTTTCCACATACATGCACACAATTTAATATCTAACTTCTTCTTTCTGGCTTCCATTCTCATTTTTTTCATTTTCTACTTCCTTTCTCTATTTATGATAGGTTTTCATGATTTTTTTTTCTTTTTAACTAGGTCTCAGCATCTTACTGTTAAACTAGTTAGATGTATCTGTCACTTCTAATTAAACAGTTTTTTTTCTTGCACTTCCTGTATATGGAACTTCTTTCCAGTTTCTTGCTTACTTTATAATTACAATCTTCAAAAATTTAAATGCATCTTCTGTCTTCTTGAACCCTGTTCCTTTTAGCCCTTTTCTCATTCCTTCCTATTTTCAATCTTCACTTTCACCCCTGTGTTCTAGTAGCACTGTCACCTTGCTTGGAGTGAAACATGTAAAGAAAAAAAAATTTAAAAGCATTGACAGTTTTTTTATATTCGTACTACAAAACTTTTCAATTAGAGATTCCAAGAGATTATAGTTACAGATATATTTTTAGATAATGTTGAATTAATTTTAAAAAAGATCTTTAAGTTTAATAAAATATCTCTGGTTTATAATTACAGTGGATCTGTGAAATATTCTGGTAACCTTTTATCAAGTTATGAACAAGAGAACAAAAATGTTTATATTTACCAATTTTTTGACTAAATCATTTTTTTTTTTTGGTAAGCTTTCTCATATTAAACCTTCTTTACCCTTACATTGTTGACATTGTTTGGGACTGTTGTCCACATCTTTATTGCCCTTATAATTGTCATACACACCAACCTTTTTCAAGTGATTTGGAATTTCAAACTGAATCCTTTATTTCCATCACTAGAGTATATTGTTCTCCTTCCATGAGCCATGCTACTTCTAGATATCTTAGTTGTCTCCCTTTAACTTAACTCTCTAAGTTATTTGTTCACTGCTGTTGTAGCTAGGTTTTGAACTCACAACTCTTTGGGTCAAGTCACTGGATCTAATCAAAGCTTTTATCCATTGGGCCATGTGGTGAATATGGCAATAAAAATGAGGACAACAGTTCAAACAATGTAAAGACTACCTTAACTTCTTTACTCTTTCTATGACCTGTTTTACATCTGTGCTGGTTGACGGAAACTTGCCAAAAAATATATAAATTATAAAAATTAGCACATTAGATCAGCAGAACTGTAAGTTTTGTAATTTGTTGAGGATGATTGGTTTGTGTTAGGATGCATCTAATCACTATGCTTGAATTGTATAGAACTGTTACTTCCCACAGAGAAACATTTAACATATACAATGCTTGTGTCATTTAATGTCTCTTCCTGACATACTTTATACTGTAAAGCATGACATTATTATGGTGGAAAAAGATGTAGATTAGTTTTGCCACTGCTAGTGCCCTTCATATAAGGCAGTGCAGAAAAGTTCAAAGCTCACTAATATGCACTTCTAAAAGAATATTTGATGTTTTGTCATTTGGTCAGAGTTTTGAAAAATGGGTTGTTCCAAGAACTATTCAGTGCCTCCCGTCAATATCAGGAGGTTTGTATCAATATATGTGAAAGAGCAACAATTTCAAATCCATAAAAGTTACAAGTGTAAAAAAAAGTATATTCAACAGTTAAAGCTGATCAGCTTAATTATTTTTGTTGTTGCAACAATAGAAAGCACAAATTGAATCTTCTTATTTTGGTATTTATGTTTATGATTCAAAGACTGACCAACGTATGGTGGTTACAAATATATTTTGTAATCACCAAAATTGAAATTACCTCTTTTTGTTATAAAAGTAGGTTTTTGGAATATTCTTAATGTGATTCAACATGACTTGAGCAGAAAAATAGTTGGTTTTCATTTGATATTCTTTTCCTTCTTGAATGTGCCACATCCCTTCAGGCTCCCCACAATTTTCTGTCCTTTGTAGCTCTTAAAACTTTCATCATTTTACCATCCTTTCCAAACTCTCCATTCACTCAAGCTCACTAGGTAAGTTGTGCATTGCTTCCCTCTGTCCTGTAAGTGTTTCAAATTTTCTAAGCTCTTTTTTCTAAAAAATTCAGTGGTCTCTTCCTGATGTTAAGCATAAGTGTCCTTTTTGTTTCTAGAACTTCATCATTACTCACCTGTTCATTCCATGGTATTCTTAGTATCTTTTTATAGAACCACATTTCTGTTGCTTCAAGTTTCTTCATCTGTGAGCATTAACTAAATATCTACAGAGCAGGGAAGATGGATCCACAAGTAATCAGACAGTACTAAAGTAGTTCCAGAAATTGGTTTCAGAGCAGACTCCAGAAAATGAATTTTATTTTTCCAACTTATTTCATGTTAAATTTGTGTTCTATGTATAAAATATGGTAATTTTAACTAACAGTGATTTATTAACTCTTATAAATACTTTTAGGTTATCAGCAAAACGAACTACTTTCATTCTCTTTCATGTTTGACTGATTATATCAAGTTGATCATTTTAGACAAATTTCATTAGTGAACCAAGCTTATTATTTTAACCTCAAAGTGAAATAAGTTTCCTATTATTGTTTTAATATTGTTGATATAAATCTCTTCAGTTTATGAATTTAAAATGGATCTGAAAACTTGTAGTTGAAGCATATCGGCTGTACCTGCAACAACTTTGTACAAGCAAAAATATTATTTCTCTGCAAATTAAATGTTTATTTTCTTATTTGAATACCTTGTCACATGAATTTTAGTCTTTCTTTTTATAACTTTTAATATTTATATCTACCAATATTTTCCCTTTTTTAATCATGACTTATATTTATTTTACATACATTATTTCACTTATCGCTATTTTTAAAAATTTCTTTCTGTGCCCCATGACCAATATTTCTATTAAATATTTTTCTCTTAAAAAAATATTCTACAATCGTTCGACTAACATGATTAAACAAAGAATAAATGCTTTTTAGATTATATTTAAAAATTGTAATTAACTTTACAATAGGATCTTCATCAATAATTTTGTAAATAAAATAATTTTAGTTACAAACATGATTAATTAATGAATAGCTAACTTTTACTTAATTACAAAATATAAACTTATATTTATGAGAAAAACTTCTCAAGCTATAATTTAATAAATTTTAAATGCAAGAAAGATAAATTAAAATTTAATAAATTTTCAGTTTGTCTCTCTTTGCCCTCAAAATATAATTTTAGATAAAAGCAATCTTTCCGTTACTTTTTTCCTTTATTTTTACTAATACATGACCTGTTAGGCTCATGTTGATACTGTACAACTTGTGCATCATTGAATTTTCATGTAAGAATAGGAAACTTAAAAAATCTTTACTCACTTTGTTTTCTCTTAGAACATTAATAATTATGAGTGACAATGAACAGGTATAACAAAACAGTGAATAGCTCAAACAAGTTCTTATTTCCTTAGTTATATTTTCAAGAATGTTGCCTTTCATATGAAAGTGTTTTCATGTTGGGAATATACCTGTACCACTGTGGATAATATCAAGTTCTAATATTTTTAGTCATCAGTACTTCAGCTGTCCTATAAAATGCTAATAAATTTAAGCATGTTTTCATCACATACAGATAAGAAAAGCTAACTCAATTCAGACTTGAAGTTTGAACTGTGTTAATAAATTATAGACACTGATTTTTTTAAATATATTTTAATTAAAAATGCAATATTTTTCCAAATTCACTTAAGTAATTATAAAAAAAAAAACAAGCTTTCTTCCATTTTTTAAAATAATTTTTTTCTGAAGTATAAAAAACAATTGAGAAATGAAGGTTGGATTCAATAATTATTCTCTTTAATAATTTTAATAAAAAAGAAATTTTATTTCTCAGTGCAGTTAAAAAAATTTGATTTCATATTTTGTACTTTATCTGATTCTCTAAACAATAAACTATATTCTTTGTTATTTTTACAAGAAAAAATTGTTTCTTGATGGATGAAAACATACTTTATTAGTTGAAAATAAATCTTAACAGTACATATGAATTGAGTGGTGAAAAGCTCTTTGCCTAACCCATTTTCAAAAATCTGACCAAATAGCAGATATTTTTTATAAAGAGCTTATTAATTGAGCCAATAACTTTTCAGTATCCTTTATACAAGATAGTTTGTAAAATTTGGAATTAATTTTTTTCAACATTTAACACTGAAATATAATTGGCAATATTGTTATATTTACAGATTAATTTACAAATTTCATAGAGGGAGTATTTAAAAAAAAAATGCTTGTTAATAAATGTTTAAAGTGATTTTATCCAATTATCATATACCTGTGATTCAGATATATAAACTGGGATCCAGCCACTATCTTTCACTTTACCAGGATATGCAAGAATTAGCCAGACTTTTTCATTGCCCATCATACATTCTGATACTTCTGGAAAAAAAACAGATGTTTGTAGATAAGATTCTAGCTTAAGCAGAGGCATTTCTTTAAGGCATTGATATATCTGAAAATATCTATTCATTTTTGCATGGGCAGAGTAATAAGCATTCAGAATACTAGCTTCTACCCAGCTGATAACATTCATCAGGATATGCCCCACAGCTGGATGCTGGCATACTTAAAAGAGCACCTTCATTCACAATGGAATATATTACCAATTGTTTACTGACAAAAATTGTAAGAAGCTTTGCAAACCAGATCTGTCAATATCTAGTAGACAATAGGTCCTAGCATCTGAATTTAAACCTGTGTGCTACACTTTACTAAAAATTGCAAATTTCATAGGCAGTAGTGAGGTGCAATCTTATGAACAGGTCATTTGCTATGCCATACTTGTTCAACAATGAACCCAGTAGTACTGGCTTCAAGACATTTGTATCAAATGCTCTAAAGTGAAAATCTGCTAGATAAGTCCTGCACAAAAGCTTTAATAGTCATTTAATGAACATATTTGAAAAGAAATGTGCAGGCACATACTCATCTAATATCCTCAAGTTTTTTCCGTAACTTTGTTTAAAGCCGTGTTATGGGAACAAGAAAAATCACCTTACCAACTGAAGATGGCAGCATCAAAGATTCAGCATTTCCATTGAAAGTTTAGCAACAAAACTCTATAAAATCCAGTCAATATCAATTTAGATAATTTTGATAAACTAGCTTCCAAGTAGCAAAAGATAGCTGGAAAGAAAAAATACCCTGAATAATTCTCAAATAAGAATGTAATCAAACTAAACCAAACTACTAATTTCAATTCTTGAAAAGCATTATACTAGTTTTTAAGGTAGGTGAAACATTTGATAAAATGTTAAATCTGTCTGAGTAAGAGGTGCTGGATGATCAAAGCATGCACTAGGTTCATTATAAAAGCTGTCCTTTCAAAAATTCTCTCAAAGTCAGGAGGTCAAGTGTAGAAATGCTCAAATCAATGATAATGATTAACTCATACTACAAAAAAGTATCAGTGGAATTAATGAGGTAAAATTGATTCAAACATATGACTCACAATATAAACTAATGTTGGCTCATGATCCTGTTGCTCAATTGGAACTGGAGCCAGTATGACTATTAAAGTACTGGCCAGGAAAGCTGATTGGAATGAGGATAGACATTGTTTAGATTTGAGTGACAGTGATGTTAAGAAGTTGCATAAGTAGCTGATGATTATTAAAGAACTTAGTTATGGTTAAAAGATATACTACAGAATAAATGGATGTAATGGTTTCATTCAGACTGTTGTTCTATCAGATATCTGCTGCTGCTTTCTTAATTGATGAAAAAAAATTCCAGTCTTCTCTTTGTTGGAAATTTCAAACTAAATCCTCACTCACCTGCCTAGAATGTTGTAATAGCTGCAGCACAATATTAACAAGGCATGCATTTTGTTTATTCATAAGAAATTCTTGATTGGCTCAATGGTGAGCATTATAAAAGAGATCAAGCCTCAGAGAGTAGAGAAGCCATTTAGAGGAAAGTTAGCTTTCTCTAGCCAACCCAATTGACATTTTTAGAAAAGCTAAAATACTGCTGGTTACAACCTTTACCAGCTTTTCATTAATACAGATATTTTAGACAAGATTCAGTGTGAAGAAGGAAATAACCTAAATAGCAAAAACATTTGGGAGATAGTAACACTTGAAGACTGGATAAACTGGCAAGCAAGAACTATATTTTCTACAGACTGACATTGTTGCCTGCCCCCTTAAAAAAAAAATACATGGTCAACATTAAAAAATTTAAGTGGGTTAGGAAACTATTTGAACCTATTTTTGTCACAAATATAAGTGAAGGAAGCAGAGAATCTGTAAACAAGGATAGTGAAACAGTATTTACATTATTCAGACTATTGTCCTCATCTTTGTTGTCATTGTACAATGTTTTGGCCATTGTATGCTCTCTTAGGAATTTTGATCAAAACTCTTTATTACAAACACTGGAGTATATCATTTCCATCCCTTTTGCATAGAGCTTCTTTTTGTTAGTCATGAGTTATCTTCCTCTAACCCCGTAAGTTACTTGTTCACCACTCTAACTTACAATGCTAGAGGGAGATAACTCATGACTACCAAAAAAGGCTCTACACAAAAGTGATGGAGATTGTAATAAAGGGTTCTATTCAAAATTCCTAGCATACAACAGCTGAAACGTCATACAAATGGCAACAAAGATGAAGACAATAGTCTGAATAATATAAATCTGTAAATATTACCTCATCTCAGAAATATAGACAAATACTAAAGGATATAGAAAGTATGTGCAAAATTCTGTTGCCAAAAATCCATCTTCAAAACAAACCTCACACTTCAGAACACTGAAGGATTGGCAAATCTTACTATGATGTGTCCTGTTCCATCATTTAGAAAGAAAAAATGCCAATCCCAGCATTCACAAAAGATGATATTGCAACTTGCACAGATTATATTGAACCGCATTAGCAGGAGAAGATTTTGAAGTCAGCTGTAATTGCAAAACAAAGCAGTGAAATAATTACAAGAAACATTGTCCATGAACAATGTTTCCACTAATTTTAGGTTATGCATTGTCCATTTATAAATTGCAAGGCTCTACTTGCAACCAAGTTATATTCAATCCTTGAGAAGGATTTTTCTCTTGACCATAATATTGAGAGCAACTATGAAAATCAATTTCTTTGAAGATGCAACATCCCATCTTTTCACAAACTTTGCATGAATCAAACTGTTCTGCAATTCCCCAGTATGAAATCAAGGGAGAATGAATTTGAGAATTTTAGATGAACACCATTATTAAACAACAGCTATCATTCCTAACATCCACACTTTAAAAAATGAGTCTATACTTGAGTGTTCAACCATACTAAATCTGTACATCTCTGAAAGACATTTCCACTTCAAAATAATTGAACAATTGCCACCACAACTTCTTTTTTTTTCCTCAAAGTATATATCAGGACATTTATTTCAATTGTACAAAAATTAATTTCTGTAACAGTTTTATCATATCAAGCAAAATATTTTGTAAACTGTGGAATTTTTGAGGCATACAGTTGGTTGTATTATACAATATTATATATCTTGCTAAAAGATTTTGTCTTGACTACTTAAAAACACCAATTCAGTTTTATATATAGAGATTTTTGCATCATAAATTGACCTTGACCTATAACAGGACCATTATGGCTTTTCCTTTCTTCCCTTAATCTTTTAGTTGGTTTGATTGGCAAACATAGGTTGTTTCAATTAATCCATCAGTGATTTGAGAATGACTGAGCCAATTCCTCTTTTTAATTTCCTAATGAACTTGCAGAATTTTTCTGTAATTGGTATTGAAATTGGCTTGCTGAAATCGATTTTTATGTTTGATGAGCAATTTCCAAGCAGTTTTCTCTTTGTGTATTAATGTTTTTCAATCATTTTAGTACATATTGGCAATATTGTTGTGCAAGTGTATTGGTCATTTTTTTAAGGCTCTTGAATCACCGATAAGATTTCCAGCAGATCAATCCAATTATAGGAAGTCCAAATTTTACTCCTGAAATGATTAAATGCTGCAGTGAAATTAACCTAAAAGTTTAATACAAAGTCAACTGCAGCTATTTTAATGACAAAGTATGATCATTTATTCTTTTCTATGAGAAGTATGAAAGGAAAAACCTTGATATTTCTCTGCAATAATTCTCAAGATATTTGTGTGTGTGTGTGTGCGTTTATTTATAGATAGTGTTGTGATAGTTTTTAGTGTCAAGATTATATACTTTTTCAGTAGTTTTACTTTGGCAAGTAGGTTTCTTATCACAGTGTGTTCAATATCAGGATGGAGATAGAGCATTGAAAGTTTTAGTGCAAAGAATTTGTCACTTTAGCTGAGCAGTTTAATCAGGGCTGGATTTTTTCTGCAGAAATAACAACTCTGATGAGTGAAGGCATAACAATGTCTTCATGAAACTGCTCAGCTAAAGTGACAAATTCTTTGCACTAAAACTAATATATATTTCTACTGCTATATTGTGTTGAATGCACGGGTTCTCATCTGATCACCATGTAGAATTTAATCACCATGAAAATCAGCATTTAATGTTCTGGATTTTACCTGGGTTTCAATACTAATGCACAACTCAGCCACACAGTAACCCTAAACTTTGATTTGATTTTGACATTTTACAAACACTGCTAACTTCTGATTTGGGCTTTAAATCCTCAAGTCAATGAAGATTTTATAGATATCTAAGAATTAAAAAGAATAGTTAAAATATCTTGATTATATCATGCCTGACAGTTTTCAAAAAATAACTTTAAAAAGCAGTTTCCATTGGAATATTTTAGATATTCATTTTTAAGTTTTTTTTTATTCACATTTAAAAAATAAATTACCATCTGTAAATATTACACTCCATCTAGTGTGATAGAAAGCTAATGACTGCAACACAGTTCAGTAATATTCTATGCTTCCAGGATTCTAATTTATTATATTTATTGTAATTATAGCTTATGATAAATTGTTATTCTTTCCCTGTCATCTTCCAACCATTACCAAAGATTGTAAAACCATTTTGCTAGTTATTTTTTTCTTTAATTCAATGTAGATAAAGATTAATTTAAAGTGACATTCTTATACTTTTCAAAAAGTTTTATGATAGATGCATGGATTATCTAGTAATAAACACATCTAATATATTGCAATTTGATGAAAATGCCATGGCTTAATAATGCTACAATTTTTCTTTAGTTGTGTGCATATCATAATAATATTGTATTAGTAAAAATGAATAATTAGATAATTATTTGTATTAATTAACAGTGTCATATAGTTTGATTATTGTAATAACCTTTCCCCCCCCCTTTTCTCCACAATTTTAATTGCAGGAAAAGTAGCAAATCTCTTATATTAAATTACACTTCACTGCTTTTATTAATGTGAACAAGTAACTGAAATTAAATTGACTAGTCAATGGATTAAAAAAAAAAAAAGAAAAGAGGTTTTTACTAAAATGTGTAAAAGAAGCAGACCACATTATGGTTGTTGTATATCCGTTCACATTAAATGACTTAAAATTTGCTTTGCTTTGAGAGTGTGAAAGGTTTAAAAAGGTTATGATATAGAACTTTCTCACTATAATAGGTGACAGGCATGAATTTTGTAATTGGTTTTACTGGATTAAAGCAGGAAAATTGACTCATATGCAAAGTCACCATCATACTAGAATATTAACCAACTACAAAATAGCATTAGATATTAACAATCCATGACACATTTGTGAAAAAGGGAAAGTTAGCAGGTGGGCTGAAAAGACAAATACTCACAAAAATAAATCTAATGACAAGATGTTTGTCTGCCAACTTTGTAATCGAGGTTTTAAAAGTTTGATTTTAAAAAAGAATCATATCTTTTCAAGACACAACTGAATCTTACAATGATGACTTGTGATAAAACTACATGACATTGAGGTGGTGGTGGTGGCCATTTCATTTATATATATCATTTCACCCCAAGGAAGTTTATATGTCACTTGGAGGCATGAGGTTACTGGGAGTGAAAGAAAGTGAAAAGACTTTAGTGAGGAGAAGAGCAAAAAAAAAAAAGAAAAGGATTCAAGAAGACAGAAGATAGTGATTGATGTTGCATTTAAAATTTTGAAGATTGTAGGTGGTAGGGAAGCAGGAAATCAGAAGTTCTATGTATGAGAAAGGAAATTCTTAGAACAGAAGTGTGTGTGTGTGTGTCTCCAAATGAATAAGGAACAAAGAACTTAATTGCAACGTTCATAACATTAATTTAAAACAGTGCTCAATATAAAAATAGAACAATGAATATTTATTATAAATTATACTTTAGAACATGTACAAACTACAAGCTACTACAAAATTGTACATTTCGTTTCAATAACAAAACAAATTGCTCAACTTTGTCATAGCTTGTTGTTTGTACATGTTCTAAAGTATAATTTATAATATATTATGCATGTGTGGGTATTTAGATAGCAAATTTTTTGAGGCATGTTAGATTAATTGCAAATATTATAAATTGCAAATATTATGTCTGCTTATTTTTAATAAAATCCATTCGTACACACTGATAATCATTTGTGTATAATTATAATAATTGAAAGATGCTAAAAAGATTCCATAGAGGATAATTCTATCATTCTTATGAATGATAAGCAACTGTTACATTTGAAGCAAGAAAAATTTACAGTAATTTTTAGCAACACAGTTTTTTGTTACCACAATTTTCACCCCTGAAAATGATCTCAGAAAGAGATTGAAAGTACTTTGGAATATCAAGAAATGGATAATAAAATCAACTGTAAAAGTTACAGCACATTTCTTACATCTTTCAATTATAATACATGAAATATTATCCATGAGCCCAATTGATTTTATTAAAAAATTAGCAGATATAATGTTTGCAATTTATTTAATCTGACATATATACTCTTTCATAAATAATTTCTTGTCATATAAAAGAAGATATTTTATGCTTTCAAAATGTAAAAAGCATTAAAAAATAAAGTATATAATAAATTACCCTGCTCAATTTCAAAGTAACTCAGTGCAATGTTATAATCTCATATAATCTCAATAAAGTTAGGAAATTTAGAAGGAAAACCTGCATCTTCAACTGCTGCTGGATTTCTTTTAGAAGAAATATGTTTAAAGTCTAGAATCTGCATGTACAATTCAATTTAATCAAAATAGTGATGTATGTATTGTTAAACTGCACTTTATCTGGATTTTACTCTTGTCAAAATGTGCAGCTCATATCAACTTTGAAATATTTATAGACCTTTGGGAGGAGGTTTTTTTTAGATATTGGCAATATTTTAGCATTACATTTTTTTTAAATTGCATGATTCTATAAGGCTTTTTATCATATAGTGTTTAACCAAATAAATGCCAGTTTTACCACAAGATTTGAAGTTTTTAATTAAAATTGTTCACCTTTTATTGATATTTTGAATTTCATCACTTCAGTATATTTGTAAAAGATCAATACAAATTTAATATGAGAACCTTGAATAAGTTCATGCTGATTTTTCATGAAAAGTAATGTTTTATTTACAAATATTAGTAAGAAATATATCACCGAAAGTATTTTCCGTTGCCAGCCACTACTTTTTCCCACCTTTCTGGTAGCATTTGAATTCCATGTCAAGAAAATGACACATCTTTTGAGGATAACCATGAATCAACCCATTTTTTTGGCATCTTCATAAGAATGAAAGTGTTGCTCAGCCAAGCCATGTGTCATCAATCAGAACAAGTGATAATTGGACGAGGCAATGTCTGATGAATATGGCGGGTGGGGTAGGAATTCCCATTTAAGCAATTTCAAGTACCTTTTCACCTGTTTTGCAACCTGTGACCTAGCTTGTCATGTTGCAGAATTGCCTCGTCACATCTCTGCTTGTATAGCGGCCATTTCATATTCATTGCTCAGCTCACACACACTAATTCTAGTTGATAGTGATCTTCTATGATGGTTTTGGTCAGTTTGAACAGCTCATAATAAACTACACCCAGTTGATCCCACCAAATACAGAGCAGAAGCTTTGAACCATGGATATTAATCTTTATTGCCGATGTTGATACATGGCCGGGCTTACCCCATGATCAACTATGCCTAGGGTTATTGTAGTGTACCCACTTTTCATCACTAGTCATGATCCATTGCAAAAACCTTTCCTTTTCTGCTGTTGATGCAGCTGTTCACACGTGACAAGACACAGTTCAGTGTCTCTTGGCTTCAACTCATACAGCACACAATGTCATTTTAGAATCATTCCTAATGCTTTCAAGCATTGCAAAACTATTGTATGATCAACTCATAATTATACTGCAAGTTCAACTTGTGCTTGATATGAGTCTTCATGAAGTAATGCCTCCAATTCTCATCTTCAAACTTTTTCAGTGCACCAGATCATTCTTTATCTTCAACATCAAAATCATTATTTTTGAAGCATCTAAACCAATCTCTGCATGTTGTTTCTGTCGGAGCATGGTTGCCATAAGTCTCGACAAGAATTGTATGTACTTCAGCTGAAGATTTATTTTGACTAGAGCAATGCAGTAAAATTCCCTGCAAAGAGATTTGGGGGGGGGGGGGGCAAAAAATCCAACATATTTAACATTATGAAAAACAGTGGTTTACACTTAGGCAAAATGACATACACTGAATTTTAAGCTTACTTATAGTACTTCCTTATCAAAACCTTCTAAAACTACACTCAGACAGTTCTGGGAATGCCGTCTGTTGGAAAACAGCGAGAACTTATTTAAGGTTCTAATATTTATATCTATCATATAAGTCTTTGGATTCAAACATTAAATGCTACACCATGAAATAATCTAGACAACTTTCAGTAAATTACAACTTAATCTTGTTATAACTTAATATACAGTTCTAGCTTCAATTAATGTATTATATATATATTTAGTGCATCAAGGCAGCAGATAATTTTATTTTGGCGGGTGAAAATTTTATTATGCTGGTTCTAAGCTTTCAGTTCACATGAGCCATCTTCAGAGAGGCTACAGGGACATTAACAAAGACATCCACCATCAAAGATGATATTAACTTGTGTTGACATAAAACATTGCTATGTGACGATAATAGTCACCGAATAGCAGATGCAAGTCGTAAATTTGTAATGCAGTTCTATGACGTCAAATATATATTAACAGAACCATTTTCTAAATGTAATGTGTTGTGACCAGATTAACATGTGATTTTATTAAGTGTGGGTTGCTTTGATTTATTGTAGATGGCCTCGAATATTTGAAGGTTCTTTTTACTGTGTGTACGTGTGAACATTGTGTTATCGACTAAAATCTATCTAATATTACCTACATGGCTATATTTTTCTAAGAAATTTGTTTAATTGAACTATGATCAGAAAGGTGACAGGTAAGTCTACGGAAGAGTGTGGTTGTAGTGAAATCATTATATGTAGTAGGTTTATTATTAGTACCAGAGATACAATCTCTGAACGGGCATGTAAATTGATAAACTACATTGGATTTCTGTAGAGGATTTAGTTGTAGGGTTATAGGGCCATTAGAAACTATGAGGTCAATTGTTTTAAATTTTTTATATGTGATGAGTTTAATTTGATTATTATTATTTATTGGTTTAACATTTCTACATATTATGATTTTGAGTGTTGTTTCATCACGTTTGCAATTATTATACATTTGGTTGCAATGTTGTACAGTTTTTGTCTTTTTTTTCACATAAAATTAAAGCCAAAATACAATGTTTAGAACAGCTCATGATTAAACATAGACATTCATTGTCTGTTATATTTAACAATATATGTTTTTAAAAAAAAAATATATATATATATATATATAATTAACATTTTGGTTGCTCCTGAAACCTTTTTTTACACTGAAATTATATCTCTTTCTCGTTAAAGGTTTTCTCCCGCCTCTTCTCTCAGAGTATTTATGGCTATCTTAACACCTTAGCCAGGTTTGATTATCGCTCTCTATTATATTGTACAATTCCAACACCCCTATGTTTTTACCATCTTATACTCGTCTAGGTTATAAATGTTTCGGTGTAGTTTAGCCTGGTATTCTGGCAGCCTGAAGATTGCACTTATGTGCATGAAACTCAAGTTGTGGCCAGTTTCAGGTTTTGTGAAATGACCAAAATGTTAATTATATTTAGCTGTACCACCTTGTGTGGCATTGAGCACTTTTTTATTATGGTGTAGCATTTGGTAGTTTCTTATTATGGTAAGTGATAAGCAAAGTTTGATTGACTAAAATGATAATCGGATAATCTGAATTCAAATGCTGAAAACTGCATGCAAAAATATTAAACAGAAAAAAGATATAAAGAATAAGATTTTTTATCAGAAGCATTAATCACTACGTACTTATGTAGTTAGTCTCTCTTTTCAGACTTCACATATTTTGATGTAACTTCTTTTTTCTACTGAACCAAAATTCAAAAATCTTTCTTCAAAAATTTAGCTAAGGAGGTGTTCTATCTATCTCTGTAAACTGTTTGAAATTTGTTTGAGAACTGAATTAGTGGTGAAGCTTGAAAACTGTATAAATTCACTCAATGTCTGACTTAAGAATATAACACATCACTCAATATATCCTGGGCCTGACATATAGATGGTGCTACTAATGAAAAATCCATATGATTTTTATGAAGTATAAACCATCAAATAGCATGTGACAAAATTTAGGCCCAATCAGACTATTAGTTTACAAATTACAGTTATTTAAGTGAAGCTACTGTTGCAAATTTTCAAAACAATGGAAAAAATCTGAATTTCTTGTGTTGATAAAGCATTGTTTTCTGATGGAAAAAATACTGTTCAAGCAAAGCAATTGCTTGATAAGTGTTATTCAGACCTTACTCTATCAGAAACAATGGTTAAGAGATGGTATGCTGACTTTAAATGTGGTCATACAGATGCAAATGATGCTGGATGCTCAGATCGCCCAGAATCAGCAGTTGTCCCAGAAAACACCAAAAAATCCACAAACTCATTTTGACCAATCATAAACTGAAGTTGCATAAGATAGCAGAAGAGTTGAACATATCAGAAGACAGTATATTCATTATTTTCTCATGAAAATTTTTCAATGAGAAAGCTCTGTTCAAAGTGGGTGCTGTGTTTGCTCACAGTCAATTAAAACGTGTTGCAGATTCAGAGCATTGTTTGAAACTGTTTCAATGCAACAAAAAGGAGTTTTTGCATAAATATGTAACAATAGATGACATGGATCCAATACTTCACTCCGGAGTCAAATTGGTAGTCAGCTGAGTGGACAGCAGCAAGTGAAAACCATCCAAAGCAACCAAAAATGCAGACATCAGCAGGCAAAGTATTTTGTTCATTGAAAGGAAGAACCAACAAAAAAAAAATAAAAATAAAAAAAATAAGTGTTTATAGGAAAAAATTTCGGAAAAGAAATAAGTAAAAATATGGAGAGACTATATAGTTTAGTCAGGTTCTAAGTATTTAAAAAAGAATTTGTTTCTATGTCTGCATGTTGTCATTAATACATTTCTTTTGTTCAATAATTTAGGATTATTTAGGTGTTTTAGCATAAGTTTTTCTAAAAGACATAAATTGTATCTATTTTCTGTTTCATCATAAGATTTTGTTTTCATGCTGTTTTCTCAAGTAAAATTTGAGTTTTTGTTATTTTTTAAAAATCAAAAATATTCGGAGTGGGCAGTACTATTCTTGTATTTAATATAATTCTAATCCATTTATGATTATTGAATCTAGATTTCCAGAGACTGTTCGTTGATCCAAAGTAGAACTTGGTATTGCTGTCAGAATGTATACTAGCTTTGTAAATTATACATTTGGTCATACACTGTCCATTAAGTAGCCAGGTTGTGTTTTTCTTGCAATTAAAGTTATTTTTGGTAGTGTTACTGTAATTGTTAGTAGAGTTACTATTATTTTGTAGGTTGGGCATATTTTTATTTAATAACTTATTGTCATGTAGCAAGATATATTTATTAAAATTCTTTATGCAACTGCAACTAACTTGACATTGTTTTTATTGAAAATCTTTTTGAGTGTAGGGGAATGGTTATCATGTTTGGGAATTAAACTTAATAAAATTTTACCGATATTTTGACATTTTTACTAAAAGGTGGGTTGAACCATGTGATGTTAGGTTTATGTGATTTGGGTATATGTTTGGCTTCTTTGCTTTTATCAGAGTATTCTAAACTAACATTGTGATTACTTTTAGCTAAGGCCTTAATATATTCAATGTTATTGTTATCAAAAATAGCCCTTGATGTGTATCTGTACATATACACATATGTACACTTTTATATATATTGCACAAGGTAACAATGCCTGGAATTTTATATTACCTTGTATGATGAAATAGTTTAGCTATGTTCTCCATTATTTCACATTTCTCAATTAATCTTTGTGCTCGCACAAATTACAGATATTATTATATATTATTCCTATGGTAATTCTTCATGTCCAGCCATTTTGTATTGTTATCAGTTTGGTATATAATATCAGTAATAATTCAAATACAGTAGATTTTCTTCTTTTTTTCTTTTTATGTATAAAGGTCAGTTGCTTTTTAATTTCCTGATCTATGATACTTGTGTAATCTTCCATGTATAATTTTATCATTGTCAAGAACAATTGATAACTTCTGTCTGACTTACAACTCACTGAATGTGTAATTCAAATGTGTTTGCTATGAACATTTTGCTCACATTTTACATAATCTGCACAAAATGTTTTTTTTTTTTTTTAGGGAGTAGGGGGTCAGAATTGAAAACTAAAGTTGAGATTATTCCTTTATGCTCATCATAAACATATTTTCTGTTTTTTTAATTAAAAAAAATACTGCCCCAAGATATTTTTATTACAAACATATTAGTTGTATCTATTTTTAAAAATAAAATATTTTAAAAATATAATCATCATATACTCTACTTTCGATTTTTATGTGGTTTGAAAAAAAGCACAATATTTTGCACAGTAAATTTTATCTAAAAACCAAACAAACTTGATGTGAGAGGATAATCATGGATATTTTGGAGACATTTTCTTGAATCTATACTTATTTATAGTTTAAAATTTGTGTATTTAGGCAGCAATTTTTTTAGGCATGTCAGATTAAACAAATTGCAAACATTGTCTCTGCTTATTATTAATAAAATTTGTTCATATACACAGATAATCAAAATTTCTCCCTTTATAATAAAATTTATTTCTTTTAAATTTTTATTCTCATAGAAAAAATAACTGAAACTATTTAGGTGCCTTTAAAAACTTTTTCATTTTTACTTCTTTATAATTTGTCTAATGTGTAATGAAAGACATGACTTACCTTGGAATTTGAAATGAGCACGAACGTGTCTTGCCTGCAATATAATAACAAAAAAGAAAGATGGCTGAAAACACTATGTGTGCCTATCTCATCCAAAACAAGGCTATATTTGCATACATGCATATTTTGGCTGTCTTGGAATGGCATAAAAAGTGGGTGCCAGCTCTGCTGAGGCAGTTTTGAGTATTATTGGTGGATTGCAGTGTCAAAGTTGTGGATTGACAGTCAGACTGACAAAGAGGGAGCAGGAGAGCTTAGTTGATGTCTGTTTCACAACTGCCCTGTGTAACTGCCAAGAAAGGGCAACCTGAAATCCATGTCCTTGCTGAGACCAAAGAAAGAAAGAAAAATAGATGGCCTTCTGGCAAGCATTGCACTGCACTTTTTGACCCCCCTCATATATATATATATATTTCCTACAAATGTCTTCATCTTTATTCTTATTACCATAACATTTCAGCTATTATATCCTCCACTCTTCTTCAGGTGTCTTTTAACCTTCAGGGAATTATGAATTGAAATCTGTATTTCTACAGGAGTAGAACTCTACTGTCTAGGGATATGTCATAAAATGCTCTATTTCAGTACTGCTCAGTTATTGCTGATCTTGTTTCTACTAAGTCTTAGTCTGTACTACCTAACCCAGAAATGAGGAAATTAGTCTAACTGTACATAATATATTATAAATAATTTGGTTATTTGTTGATTGTTGTGGACCCCTTAGCTGTCAGTAAAGTTGTAAACAAATTTTTGATGCTCTAGGCCCTTGGCCTCGTCAGATTGATGACTGAAGTTCTCGAGTGATAGTTTGGCATATTTATAGCAAAATAGGTGTTAAAAAATAAGTGTTAGAAAATTGTCAAGCGGGGGGGGGGAATGGAGGATTATTTATTTATTTATATATATATATATATATATATCCCGGTGTAGGGGAGAGGGTTTAAAAAGTATATTTTGTTTTTCGTGGTGGGCCAACTGGAGGGTGTTGTACATTATTTATGGAGCTGGTGTGGCAGAGGAAATTCGGTGTTTGTGTGTATTTGTATAATATATATTCTGATGCTATGGTTATTGTGGTAAAATGAGTGGTGCAGAAATTGAATTGAAGTTGTAAAATTATGAAATTATAAAATAGAATTGTTGGTGAGGAGACAAGTTGGAGGATGGGCTAAGTAGCTAACAGATGAGATAATAATTTAAATTTGTTAGATTCTTCTTTGGAGTTAGTTGGTTTTCAATTTCTTTTTAGCATAAGAAGATATATTATATATACACACACACACTCAATTTCCCCTGCCACACCATCTCCATAAATAATGTACAACACCCTCCAGTCAGCCCACCACGAAAAACAAAATATAATTTTTTAACCCTCTCCCCTACACTGGAGTGTGTGTGGGGGGATATATTTTGTAGAGCCTGAAAATTCATTCACAACTCCACTGACAGCTAAGGGCTCATAACAATCAACAAATAACCAAATGTTTCGACAGTGCTGCTCAAAAGGAATATGATTATGTTGAAGAATATAAATAATGATAATTTCTTATCCAGAAATTCAGATTCAACTTTGATTCCCCTACAAATTTATTTTGCTTATTTCCAATTTGGAAAATGCCTTTAAATATTGTACATCTCTGTTAGGCTGATCTTAAACTATATTTCAATTTAACTCCATCAACAATATTTTTAGAAGGTTGAAGTGTATTTGTTCTTAGCCTTGTACAACTGTTACTTTTTTTATCAAACCATTTCTTATATGTCAGAATTAAAATATGAATTGAATGGAAAAGATTGCAATAAAAAAAAATATCTTTTGGGAAGTTGCAGGAAAAAAAAACATAAAGGTAACTTTTCTGTTTTTTCATCAAGCATATATAAATGTTTAAATCCACTTAACACCTTTTATAATCATGATGTCTTTCATGGTTTCTTATTAAAATATGCAAGTTGTAATGGATTATATTTCTATATTGCAAAGATTCATTATTATATTTTTACAAATCCTGTAACTACTTCACCCACCCACACACATACACATCCAATAAAACTTTATTCATGTAAATGCTGATGGAAAGTCAATGCTGCTAAGATATAAGGTGTTACTGAGTGTTGGAGAAAATGAGAAAAAACCCTATTAAGGAGAGAGAACAATAAAAGAACAAGAATTAAGAAAGCAGTAGATGACAATGCACATTGCATTTAAATTTTTGAAGAAAAAATTCTGTGGGAAACAAGAAGCCAAGTGAGAAGTTTAATATCAAGTTAATTAAAGTGTGATTGATGATTAATACTGGTATTCTTGAAGTTTTATTTATTTTAAACTGATATTCTCATGTGAAGAGCAGGTGTAAAAACTTAACACTGAAACAGTATATAGAATAGATTACAACATAATTTTCTGGTGTGACTTTACTACACTTCATCTTTATATTGTGATTATGTTAATGAAAATATTTAACATAAACATCCCTTCTTTGCTACTGAACTGAATTGCTTAGATGTTTGTGATCAAATTTTAGACCATTGAACGGTCTTCTTAATTTTCAAACTTAAAACAGAAATCAGAAAGTTCATACAAATTTCTGCTGAAGAAGTAGTTGCAAGAAAAGTCCATTAATTGATTTAGAAACTTTAGGTGAGTGGAAGCTTCCAATATTGTGAAAGTAACATTTCTATATATGTATGAATGTCTCTCGCTCTCTCTCATATATATATATATATATGGTAATTTTGTTCTTAGAATGATTTATAAAAGCATTATATCACTACACAAATTTTTTATGTTTCAGAAAAATACTGTTGTTCAGGTGATGTTTTAAAATAAATGGTAAAAATAATTTATCTAGAAAATATAAGATGAATATATGGTTATTTAGAAAATGAAAGGATAGTAGTTGGAGAATATGCTTGTAGGTGTGTCAATATCGTTCAATCAATGAAGTTGAAGATTTGGGTCACGAAAGGAAGCAGAATTGTTTGGTGTCAAGGCATGTCACTTTTTAATTTATCTGCATAAGATACATAGTGGGAGCATACATTATTTAAATGAGTAGACAATAATTTTTAACAGCAGTTTGGATTTAGATTTGTGTGTGTGTGTGTTTTGTATTTTTTAACTTCATTTCAGTTTATCATCTGAAAAATACTTCCAAGGCTTTTGGTAAATTGTTTAACTGAAATTGTATTTCCTTACTTCACTTCTTTTCCAATCTTTATTTTATGTCTTTGTATAATCAAATTATTGCAGTACTGTTATAATATATATTCTCAATAACTTTTCTATAGTTTCAGTAAACCCCTGCACTCATAGTCATCTAAAGACTGCCATGTGTTCTACTAAACCATATAAGCTAATACTATAAAGTATTATATTATGCTGCAAGCAAAGCAGTTTATTGAAGCAGATAGACTAAACTATCGCCCGGTTCACACGCCACCCATGTCTATTGAACTGGTGAAGAGGCTCATCCCTTGTTCCTTGTTTAGGATGTGGTCTCCGGCTTTCTCTTTTCCAATCTTTTCACTCCTACGTAGCCCCCGGCACTTCAGTGGCGTTACTGCCTTGCTTGGGGTGATATGATTAAAAAGAAAAAAAAAATACATTATTACTTTTTTGTTATTTGTCAATTGTTGAGTACCTCTGCTGAAATCTGTGTTGCTGGTTTTTCATCTAGGGTATTTGTTAATCTGTTTATAAGTTCTTTTATAAGCAAAGGATGAGGGAGGGTTGCTCAACTGTCGATCATACCAGATTATGCGTTATCTTTTTCAGAAACTATAAGTAAGATCTGTCCAGCATAGTTTCAGTAGAAACCAGAAAGAATAAGCAGCCATTATAAGTATTTTTGAGAATAATTAGTATATTTTTTTATGGTAATGGAATAAAGAAATTGTTGCCAAGATCTTGTCAATTATCTCACTTTTTTTATGAATTAGAATTACAATTTGTAGGCTGTAATTTTGACATCTCTCTTTTTTTCTATGTAAATAGTCATGATCATCTTTTGTGAAATGCTTCTTCTGCATCTTTGCAGAAGTCTTTTACTCCTCTACTTTTGCTTGGTGCTTTTCTGCATTTTGGGGCACAAATATTAATGCATATATTGTTACTTCAGGAACATCCCAAGTATTTTCAAGAGTGACAATTAATAGTAGATTTGCAAATTACTCCCTTAGTTATTCTTAAGAAACATTTGATAAATTACCAATTTCTGTCTTTCAGTGCAAGTAATTGTTGTTCATATGGATTGTGAATCAAGCCTGTTTCAAGTTCTTCACTTTCCCTAACAGTTTCATCTCTTATTTCTTTCTTTCTTTCTTTTTTATCTCTCATTTTTTGTTGATTAGTTTAATTCTGCATTTTCAGTTTTATTTCTCTCAGTATTTATGATTATATTTCTCATTTTTTTCATCAATTCTAATGATATTTTTCTTTGTTTACTATTTCCTCTTATCTCTACTATTTCTTCAATTACACTTACCAATTTGCTAAATGTATATTTTGTGTTATTTCCATTATTCTAAAAAGCCTGGAATTAGTTCTTCACTGTTGTTCTCCTTGGTTGTATTATGTTTTCTTTCTGAGAATCATTTTGTTTCTCTCAATTTTAAAATTAAATTTAACACTACAAGATACTCATTCTTTGATCACTTCTTATATTAACGTTATGTCTGTAACAATACTGGCTTTGTCAGTAATTAGGAAGTTAATTTCACTTTTTGTTTCTTCATTTAGGCTTTTGCTTCCCTTATTCCCTATTCCAAGATTTTTAACACTAAATTCTACCTCTATTTTGTCCCTACTTTTGTATTAAATAATGGCATAATGGCTCTTTGTCTGATATTGTCATAAATTCTTTAAATTTCCTCATCTAAATGTTTCTAGAATTTTGGTGTATATACTGGAATTATTTTTTATCTGTTGGATAATCTGATTGCAAACAAAACTAGTCTAAGGTATTGTCAAAACTTTCTATTTTACCCACAATGTCAATAATGGCTAAAAACCCTGTGCCACTGAAGTTGGTACTCTCCTTTCCTTTATAATAACGTACAGTTACTTTCCATTGAAAGAGATTTTCTCTTTTACTATGAGTATTACCAATACTTACTACATGACAAGGGTTTATATGTAATAAATATATACACACACACACATATATATATATATTATTATTGTTAACTAGTTTTTGGTTATAATTAAATTAGACCAGTATACAGTTGTATTAAAAAGTGCTCAATACATACATATTGTATCTTGTATAGCTTTTGAATATCTTTTGTTTGAAAGCCAGTTTTTGACTTGACCTAGGTTCCAACTTGTTCTTTTTAGGCGTTTTGTAACAAATATCAGTCAGTTAAGTGCCATATGTGATACACACTTAGGCGATCATGTCTCAAAAGAGACATGACTGACTGAGCAGAAAATTGCTAACCAAGGCTATAGAACCCAATCTGTCCTGTTTTTTAACCCATAACTGGAGGGAAGAGATGGATTAATACCTTTGCCAAGGGTATTTGCGCATAAGTGAATGCAAGGAATTCAATTGGAATTCAAACTCAGCTCCCCTATTTCTCGTTTCGAGCCAATATCCACTGTACCACAATGCACATCAGGGTGCCGAGTTTGAATTCCAGTTGAATTCCTTGCATTCACTTAAGCACAATTTTGTTTGTCTATATTTCTGAGATATTGTAATTATTCACAACTCTTTGGGTCAAGTAAGTGGATTGAACCACTGCTTTTATCCATGTGTTCTCAGTTCAATACATGACTACAGTAGAGGTGAACAAAAAAATCAAGAGTTGAGTTAAAGCGAGATAACTGACACTGATACATTTGGAAGAGGCATGGCTTGTACAGCCTACCCTAGTGGACAAAAGGAAGGATTCAGTTCAAAATTCCAATTAACTGAAGAAGGACGGAGCGTATAATGGCCGAAATGTTGTAAATATGGCAATGAAGATGAGGACAACAATCTGAATAATGTAAATAGTATAAATAACTAACATTGGTTATGCATTTTTACTGGTGCTGAATATTTATTAGGGTGACAGCTGTGCAAGTTCGGCTGAATGTAACTTGTCACACAAATTTGTCACCACAGCTGAAATAAATTACACACTACCTAACTGTGCTCACATCCACTGTTTGCTCATTATAAGTGTACAGTCAGTGTTAATGAATACCAGTGAGTGCACTTTTTTGTTTCTGCATAGAGGAATTTACTGATACAATTCTGCTTCATGTACAATTTCATGTCAGGTATCATTTTGCAAGATTGCCAGTCAAACATTATCTATAAAAGTAAAGAAGATCTATTGGTTATTAACATGAAAATTTAACCTCTATTGTCATACCACTGACATCATGGGTCAACATTAAACAGAAGGCATTACTTTCAGAGCAAACCAGCAAACATGTATATATACATACACATATACACACACACAAGGGTGTGCAAGAACGTCTCAGAAACTTCTTGTATATCTCTATGTAAAGTTTGTTTACATGAATATTCTTATTACTGTTAATAAATCTTCATAACATCTCTTTGTAACTCTATATAACAGCATTTTATGCTTGGTATATGTGTATCAACTCTTAAACGTGCTTAAGAATATGCCTATTTTAACATTTATGTTCATGCATTTCATTGTCAAAAGGTTTCCCTGACATTCAAAACTCACACACTAAGTTGTGTGTGTGTGTGTGTGTGTGTTCTGAAAAGTTCTTAGCCTGGCCAAAAAAGGATCTTAAAAAAAAAAAAAAAGATGAAGAAAAGAAACGTTGCTGTTTTGCTATTTGATAAGATTTAGATTTTTGAAAGTGGGTTGGGCTAAAAACTTTCTGTCAACCCCTTGTTTGTGCATATGTGTGTGTGTTTAGTTATTTCACTCCAAGCAAAGCTGTAATGCCAATGAGATGGCTTTAGTGAGGAAAAGTGACAATAAAATTATAGGATTCAAGAAGACAGAAAATAGTGATTGACATTGTATTTAAATTTTTGAAGATTGTAGAAAGCAGAAAAGCAATAAAATGGAAGTGGGTTCCATAGGAGAGAAGTTCACACACACACACACACATTTACATATTTGCATCTATTCCTCCACAAATACAAAATGTGGTTTTATATGCATTCATACACACACATGCTTTTACTTATACATCAGTCATCCAAATATAGAAGATAGTCAATATTTTCTAAATTAGATTTTATGCCTTGCATCGTAAACAAGAAATACTATTTGATATCATTATCTAGAATGTAAAGAGATTTCACTAAATATATATGCTGTCATCATCTTTGGTTTGATTCTGATTCACTCTGCATATATTGTCTTTATTTATACTCAATTTCTTAATTCTGACTCCTTGATTTTAACTATCTTCCCTGGAATATTTACATATTTTACTGAATAACAACCGAATCAAAATTAAAAGGAAAAAGATTTTTGCTCAAATTAGGCTCATTGTTTCCAGACATAATCAGTGGCGTTGGCACTGCACTCCCTGCTCTTCTGCTGCCACACCGTGTCCTGCCAACCCATAGAAGCTGGTTAAGCTCCGACAACTCTTATCATGCATTACTTGCATTGTTTATAATTCATTTTGGTTGCATCAGTCTCTTTTACTTTCTCTCCCACTTGCATTGTGTGTGCAGCTGATCAGAGAGTACCATGCTAAATGCAGAGTCACTTTCCAACTATATATCCATCACATAAGATGGCCCATCCTGAGATCTCAACATATTTTTACATAGATTTATTTATATTGGTAGATAAATAGATACGTGTTTGTTTTCTTTTCTCTCCTAAATACATGCATGCTGTGCATTTAAGCAAGGCAAGTTTTTAAGATGCACCCCTGTACAACTTATAACTTATTGTTAACATGGGCTTATGGCAGGTTAGTAAAAAACTACTTATGTTTTTATTTCACATTGCTTCTTTTGTTATCCTTTTTTCCTTCTATTTTTTTTTTCTTTTTAACCTCATTTTTTTTACTTCTGTTTCTTCTAAATAATCTTTTCATAGGAAGTACTGTAGAAATAAGAAAATTTAAAATGATGGTAGGAAGCAGAAAACTTTTGTTGTGGGTTCTGTTTATTTTAAATTCTTGTGTTGAACTGTTCTGTTTTTTGTTTTTTTTGTTATGGCTAATAGTGTTTAATATATATATATATATAGAGAGAGAGAGAGAGAGAGACTCATGCTATGTTTGTATTGATATTATTAATTACTGCACACAAATGTACAAATGCACACATTTATTTTGTTTGTAATGAATGTATACATTGCAGCTAGATCAGTTTTTTTCTGCTACTGATGTCATCTATCTCAGTACAATCCATCACAATTTATTTTGAAAGGACATGAGCATTGGTGTTGTGCAGTTGCAAAAGATCCAGCATAGTGACCCTGATTATCTTAGACATAAGTCTCCATATATCTGTTTGCATATATATATATATATATATATTTTGCAATATTTCTATGTTTGTGTGTGTGTCTGGTATGGTTTATATATATATATATATATATAGATCTTTGTCAAATTATATATATAACAAATGTATATCACTATCTATAAATACCTACATATGTTTATAATAAAAATTCTTGTGTGTAATGCAAATGTATATATCTTTTAGGTTTGCTGGTATAATTTTGTTTGATAAAGATTTTTAAAACAAAAAGAGAGGCAGGAATATTCCTCTCCAAACATGTACGATTTTCATGTGTCTCTATCAATATATTAGGTGCTGAAATGCTCTCAGCCCTCCCCATTTCCCCAAATTCTAATCAAATCACTCAACATTGGAACTTGAGGGAGGCTCTCTTCTTGGTTGGGCCAAAAACTTTTCAGCACATGCCTCTGTGTGTTTGTGTATGTATATATATATATATATATATAAAATGAGTTCACCCCAAGCAAGAAAATAATGCCACTAAGAACAAAGGGACTACTGGAAGTGAAAGAAAATGAAAAGACTTTAACACTGGGTTTCTGGTCCCTTCTAAACAGGAAACAAATGATGTATATAGGCAACAAAAATTCTTTCAAGCAAATTTTATTAAACAAGACTGATTTAAGTATGTCAGACATAAAACTACTTTGAAAAATTTTAAAAATTAAATAAACAGCTGGACAGATAAACCTTGTCAGTATTGTTTAATATATATACACACACACAAGGAGTACAAAAAATCATTTCCCAAGATCTGGCTAAATATCTAAGCATCAAAATTTTTGTTGGACTTTTAATTTAAGCTGAGAATTTTTCAGCACGTTTCCATATACATGGCGCGATTGATAAATTGTCGCCATTTTATATTTTTAATTTTGTGCATGCACATTGTTTGTTTTTGATTTTGTCAACTGCATAGTATAATAGGGTCAGTTGGGTACTGTCTGTGTGAAAAAAGAGCACCATGACACAATTCACTACACAAAAGAATTGGAAATGAAATGCTGTATTGCTTAGACTTTGTACCAAAAGCTCTAATATGAACATTTCAGTGTGTTTGGGTGCATATCTGACAACAGTGCAGAGGATTTAGAAAGAGTTGAAGGAGTCTAATAGTGATTACAAAGGTGTTTAGAGTGATGGCAATGTTATGACTCCATTCATTTTCCTAGAGGGCCTCAGACTCAATAAAGAGGACTACATTAATTGCTTTCAGAAGGTAGTGCTGCTCTCAAGCAGGTGAGTGCTGGAAGACCCTATGTCTGGCACCAGGACTCTGCACCATGCCACACAAACTGGAGAACCCAGTCATGACTGTCAGACAATTTCTGCGACCACATCACCCCTTACATCTGGCCACCTAAATTCCCAGGCTGCAACCTTCTTGATTATTATGTGTGGGGTGCAGTTGAGCAAGAGACTGATAAAACTTCTTATAACACCAAAGATGAACTGAAGGCAAAGATTATAGCAGCATTGACCAACTTAAACAAGAAGACTAATCTGAAGAGTTGCAGGAGGTTCTCAAGTCATCTGGAGGCAGTGGTTTAAGCCAATGGCAATTTTACTGAATAAATTTGCTATATTTCAAAATAGTTTTGTGTAATATATATATATATATATATATATATATATATATATATATATATATGTGTGTGTGTGTAAATTATGTCAGTATTTATTTTTATTTTTGTGTAATTTAGACAGTAATTTATCCATTACATCCTGTAAATGCATGAATAGAAATGTATTCATATTAAACCAGTGATTTTTTTATTTAAGTTAATTTCTTTAATTATGAGTTGTAGCTAATGAAATAAAATTAGCATTTGATGCTTTTTACACTTTTGGTTTGTTTTAACATGTGTGTCAGGTTAGAGGTTTTTCACTGATTTTATGACCTAGTAATACCTATCATGTTACTTGGAATTGTCAAAGTAATTCTCCCTTGCTTTCAAGATGAAAGACCTAGCATCATATACATAAAATCTCTTAGGTCACAACACCAAATATATATATATATATATATATATATATATATATATAAGCATACATACATAAGTATGTCTCAATGTGTGTGAGAGGGGGGGAAAAAGCAGTGACAAATAGACATAATGAGATTTGTGTGTGTATGGTTTCCATTTCTTCATCTCATTCATGTTAACATTTGTAAATACTTATGTTACATCCTTATTCTTGTTTATGTGTAACTATAAATACAATGATGTATAAATGTTGCTTGAATGCAAATATTGAGGTTTTGCTAAGTTAGAAGATTGTTTTAAATTTCAGAATTTTTTTTTCATATGAAGAGTTTATCTTTCTTTTTTTTTAATTTTGTACTTTCTTCATTTACATTTTACTGTTATATAATTTTTCCTCCTTGATTGCAACAACTGTTAACATCTTCACTCAGATAAACACAGAAAATATTCTTTTGCTCAATCATCTTTTGTACATCATCTGCTTTGTATTGTTTTGATATATTTTCTTTGTAATGAAACATTCAACAGATCTATAAAGAATTTCTTTCAAGGTGATGATGTATAGACACTTGAGTATAAAGCTTTTTTATTTGCAAAATAAATTAGATAAAAGTGGCCATGGAAAATTCAAACTGAAAACTTTTGACAAATGGATTGGAAGAGTTAAAAACATTATTATATTATTATAGACAAAAAGCTATATTACATTACTTACTGTGCAGTAAAGGAGAAAAATCAATGTTGTTTTCATATTTCTAATTGATTCAGACTGATACACTGTATAGATCGACAGACAGGCATATTAATGTTCTATGAAGGAAAAGCTGAACAGTCTATAAGTTGATATTTTAAACTGATAAAAATCAAAGGTTTGTGTTTGAACATTACCATATTACAAGTTTCTGTCTTTTATATAATTTTTGAAAGCATTCATGAATGAAAAGTCTTTTAATAATGTGTACCTTCAGGATGTGAGCAACCATATCTCTACAATTTCCTATCTCTCATGGCCCTATAGCAGCATTTCTCTCTTTGCCAACTCTCCTGATCCCTGATCTACCATCGATATACATAATCTTGTCAGACACAGAATTTCATGCCTTCTCATATTTCTCTTAATTTAATATGCCCTGTTTTCCAAGCCCCTCCTTCCTCAATCCTAGAAATTTTAGCTATCACTTTCTAATTATTAGTATACCAGGCTCCTGATACATCACTGAATATGTATACCAAATTCTTGATAATAATGGTGAAGCTTGAGCTGTGACTCTAGGTATTTCAAAAGCATTTGACAGGGTTTGGTATATTGGCATTCTACACAAGCTCCAAAGCTACAGTATTACTGGACGATTGTTTGATTTAATCCAATCATTCTTATCAAATTCCGAAATGAAGGTAATTTTGAATGGGCATGCTTCCAGACCATTTCACATGAAATGGTCTGGAAGCATGATTAAACAATATATAAATAAATAAGCCTGTCTGTCGATCTATACAGTGTATCAGTTATATATTTCTTTCATGAAGTTGCAAAGAAACATCTATCCTTGGTCCTACACTGCTTCTGATCTTCATCAATGATTTTCTTCCTGATGTTGTCAATTCCCAAGTTGGCATTTATGCAGATGACACTACCATTTATTTACTCCCATATCAAGAGGAAATCTGCCAAGTCTGACAAAGTAAACATGGCTGCTGCTCTTGAAAAGAACCTCCAATTAGTGGTTAACTGGAACAAGAAATGTCCTGTAAATTTCAATGCCTCCAAAACAAAAATGCTCTCCTTCAACAACCATAGACAAATTTTCCTGCCCACCATTAACATGGCTAATGCTAATCTCCTGAAGAGCTAGACACTGCACCTTCTTGGCCTCATTTTTTCAACCTATCTGAAGTGGAACAACTACATCAAATCAATAGCTAGATTGACTGCTTAGAAAATTGGGTCACTGACATGAAAAACTTCACCAGGAAGTTTTTCATGTCAGAATCCATCTATTTATACATATATAAATCTACCATTCATCCATACATTGTATACTTTTGCCATATCTGGTGGATACTCCTGCTATTCACTTTAAGGTTCTTGACAAATTCCAAAGGAGAATCTGCAATATAATTGATCCTGACTTGGCATCTCAATATCAGTCACTTTTCACCAATGTGACATGGTTTCCCCGCTGTCTTTTCTACAAACATTTTCATATTAACTGCTCTGACTAGCTTTTCCTTGGTACTTCAACAACATGAATTTAAGTATGCTACTAGATTAGCATAGATAGTTAAATATAATGACCACTTCTACTCTAACAGTTTCTCACACTTTTCACCCATGGAACTCCTTTCTATTTGCTTGCTTCCCTGATAGTTACAATCGCCAAAAATTTAAAGGCAACATCAACTGCCATATTTTTGAATCCTATTCATCTTTTATCTTTCCTCAATATCCCAAGTACACAGATTTTTCTCTCACTGTAAACCCTTGCATACTAATGACAGTCTCACCTTTCCTGGGGTAAAATGATTAAACAATATATAAATAAATAAAAATAAGTGTTCTAGAAGTCAGTAGAAGAAAAAGGAAACTGGGCTATCTGGCCAATAATTCAATACATGCAAAGCAAGCAGTAGGCTGGATTATAGCATTCTCTTGTACTTGGGGCTTGACAAGATGCCACAGGTATTCTTTCACAAATATTCTATGCTTTTATGCTGTTTCTCTTACTCTGGATTTCCATATTGCTCCCATAAAATAACCTTTTGTTATATATTTCTTCCATGAAGTTGCAAAGAAACATCTTTTTTTATGACTGAGATAAAATTTTAAAAAGTAAGTGTTTATGATATCTACCACCTGTATTTCATATACAGGAATGTAACTAAAGATGAATTTATAATTCATGAGGTATTGTATTGAATAGTAATTTATATAAAAATTGTTCCCTCTAATTGCTGCACTATGTACCCAGCTTCTGATATACATTGTAAGAAAACGTAAATGAAATTTTAATAATTTTTTTTAAGGTCATTTCATTAATTAGGGGTTTTTAAAACCTTTATTAGCAAGGGGGGCAATAGTCAGTTTTGCAGAATATGGAGACACATTTTCTCATTTGAATATATTCTTTACCTCTTTGTGACTTTTAATGTATAAAATACAATAATTTTCTGCTTTTATGTTGACACCATCATAAAATGTTAAGAGGTCTGCATACAATCCTGACCCCACTCACTTGGTCTTTTAAGCCTTCTTTGTTGCTTATTTCCATGAAATACCCAATCTCTAATCTACTTGTCATATCCATCCAATATAGTTCTCCATTCATCACTAAAAATTACAAAGAATTAACTTTTTAGACCATGTCTCTTTTGCTCTTAGTATCCTGCAGATTTGCAATACCAGCTTCCTCAAATATTTTCTTATAAGTCAATCTGCTTATTACTATCCAATTTTTTTTTTAAATCTCTTTTTGTTACATTTTTAAAGTCAGATTTCTTCTTCTTACTAATGTTTTCAATATTGTCAACTTCAACTTAAAACATGTGGGGAAAGTAAAATAATTCACTTCAAGAAAGTTTATTCATAAGCATCCCGCAGAATAGAGCCAAAAAATGCACACATTAATCTAATAAATCTGGTAACTCATTAGATTTCTATTTTTTTTTTTTTTTTTTTTTCACCAAAAATATAAAAGATCTGTTTTAATTCATACTTTCTGAACTTTTAATTCAAGCATATCTCATTTTATTTGAAAATGTAAAGTCTTTTGGTATTCATGACAATTACTCATCTTTTAATAACTCCCCTTCCAAATATTTCCACATGCAAAATATCTACTTTTAATCAGAAAACAGCAATAGTAAATATTAAAGAATAAAAACAAAATGATAAAATCAAAAATAGAATAATTGAATTGTTAGGACTGAATGTACAATCATCTACCTTAATATCCATGTTTGGTTTATATTTGCTGAATAACCTTAAAGAAAAGGGAATATTTGGTTTTGAAAATGATCAACTTGCCACATATTTTTCTTGTTTTTTTTTTTCTAATTTTGAAGGAAACTGTCAATTTTATCCATTTTTTTTTTAGGTACCATCCTTTTGACTTCTTGTACATTAAAAGTATTAAATCAAAGCTATTTACTAATTTTTGATCTACTGTGTTAAATCTGATTGTTGTAAATTATTAAATGGATATGCTATTAAAATGTGATTTCTTTTTTGGTTTTCTTGTAATGTCTAGAAATAGACAATAGGTCTTTTTCTTCCTGTGATTCTGTTTATGCTTTGTACTTTGTTCTTTTGTGGCAATCAATGTCAGGTTTTCTGTATGCATATTTTTAAAGATTTATATTTAGATAAAATAAGTATGTTTTTATATTAAGTATCATATCTTAAGAAACAAGGCTTAGCTGAATAGTTCTGTCAGAAAATGTTTCCATTTTTAAAACTTTTACCAAAATATGTTTTAGTTGAATGGCATGAATGAAATAAGCAGCTATACCATCAGTTGAAATAAGGCAATGATGTATATGAAAAATACAACATTCTCAATAATATTAACAATGATTTTCAAAGCTGTAGAAAATGAATATTAAGCAAAGCTTAAAACGTTAATAATTGATAAACTTGCCAACTCATTTTTTTCACTTTAGTCTCAACAGCCATCTATGTAAACTACAATTATCATCCCTAGTTCAAAGACTACAAATGATTTGTCAGGGCAATTAAAAATGCAGTCATTCTAAAATATCTCCTTCTTACACTTAAATGGGACAACCATATCATTTTTTATCTATATAGTATATACAGGAGTATCACTGGCAAAGAATTAAACTCTGTATAAAATTTTTATATACTGTAAAATAGCAATAAATAACTGTTAAGACCTGTAAATCTATTCAATGAATGTAGGAGAGAATGTCAACACAAGAACTGGTTGTCCAATTTCATACAGTGGACAAATATGACTACACCAGAATTACTGATGGCTGCCATTAATAAACCATTTTGGAGGAGTCATTGTTGCTTCTGCATTTAGATCCCATCTACAATTATAATGATCAAAGAGATGAAGAATACAGTCTCCTTTTTTGCATTGTAGTCATGTTTATAATTATAATAACCTGTTTTAGTTTGCTATAAATTCTTATTTCTTTTGGATGTTTATTCCACCTTGAAATTGTTTAGCTTTTATTCTATTTTTGACTTAACTTTATTTTTACTTTACTTTACTCTTAATGTTATGAATAGTATTGTTATTTTCAACATTTGGCATTTGATCCAATAAAATGTAATAAAAACCGAAAACTCTTTTGAAAATTGCCTGAGAAAACTGATATAAGAAACATTTTATTTAAATAAAGTATAATATCTCAAGTATTGAATTATTAAACACTTTTAGAGCAGAAACAATTTCATTACAGTATATAAAATTTGATCCTAAAAACCACCCAGCATTCTACATGATAAAGGTCAGGCTTGGTCTCTTCAACAGTATGTACCACGAACTAGACTTTTCTTAATGTAGATAGAAAGTAGGTTAGACTTGGCATGATTATATATATTTTAGGTTATTGTAGAGTTTGTTAAATCAAAAATCAGATAAACTTAAATGCACATATAATCTGAAATATAAAGTTTAAACTCTAGCAAACAGGATCTGGAGTGAGAAATTGATTTTTCAGTGGAGTCTGTGGCAGTCTTTTAAAAAAAATTATAGCATAATCTTTGAAGGAAAATGACCCCAGAAAGAATGACATCCATTTCTATTCTCCATTGCTATATGATATTCCTTAAATCAAGGTTAATTTAAATTCATTAATTTTGGAACCATAAACTTAATTTATTTTTTAATCAATATCATAGTGGATACAAATATTAAGGTTAAGTGTATGCAGTTTACTGCTTCAATCCCCTTGTAAATCAGTCAGGGAAGTTTATATAGGCTATTCAAGCAGTAAAATAAGCAGATATAGAATCACAATTGACTAGAGGTCTCCTAGTATAAGATATTGGAATGTGAACAGTTTAACCCATGGATTGAGTAAAGGGTTTAGTTTGAAATTATAAGATTGTAACGGGTCCTTGAATGAGCTTAAAAGGAACAATAGCTAAAACATTATAACAATCAAGATGAGAATGCAAATTTTAATTAGTATATAATAATGATAATTTTTAATCTCAAATTTTTTAAAAAAATGACTGATCTCAAATCCTTTGTTTATAATAACAGGTATAAAGGAAATTGACATTAGACACTCATTGATAAGATTGCTACTTGATTGTGAATATTATCTTAAAAAGTTATTCATGGAGATAAAAAACAAATATATGAGAAGTCAATACTAAAGCTAAATAAGGATATTATTAAACTGCCAATAAAATTTTGATTACACAACAGATAAAGATGAATTTTTGTGAAGGAGAAAAACATACCAGTAGGAACTTTTCTGAAAAGTACAAAACAGTCTTGTTTTATGGTTTTAACAGACTGAAGTCATGATACATTTAGAATGTCAGCTTGCCTTTTCAGTACCCTGATATTATTTATGCTGTTATTTCAAAAATATTCACTTAGTCAATATTTTCCTCAAAAGAAACAAACATTATAAATGGAAAATAGTAGATTATGCAAGAAGGAAAAATTCCAAGATAATGGATATATTTTTTATTGATGGGAATTGTTGAGGTTTTATTGCTGGCTCAATCTCAGCATACCTGGTTAAAATTGACATCATACTGGAAAAGAAAATACACTGAGAGCCCCAGAGTTCAGGCAGAAGGATGTGCATGGATTTGGCATTTTCTCAGTGCAATGGAAAACAAATTCTAGTAACATCATGAGGTATTAGTGATAATGATGCTCCAGTTTTGAAATAATGCTTGACTCTAAGAGGTTGTCATTATATGAAAGCTTCATTGGAGGCACAAATGTTTTCAAAGCAATAGATGGATCAACTGCTAAATTTATTTTTTCAAGCTAATTCTCTCTCTCTCTCTCTCAGTACACTACATGACTAGACAAAAGAAAATGGGAAGTAGGAAGAATGTGTTGTGGTATGTCTTATTAGTCTTTTAACTAGAAAAGCTGCATGACATAAAAACCAGTATTCAAAATATTTCTTTTATCACTAGCTATCTATTTCATCATCAAATAAATGTTTCTCTCTGTCTCTCTCTCTCTCTCTCTCTCTATATATATATATATATATATATATATATATATATATATATTAGCAACATTCAAAACATTAATTTAAAATAGTGCTCTATATAGAAATAGAGCTATGAATGTTTATTATAATTTATAGTTTACAACATGTACAATCTACTACAAAGTGTACATTTTGTTTTGACATTAAAAGGACAATGTCTCATCAGGTAGTGTCTGTTTTTAATAATTCTTTAATGTGCTTCAGAAAAGAGCTTGTAATTTGGCAAATAATCCCCAATGGTAATTTATGAACTAGAATAAATACATGTATTAATGATGCTTCAACTTATTAGCTATAATTGAGACAACAACTATTTGTTGTTGCTTCAAACATAATCTAGTCATAATTCTGTTCTGTAGAATCCTCATGCAATCCATTTTGATCCAGCTGATTTTATTCTTCTCTTTGTTATGACAAAGTTTAACACAAATATATTGGTGCAGGAGTGCTCAATGTGACTTGATAGCACCTCTAAAAGATGGAGAAGATTTGTGTAGCTAAACTGAACTTGAGACATAAACTGTCCTTAATATTTTTTGATAGTTTGGCAATAACAAGGAAGATAATTTTTTTTTGTAATCTCATTACTTCTGGGTGGGGTTATTTTAGTTAGCCATCAATCACACAAGCATAACTGATAATCATTATATTGTTTTCATATTTGTAAAATCAAAGGAAACTTTCTGAAATAAAATTATTTCCTTGATTCTTATAGTTTCATTGGTTGAATTTAAGAAATGTAGCTGTGAAGTAACTTACTTTCTTTGACTAAAACCATTATTTTATTCATGTCAATTTAGTTTTTACTGTCAGTATAGTAAAAGATGCCTACAATAGCATTATCAGCAAGCTTATTTTTCATCCCAATGCAATAGGGTAATGAGTTCAATAGTCACTTACCAGACTAAGTTCAATTTAATAAATAACTAATATCAATATCATATATGTCTTTGATCTTGCCCAAACATGTCAGCCAACACATTGTATGGTCTTCATCATGTGTACTGGACATATGCAAATCTAATAATATAAAGTTAAAATGAAAGATGGTAAAAAAAGAATTGTTTTAAATTTATCAAAACAGCAATAATTATATCAAATTATAAATACAATATTTGGGTGTAATTTTCTAATTGGTTTTAGCTATTAATGTTCTTTCCTTGTTACAAATGTTTTATTTCCAGTCATATTTGTTGCTGATCAATTATTTTCTCTGTTGCTTTGTTTTTGACTTTTTGGTTTTAACATGTCTTAATCACCTTTATGGAATGTTGACACTTGTTACTTTGGATGATTCTCAATTTACTTGTATTAATGTGAGTCAGTAGTTAACTTATTCATATTCAGTACAGCCAAATCCGTGCCATTTTCAGTGAATCACCTTCAAATTGGTATTTTGTATCAAGATCAAGAGAATTTGAAAGAAATTGAATATTTCTCAACATAATATTTGTTTATGTATCTCACACACTCATTCTCTATCTTTATATATATATATATATATATATAAAATAGAAAAAATTTAAAAGGTAAACAGATTTTTAAATGGATACAACTCTGTACAATGATATAGTGTTTTATCAATTTCACATTCTGTGTTTATTTTCATTGGTTGTATAGATGTCATGTTTATTTTATACTGTTAGTGCACACACACATACATGTATATCATATATCTATATCATGTTATCAGGTGCATATTATAAACTGACCATTTCTATATTTTCATTTTTATTTTTGGTACTAGAATTGTTTAAGGTTGTTATAAATTATAAATCTGGGGGTGCTAATTTTTTCCAGTTATTGCATAATTTAATTTGGTTTATATCAAAACTTAAAAATGAATTTAGAAAGTAAATTCGCAGGAGTTATATATATATTTTTGTCTGATTTTTATATGTAAATTATAAGGAAGGTTACTTTTGTTGGTTTCTTTTCTGTGGATTAATCATTAGAGAAAATTTATTTTAAAGAAATACTAAAAATGAATTATATATATATACACTCACACACACAGTGAGAAAAATAAGATAATGCATATCTTTTATTTTATAATAACTAAGCAGATAAATAAGTAAATAAAATAAAGTGAAAAGGTAGGTTTAAGTTAGTCAGGGTCTAAGGTATTTAAGCAGATATTTATTTTTATGCTTGCATTCACTTATGTTTAATAAATTATGTTATATATATGTGTGTGTGTGTTTTTTCATTGGCTATGTGACCATCATGTGCATACCTGATGGCATCCAGGTGTCTTTATTTCTTGAAATGTTAGTATTACTTTAAGAATATTTTAAAAAATTGGGTATATTCATGAATTTTAATTATATTTTGAAAGTGAATTTGTAACACTAGGATACATCATCTGTAAATGCTTGCATCATTCAACTCCCAAAATTTCTGATAAAGCTAAATAGTGACACATTTCAAATTTATAAAGATTTTTCTATGTGTTCTTTAATATTTTTCAGAGTTTATCCATTTTTTTCAACTTGTTTATAGAAAGGTTGCATAAGGTATTTAACGACACATTGAAGACTGTAAGAAAAACGACCACCTTTGGCAGCAATGATATCTTCAATGTGTGACTGAAATCCTGGACTTGCATGCATCATATGGTCTTTATTGATATTACTCAGGTAATAATAGCTTTGAGGGAATCAGTCATATTGTTGGAACATTGATTAGTCTCTTGTTAAACAACACTTTTACATGTAATAGTCAAGGAGATTTAGGTCTGGTGAGTTAGGTGGCCACATACAAGGTCTTCACAACTGTTTTTTGCAGCATTCAACCAAAGACCTTGCTGAAGGAAGTGGGGCAATCTGATATGTCCTTTACTACTCACCACCCCAAAACTATCATAGAAATGGTGTGTATAATGTGGAGGACATCAGAAGAATCTGCACATAACTACCCACCATTTCTCGGGCTCATTTTTTGATTCAGGCTGAAATTGTTTTTGTCTGAAAAAAATCAAGGTACACCAGGTTCTTCTGAATATTTCAACTTGTTTAGCAATTGTTTATCTCTTAGCAGCCATTGTGTACTGACATGAACTGTCTTTTCCACATGTATGACATTCAATGAATGCCCTCATTTGGATTGTGCCCTCAGTTACCTGGAGATCTCTAGCAATGGCCCTCATGCATAATCTAGTATTCATATTGATAATATTCTTTACTCACTGCATGAACCGTGATATTTTGATATTGTCCAAATGCTGTGAATGCTTATTGTGCTTCACTCCAGGTGACACATTCCCACTAAAGGCTTAAACTACTTCCAAAATTTGTGCACAAACAACTTGATATTTTGCAAAAACATGCAATCCTTACATGCATTGTTTATATTACAACATTCATAGTAAGTCATTTCATTTATGGTGTCAATTAATAGTTTGCCATTGATTCTCTGAAAAGATAAAAGCATGTTCATTGATTATGAAATAACTACAGGCACAAAATCATGTCCTCAAATACCTTTATGCATAGGGTATATTATATAGTGCTCATTAGGTAACACATTAGAATCTAAAAGAAAACATATTTAATAGAAGGATGACCTTAATGCTGCCTTAGAAGTGACTGTATACTCAGATCAGGTGGTTCACACTCATGCTGGCAGTTTTCTTTAACAAGTCCTTGGCATGACATGACCCTTGCTGCTCACAATCTCCAGGATCTTTACAGACAATGTGAACTTGATGTTTATGATTGTGGGGTCAATACAGAGACCACCTATTATTTATCTCATTCAGCAGGTCACTTACAAGAAGTCTGAGTTGCTGTGAATGTTCATGAATAAAGCAGCCTTTTTTATTTAAAAATATGTGTTAATATAACACACATACACGCACAGACTGGAGCATAACCTAAAACTAAATTTTGATCTGAAATTTTCACTCTATAATCTGCTTTATTAATATTTTTTACTGAATTAAATGCAGTGACAAGGAAATAAAATGTGTTAAATTAAGTGCATTTGATATATTATATATATATATCTTATATTGATATACCAACATATAAGAACATATATATACCAACATATGATATATATTGATATACCAACATAATGTGTGCAGAAACTGTTTCACTCTGACTGCAAATGAATTACAAAAATAAATCTGATGTTCAGTTATTTGGTTAAATTTTTGGAAGTGGGTGGAACCAAGAATTATTTCAACACCTCTTCATTCATATTCTCTTATAAGAAGTCATATTAATATTTTATATAATCATAAGCTTTATTCTAATCTTCATGGATATTTAATAAATTACCTGTGTATGAAACAAATTCAGTAGACATTACTTTGAGCTTAATTTTAGGTACCATTATTTTAAAACATTTTCGCACACACACACAAATTGAAAGTAAGAGTCTTTAATTGACTGCACATCTTCCACAAGGAATCAAATCTTGGCCTTCCTTATGACAAACTGTGATACTTATCATTAACAGAGGACTTAATTGCATAGGCTACTGTTGGTATTCACTCACATATATGAAGAATAAAAGCTTCTAAATTAATCTCTGACAAAGATAAATTCAATAATCTATTATATTTAAATTGTATCTCTATGTTAAGCTAGTCTCCGTATTAGATGGTTTTCTTGCTTGTTTGAAGAAAATTTATTCACTCGAGGTCTTTCAGCCCAAGGAACTTAGTGTCTACTAAAAGAGGTAGAATGAAAACTCACTCTCCAATTTCCTATTACTCTCTTTCATGTAATCTACTGTTTTCTACATTTGAACTTTACTTCGTTCTATTTATAGAAAAATATGCATCCACTCTGAAAATCGCTGGTTCAGTCAATTGAATTTAAGAATAAACATAAATTCTTTTGATGTCTGACAGCACATGTCTTATACCTTCATACTTTGCAAATATCAAGCATATTTTAAGAAGTGGACTTTGACATCAAATAACCTTTCTGATAAAACTAATGTTTTAAAGGAATTGTTGATGTTATTAATTCTGTTATGATTTTGGTATATGTAAAATTAATTCCTTTAATCAGTTTTAATGTATAACTTTGGTAAAACTGTGGTACTTATATAACCAATCAAATAACATATATCTTTAAAAAGAACAGACGCCATATTATTTAAACCCAAGGAACCTTTCGGCCAACTCTTATCAAGGGTTCTCATTGGCTTTAATTTTAAGGGAATTAAGGAAAAGGACAAGGCAAAATAAATTAAATTACTTACAATGCTGGGAGATGATGGAACTCGTTTAAAAATAAATTTATTGAAAAAAAACACATAAAATGTAAGGGGGGTGTACACATGTAATTCCACGAGTGTTTAAAAGTGAAAAAATGTTATACTCACAGACTCACCAGCAATTGTAAGGAGCATAAAAACCACTCTTTCTGTCTGCACAGGCTTGGCTGTTGAATTTTCAAACAAATTGCTTTCAAAATACGTAGATGATGTGTAGACCGAGCGCTGTGCAAGACAGTAAACCAGCTGTCCTCATATGCTGAGGTACACACTTGATTGTCCAAAAGATGTCGGCCAATAGCGGAATCCAGAACAGATTGCGTTGTTCTTATAAGTCTGAGAGAGCCACTGGAATGTATATTAGCGGGGACGTGTTGTGAAACCCGCGTCTCCAACCTCAGATCGGTACGTCCTATGTATGCCGCATCACAACAGCATTTAAATTTGTAAACAATGGAACTTTTTTCGAAAATAGGACAACCTATCTTTACTGAAGGAAGGAAACACAGGTCTGGACTGCAAAATAACAGGACGAAACACATGCCGAAACTCTGTCGGCTACAGTTTGATATCTTCTACCAAGCCAGGGTATTTTCAGCTTTACTGTTCTTATCCAGAGTATATATATTCACTGATGGCTGTTAGCACATCAGCAGCAGACCTGACCATACTGCTTGTCAGAGAGTAGGTTATGTAATGTGAGATGAACCATTTCAGCATTGATAATAACCTCAAACACTTTGCTTGCCAAGAAGCAGTAATTGACTGATAAGTCAATAATTAGATGGGTCAAAGGGTTGCCCAGAGTTTTTAAAAACAGGAACAACAGAGAAGGACTTCCAAAAAGCAGGAAAACCGGATACAGTGAGGCAATAGTTATAGAGTTTGGAGAGGACAGGAGAGAATTCACTGGCACATTTCTTTAGCATCATTTAGGACATGCTTGCATTCATTACAAGAAGAGACAAAAGGCACCTATTGTAGTATGACACATCGCTTTGGCAATGGTGGCCCAGCAAGTAGGAGAAAAACAAGAAGACGAATTAGGTTTAAATCAGAATTTCCTGGCTGGGGTGAAAGTATTGATGCTGGCTTTCACCCAGGAGGAAATCTCAGAATCACAGTCTTCAACAAGGAGACTAAAAACATTGTTCCAAGGGATATCACAAAGGAAATCACAGAATGAGTCTCAGTCCACTCTTTGGTAGTAGCAAGATATTCTGCTGGAAGGTTGAAGAGTGAAAAGAGACATTAATGGAAACCACAGCATGATCAGAGTTGCATGGTAAGAGTTAGGGATAGAAGTAAAGCAGAGATCTAGAAGGAAAGCATGTCCCTCAGAGTTAATGGGGGAAAATGTGGGGAAATCCACCACTTGCATGACAGACTGAGTGATTGAGAAATTCAGGTTATGAGTGCCAGCAAAATCAGTGATAGTTTTCTAGCCACTTGGCATGATGGGCATTGAAGTCACCAAACATAAATATATTAGCAAACAAGTGAGAGGAAATGGACTTGTTTATATTATCTGAAATACTATCTAGCAAGGAATAGTCAGGAGAAGAAGGGGAGTGGTAGAGAAAGAAGAGATAGCTGAATGAGTGTAGTAGGAAGAGACAGGGACTGGATATTCAAGAGAAATCATCCTAGAAAGAAAGAGATGTTTGCAGACATAAACTCCCAGGCCATGCATGTAGATATTGAAGTCCTTACTAAAGAGGGGAAGGTAACCAGGAATTGTGGAGAGTATTGTAGTTTTAAATGTTGGTTTCACAGAGAAGTTGATATAGTCTTGATATTTATGGTTATATTTTCTCATTCTATATGGTTTTCTATATGGAGTGACTTGATTAGGATAAAAATAGAAGTATTTTTAATCTATTTCTCTTCATGTAAATATTTCTATAATATAAATTTAATATAAATCTTTCCTCATTATGTGCCATCTACTAAATTACCCTTAGACTACCCTTAGATCAGTAAGACAGTATTCAGATCCCAATGATAACTAATTCAAAAATAGGAAAAACAAATCTTGGCCTGAAGATTGAATTTAAGCATGAAACAGACTGTCTCCACTGAAATATATATCGTCATCTCTTTTACAATATATATTTCATCAAAGTAAATTTCTTATGTTGGTAGGAATACATACACATGAATATGACAGAGGGGTGCTGGGAACTTTAATTTTTTTTTTTTTTTTTTTTTTGTCTCAGCTAAATTAATTTAAGGTCTTTTTCCCTTTCATCAATTTTGTTAGTGTGTATTTAATACTGTGATAATAGATCTGCCAGGAATGGTAAAATGATGTAAGAGCCAGGGCTAGAATTTACTGTAGATGATTTTGCGGTTAAGGCACTCTCTAGACTCACTACTAAATGACACCAACACACATGAAAAAATAAACAAACACTTGTTACTTGTTCACCCCTGCTGTAGCCTGATATTGAACTCACAACTCTTTGGTTCAAGTCACTGGAACTAACCAACATCTATATTAACTGGATTGCAATATTTTGATGTTAATTGTTTTTCTCTAGTATTTTTTTTACCAGAACTCATATTGCAATTTTTGACACTAATGATTTTCTCTAGCACTCCATATTACTGGTTCCCATATTGTGTTCATGTCTATGCTTGGTCGACTGAGGAGATCTTTGTCGCCTAGCATATATGTGCTGATTCCTTAAGTTTACATAGTTTCCAGTTGTTTTCTCTAGCTATTACTTCAGCTTCATCACATAGGGGGTGGTGATCCTCTTTCTTCCTCCATATATTGTCGGCTACACCTGATTTTTCTATCTCCCCTCATGTTACAGCCTTGCATTGTTCTTGCAGCCTTACCTTAAGGAGGCAGCCCGTTTCTCTCTTATATTTCTTTCCACAGCTACATGGAATGGCGTACACACAGTTTTTAGTCATGTCCTCCCCTATTGGGAGTCTTACTTGGGAGAGGTACCTGTGAAGTGTAGAACCACTTTCAAAGATTGTCCTGATGTTATATGGATCACAGATTCTTTATATTTTCTCCGATAACCCATTTACATAGGGTAGACAGACCAAGGCTATTTTCTGAGAGTTGTTATCCTATGCACCCTCCCTTTCATGTTCATTCAAGTTGTCATATACCCTGGATAATTGTTACCTTGTAGGGTACTTCTTATACTGACCATTTCCTGTTCGTATGTATCTGGGTCACCACTTATAACTTTTGCTTGATGTTACAGGCAGCAGATGATTCCTTTCTTTACATGGTATAGGTGGTGGGAGTTGAAGTTGAGGTATTGTCCCGTGAATAATGGCTTGTGGTATACAGATGTCTTGAACCCAATCCTCCCTACCTCTATTCCAATTATTAGCACATCCAGCAATGCCAGTTTGTTGTCACTCTCTTTTTCCATAGTGAACAGTATAGATGATCTTATTCAGTTCACATGGTCCAGTAGCATCTTGACTTCTTCCTGGTGTGGCCAGAATATGAAAATGTCATCAACATATTTCAGCCATAGAGTTGGCTTTAGAGCTGCAGATTCTAATGCCATCTCTTCAAAGTATTCCATGTATATGTTAGCCAGTGATGGTGATAATGTTGAGCCCATTGCTAAGCCTTCATCATGCCGATATATTTCTGATACCAATCCAAACTGTGTTGTTTTTGTGCTGAAAGTCAGCATCTCCATCAGGTTATCTATTAGAATACTGGTATGTTCTCCTTGGAATGAGTCCGAGGCCAGTCTGTCTCTGACTACTAATAGTGCTTTCATCATGGGTGTGTTTTGGTTTGTCTTTATATAATCTTTTCATTTTGAGATATTTGACCAGAAACATAAACTACTTTTTGTTTTCATATTAGATTGTAGTTGGCCATTAGCATGTCATTTGTTTTCTTTTGCTTTTCAGTTGCTTCTGTTTAGCTTTTGAATAATGTTCTGTAAAACTTTCTAGCATACAAAATGTGTCAACAATTTGAATAAAAAGATAATAACTTTATAACAATATTTTCCATTCATTCAAGATTCATATTTTGTTTTGTTTTTTGTTCAGGTGTTCCGTATTTCTCTATTGACTAAGGTGAACAAATTATTTAAGAAGTTTGAATATTAATTTTGTTTATCATTGCCTGCTTGTCTTTTCTTTTTTAAGACACGCTCATCTTGAACCACAGTTTGCCGTTCTCTAATTGTGAGCAGTCTCCTTTTTTTTAAGTTTAGTTATAATTAAGGGATTTTACTTTAGGAAGAATTTAAAGTACAGATTAAATGGAAACAAATGCACCTAAATCATCTGTGATTCTTCTCAAGTACATTTAAAAGTATTTTTAAAATGAACTTGTTCTTCTATTGAAAGGTAATTATTTGGTTTTCAATATTGTTACCATATTTGAATATTTACATGACAATAGTCACTCGTTCATTGTCTCTTAAGTTTTTTCATAAACCTTTATCTTATATGAAAAATAAAAAATTGCATTAAAAGTTAATTAGTATAAACAAATGTTAAATGAACATCACAATTACCAACCAAAAATGCAGTAATTGTAATTTATTCATGGATTATTAACCATTTCTTTTATTTTGATATATAGCAGAATTATATAAAAAGAAAAATAACAACAAAATATGCCAAATATGCTACAAGCTTGTTAAGTTTGTAATTAAGTTTTGTTATTAACTGATGTAGTTATTTCTGTTTTAACTACAAATTTATTCTAGATAACTAATGAGTTAGGTGGGTCACATTAGGGCATGAACAAAATACTGCTATATAGATAATTGTAATATAGATAATTGTAATATTGTATGCTGAAATAATTCTCACACTAGTACTAAACTCTTCTTTCACCGGCTTGTTTCTCTATTTAAAAAAATTTTTTTTTTTATTAAGACCCCTTACGCAATCTTTATTTATAACACCTGTGTAATTTTGTACTCAATGGGCCTGCTGTCCAAAGTGAATGTACTCAATGTGTAACACTATAGCTGGGACAATCCTGATCTTAGCAACCAAATGTAATGTTATAGGTGAGAGACAGGCTTGTATTATAGTTACTGGTTCAGTGATGTCCTGGATAAAAGGATTCTTCATCCATGTGATTAGAAGATCCAAAGAACAAGCCAATCACATGTCATGCAAAACTAAAGTTAACAGATTCCTGAGATTGATCAAAATCTTGGAATAATGAAGCAGACTGGAATAGCTTGAATAGCTTGTTGGTTACATATGTGCTTAAACTAGTCCAATTCTTTGCCCAATTCTAATGGTTAGCATGGGAATACAGTAATCTGAACTTTGAATCACTCATTCACAATCAAGATGATCAATCAGCCAGCTGGATAGTCTGTCATGATCAACAGTGATGTCACCTTTTTTTCATTATTGGCTTGAATTTTGATATAATACTCATCACTAATGACTCCTCTGTCCAAATTTACAGGTATAACATTTTTCCACAAGTTGGGTTTGGAATGCCATCTCCTGGAGATGGAAATCATTGTATGTTTCTGTCATGTCTGCACATTTGATGCTAATTTATGACCCAGGCTGGCTCAAAAGATTCATTAACTTAATAAAGCAACAGGTTGAATTGTTAGCTGCAAGTGTCTTCAGTTGACGAATGCAACATTCAGGATAGACCTCTTCTTTTGACCACAGATTGCTCATGTCCTATCTTTCAGTTTTCCATATAAGATATAAGGTAAACAATTCTCTAGCATCCTAATTACATGGCCGATTCACCCAAGCTGATGTAGATAGACTAAACTATTGCCCGGTTCACACTCCACCCACGTCTATTGAACAGGTGAAGAGGCTCATCCCTTGTTCCCTGTTTAGGATGTGGTTTCCGGTTTTCTCTTTTCCAATCTTTTCACTCTTACGTAGCCCACTGCACATCAGTGGCATTACCGCCTTGCTCGGGGTGATATGATTAAAAAAAAAAATTTTTTTAAATACTAAACAGGTATTCAATGCTTGTACATTCTACACTATGTTTATATATGGATTTTGAATTTTTCTGTTATCATATATACATACTTATGAACATTTAATGGGTATGTCACATCCTCCTAAATACATTGGGAACTATAGTGAGTGGGGGGGGGGTTATATTGTCTAGCAGTTCACCATTAGCAGCTAGCAAGTATTTTGTTGAAGTTATAAAGATTACTATTTCATTTTCCAATTTCCGTTTTGATTATTTCTCACTCGGTAACCTTTTTAAGTTATAACACTATGGGATGATAATCTAGTAGTTTTATTCAGTTATTCTTTTTTTTCTTCCTGTGTCTCTGTTCTGATCATATTTTATGTGTCTTTTCTCTCTGGCAACATTATCAGTTATTTCTAAATTTCACTGCACACCAATATATATGGAACCTAATCTGTCAGCTTGTCACCAATAATATATTGGTATGATTAGGCCATTGATTTCTGTTCTAAAAAGGTTTCCTTTGTTCCAGAAACTTGACTGTATTCTGTTAACCTACTTACTAAATACATTTCTTCTTATAAGACATTGGCAAATCTTTTTAAGCAAACAAACCACACAATCCATTGTCTTTGGCTGATTTTTTTTATCCAAAATTATCTTGCCTAAAAAACCTGCATCAATGTGATAGATTTTTATGTAGACAGCATAATCTCAAATGTTTTTACATATAACTGTTTTATTTCAGCCACAAAAGTAATTTATTACCGGTTATTATTTTCACCTGCATTGGTGATAGTAACAGGTGAATATTAGAACCACACCCAGTTATATTAAGTTAATATTTGGGTTTGATTCCTTAAGATCTCCTTATTGCATTTAATCTCTGGAAACTGATTATTTTTCTTTTATCTTTCCACATTTAATTCCAGTATTCATTAAATGCAATCAATCCTCTTTTCTATAACATAAAACTGGGCCTTTCTACATTTAACTTTATTGTACACTGTCTAGCCTCCTTGCAGTTTTACTTTCTCTGTACATGTGTGTTATCAGCCACCTGATTATAAATGATACTGTTTTATCAACCAGAAGTAATGGCAAGCAAATTAAAAAAAATTGAAGTAAACTCTTAAAGACAATGATCACTTATACTATTAGTAATTTTATATTTTGCACTTAATAGTACAATAGAAGATTTACTGCTGTGAGATTTTAAAAACAGGATAATATTAATGAGTTTCGTTACTAAAATTGCTTACAAGAAAATGTCTTTAAAATCCAGCTAAAGATAAGAAACATTGTTACAAATCAATTTTATTGATTTTTGTTGAACAGACTTTTGATTCATCATCTGTTGTTCATAGTAGCTTTTTGTATCATTACATCACTGTAGGCTTATGAGGTAATTGAATGAGAAGATATTTGAATTTATTTTTTCTAATGACATACAACATTGTACAATAAAATGCAGAATTCCTTGGCTGTACATGAAAATATATCTGCCCTGATGTACATGTACACACAGATATACACACTTGTGTAAATTGTATATGGCTGTTTAGTATATGAGTGTGGTGTGGGATTTACATGTATTTGCATATATATATACACAGACACAAGTAGATACCTTGGCAAAAAAGCTCTTTAACAGAAGCTTTTAAGAACCGTTTCCAATTTGAATTTGTTCATTGATCTCTTTGAGCAAGATTTCAAGAGAAAACAGTATGTTGGTTCTTGGTTCAAACATATTTTATATGTGAGTTTATCTACACCAGTGCATATATATATATATATATATTTTCTAACTGCCTCGATATACTAAATATATATATATATATATATATATATATATATTACAAACTATTCTAGAAATTCTCTAAAGCTAACCAGATTGATTCAACTGATTTTAATGGCAGCCATAAACTGAAGTATTCCAATAGGAGTGGGTACAATATATGTATATATTTTGACACTATGATTACTGAATTTAATGTAAATTTGTAAAAGGTCAATATGCATTACAACAAAGATGAATATAAAAGATTCTGTTAAAATTCAAGGTATTTTTCATTATAAGTTCGACTGAAAACATCCATTTAGTTTTGTTCAGGTAGAATTAAATCCTGTATATCAATGTACTAAGACCAACGTAATTCATGGCTGGTACTGAAAAAGTATTCAATAAAACATTGTTAAAGTTTGTCAATCAATGCTGATAAGACAAAGTAAACTTTCTAAAGTGATGAAATGATAGTGACCTTAAGTCAGTTAACTTTATTTAATGTTCATTGTTGTCTAATGAACTTAATGCAGGAAAAATTATGAGTATACAGATAAATTTGGTTTACTGTTTATTAAAAAAGGATTTACTTGTTTGTTACCCCACTTTATGAAACAAAGAAAACCTTTGCTAGGGGATGCTCTAAAAGCCTATCAATAGACAATGATAACTGATCCATTCTCTTTTTCTTCCTTTCACAACACTGATGTAGTCAAATGTGGAAATAAAGTGTCCCCCACTGGGGCACAGTTCAGTTCACTTTTCTCTCAGACTCCAGCACACATTCTGCAAACACACATTCTATACTTTAAATGTTATCCATGTAATTAGTCTTTAAATGTTTACTCTTATTGTCATTGTTAATACATAATGTTATTTGTTTTTTATACTGTTTTGTGTTATTCATTTATTACTTGGACTTACAGTCAAGTCCACAATATTGTTATGAGAAAAATATATCAGGAGACTAGTTTTCTACACAAACAAAACTAGTATTCTTGCAACATACTCATTGAGATTATTTGATTTGCTAATAAAGAATCAATTTTTTTTTGTTATATGGAGAAAATTCTGATGAAATAATGTAGAGTGAAATACATTTTCTCTGTACATGAGTTTATAAAGTATAAATATATAATAAACAAATATATTTCTGTACTTTTTCCTATTTGATAATACACACATCTTCTATTGCACTTAGTATCAATAAATGTAAACCTCAAATCTAAGGTTGGGTCACTCTGTTGAGCAAGGAAGTTTTTCTCACCTGAATCCATCTTACACATACAAACCAACCATCTTTCCATGCATTGAATACTGTTGTCATATCTTGTTGGAGGTCCCTGCTATTCATCTGGTGGTTCTCAATAAAATCCAAAGGAGAATCTGCAATGTAACCAATCCCGAACTAGCACCCAGACTCTAGTCACAGATGAAATCTGCTGCTTTGACAGTCTTAGCTCCCTGGTGCTCCCTCTACATGAATTTACTTGAGCAACTAGACTGGTAACAAGATCTTACTATTTTACCATCAAAATAGTTCAATGTGACTGCTTCTCCTACTATAATAGTTTTTTTACTTGCACTTATCGTTTGTGGAACTCCTTTTCATTTACTTGATTCTCTGATAGCTACAATCTCTAAAAGTTTAAATGCAATGTCAATGGCCATCTCTTATCTCCTTGACTCCCGTCCTTCTCTTATCTTTTCTTCGACATCCTGTGTATCTTCTTGTGCTGCTTTTTCACTCTCTCACGTAACTCTCTTTACACCAGTACTCCTATCCTTCTCTTACGGCTCCTGTAACCGCTCTCCTGTAGCCCCGTGCACACCAGTGGCAGTACTGCCTTGCTTAGGGTGAAACAATAAAAAAAAACATTTTATGCACACACACATACACACATTATATATGATTAATGAATCACACAAATATATATATATATATATATATAGTTTTTTTTAGTGTGTATTACAACTACCAGCCTGAGTATTTGGGAATTCTTAAAAATAAATGCTCTCTGGCAGAAATCAAACCTTCATGGTTTCTTCATGATAGGGTACTAGAAGAAAGTGTGCAGGTTCAATTCCTGCTAATGAACACATTTTCTTTATTAAGATTTCTCAAATACACAGGCCAATATTGAAGCATCTGTTTCAAATATTGTGCATTATGGTCCAGAATGTGCACCGTAGATAAGTAATGGCAACCTACTGTGGGAAAATCTTTTGCCTGGTCCATTATGTCTTTTTTGAGACATGATTGCCCAAGAATGTATCATGTATGATGAATGATTTCAAATATTATAAAATGTTTGAAGTAATAGAATTGTCAGATTAAATATAAATTTATAATTATGATTCATCAACCAGTTACACTGCATCAAAAAGCTAGAGAATGTTAGAAGAATCTGCTCTCAGACAATTATTGACTAACAATCTTCTGTACACTTCATTACCATTCCATGCAGTATTTGTAATAATTAAACTGAACAAAGTTCCTCATATTTGCATTCTTCATTATTGTCCAGGTATATAGTCTACATAGAAATGGCACATCTGCAGATGAATGCTTAGATAATTGTCATTTGCTGTATAATGACAAGTATTTCAATGTTGGTCTGTTTGAATTTTAGTTATTGCAACAACTTTGAGTTTAATTAACTTAAGGATGATTATCATTATCCAAGAAAAGAAAGTTTAAAAATCAGTTCTCAACTGAGATATCATTTACACAAAAATATGTCTTTACTGAAAACTAAAAACTAAATAAGCTAAGCAATATTCTGATTTTTGTCTGTGTCTGTGGAACATACTTTTGCAAATATGTTTGTTTTTGTTTTTTTAATAAAGAAAAAGAACAAAAAGTGTGAAAATTGAACTCTCTGATGTCAAAGGTTAATACATGCATGCGAAACAAATGACATGGCTGCAAATTGGGGTAAAGAAATTTTTTTAATCATATTGCCCCAAGCAAGGCATTTTACTACCACTGTTTTGCAGAGGGTTACATAGGAGGAAAGTTATGAGAAAAAGTGACAGGTTATAGGGGGTGTCAGGAAGTGGGTAAGAGAAGGATGAGAATACTGATGAGTGGAGTGGACAGAGAAAGGAGCATGAGAGAGAGGATGCAGGTTAGTGAGATAGGAGATGACTATTGACTTTACATTTAAATTCTTGGAGAATGTGGCTGTCAGGAAAGCAAGTAAATGGAAGGGAATTCCACAGGCAGGAAGTGTGAGAAAAGAAACTGATGGCATAGAATTTGTGCTTATAATTTATTGATTTCACAGTAAAAGGGTGGGACCTAGTTGCTAATCTTGTGACTTATAGGAGGCACAAGTGAGCTAAGTTCATCGGAGTAGAAACCTTGAAAGTATTTGTAGAAGAGACATCGGGAAGCCACATTGCGCCAGTGAGAAAGTGATTGTATCTGAGCTATCAAGTCTGGATCTATCATGTTACAGATTCTCTGTTGGATTTTGTCAAGGACACCTAGGTGGATAACAGGAGGACCCGACCAGATATGGTAGCAGAATTCAATGCATGGGCAGATGGTAGATTTATATATGTGCAGGATTGTTTCAGGTGGAAAAAACTTCCTGGCCCTACAGAGAGAACCAACTTTCTTAGCAGCAGATTTAGCTATGGATTTTATATAGTCATTCCACTTGAGGTCTCTTGTGAGAGTTAAACCTAGGAGATGCAGTGTTTTGCTTTCATGGAGACTAGCCTGATCCATGCTAATGGCGGGTAGGAGCAATTGTCTGTGATGAGCTACAATATGATAAATATATCACAAACTTCTTGAATAGATTAAATACATTATTTTGCCTGTTGTCCTCATCTTTAGTGTTATATTTATGACATTTTGGCTGTTGTATGCTCCTCCTTTCTTCAGTTGACTGGAATTTTGAACCAAACCCTTTATTTCAATCACTGGACTACATTGTTCTTGTTCCATTACTCATGGTCAAAACATCATAAATATGGTAAGAAAGACAAGAGCAACAGTCCTAACAATGTAAATAATGTAAATACCTTATCTCAGAAATATAGACAAATATTCTTAAATAGAGCACACCAAAATTCTTCTTTTTTAAAGAATCTGAAACATAAAACAAACATTTATCAACAATAATTTTCCCAACTATATATTTTCAGACAAATAAAATTATTCTTACATAAAATACATGACAGCAGTAATAAAAATATAACAGAACATCAAACTCTTTTATTGCAACAAGATTCACAATAATTATAGGCAGGATGAATTAATCATAAGGAAAATTATTAAATATCATATTTCTGCTATAAAACCTGAAAAATATATAAAGTTTATAATATATTACAGAAAATGGAAGGCCAGTAATTGTGTTGCTACTAACCAAAATAACCCCACCAAATTAAAACTAGTGATGACTAATAAGGGGTACCAAATTCAATGCCCTGTACAAGATCATGTACTAGTCAAATCAATTACATATATCGGACATACTACCACCTCGTTAAGTAGATGTCTTACATGTCACCTGTTAAATCAAAGTGCTATTAAAAAGCATTTATTAACCCATAATTTATAAGAACTCCAAGGAAAATTCTAATTGATAACACAAAAATCCTTTTTAAATCACATAATTGTTAACATCTTATTAGAGAAGCCCTGTTGATTAAATGTCATTCCCTCGCTATCAATCTCACACTTTTCAGCAATGGAGATGGAATGTTAAGTGTTTTCTTAAAATAGAAGTGACCCTCCCAACAACCCTGTGACACATATCACAGGACTGCTGAAAATGGTCACTCTTCCACAAGAATTTTCACACAGTAAAAACTACTATGAAGTACAACATCATGGCGAATAACTACACCTTTGAGAATGGTAAAAACACTATCTGAAAGTGCCCAGAATAATAAAAATTATGGACAAAAAAAAACCCTCAAAGATATAGCTCTTCAGACTTTTAAAATTTCTAGCACAAATTTGGCAGACATAAAATTTATACATGGCATATTTTTAAAAGCTTTTTAATGAAAGCAGGTTTTGTCTTTGTGTGTGTGTGTGTATATATATATATATATATATATATATATAAAATGAAAACGGGTTTTTCCTTCGCGTGTGTGTTCGCCAGATGTTTGATAAATTTGTTAGACTTATCATTTCTGCATTTCTTATCATTAGTGACAAATTGCTTTTTAGCCTGTCAAAATACCAAGAAATTTAGCAAAACATGAATGATTTATTTGTATCCTTTCATCATTGACAGCTGAAAAGATTTTAAAGGGTTCATCAAAAATCATTCAGAATTTCTGGAGGGAAGTTTTGGTGAAGCATTTGTGCATTTTGCTGAACTGCTTAAAATTGTCCTTGCTTCTGAAATTGGCACCAACAGAGTTAGTTTTAACATTTAATAACATAAATTCTTTGTCTTGTTTTGCAAATGTCAAAGTTATCTTGAAAATTTGTTACCAACTATGAGCATCTGTGGTTACCAATTGTGGTAGAGAATGCTCATTTTCAAAATCAGAATGGATAAAAACAATTAAATTAAGTAGAACCAGGAATCAAATAATAGTTACACAATCTTACACCATTGATCATTGAACATATATTTCTGTATTCTCTTATTATTAACACATTTGTTTATGCTAAATACAAAAAAAACAGCTTTTAAATTGGGGCTTTTCAGTAGGTTTCATAACCCTATTTGAAGTTAGGTAAAGATACTGGTGTGTAATGGTCACAGACTCATTAAAATGTTTTGTATAAATAATTAACTATTTTTTTAATATGTATGCAAAAATATATTCCTTGTAGTGTTTACATATTGTAAAATTTATCAATGCTTATTTTTAATTCATTTTTTTATGAAAGGTAAGTACTGAATACACTGGAATTTTTAGCAAGTGATGTCATTACTTAATCATTATTTATTTTTGGTAACTTGAAAATATTACTGCAAAATTTAACTTATTTGGAAATAAACATGAAATCTAATGTCTCTACTTAAATTTTCAGTAAAGCATTTTTCATGATGAAACTCGGAATAAAATAAATCTCTGTAATTAGTATTTAACAAGAGTTAGTTTTGTTTATATATATATATATATAAACATCATCAAAATATTGTGAAATCATGTTTGAGTTTGAGCCCTTCATTTTAATTTTACTTCTCCATGCTTTTTATTCTTATCAGTTTTTAATTTTTTATATATACAAACTTCTTGCTCATAAGGTGAAGAAAAATACCATCTTCATTTTTCCTTCATGTTAACCAGTACAAAAAAACAACTACGCCTCTCTCTCTCTCCCCTTTAATTTTTTTTATAATTCTTTTGTTACATCTTCAGAGATTGAATAAGTATTTACATTTCACTATTTCTAAAGAATTTCAAATCTTGGTTATGTGTTATTCAAACTTAATTTCATTATTAACTTACTTTTTTTTCTATTAGAATTTTTGTCAGTTTCCTTTCAAAAGAATTAGCTGCGTTTGAAAGTAAGGTGACATTTTTTCAGAATGAATGACTCAAGGGAGGTAATTACGAGTTGCTGCTGGAATGCAAAAACGTTTATTATTTTCTTTCCTTGTCTACATCAGGTTTGCTGGTGACGCTGTGCAGACAAACTGTTCAAGACAAAACCAATTCAATATCAGCAAAGGTTTATGTGTGAACACTGATGAAAATCATGTATTTTTACTTTCTTTCACAGAATTTACAACTAAAAATCTTTGATTTTATTGATACATTTTGATGTATGATTATTATGCTTGTTTCTTTTCTCCTTTTTTTACCTGTACTTCTTGTTGGTTCATTCAAATGATTATCAACACTCTTTATCTCCAAAACTATTTTATGTAAATAAAAACAAGACATAACAGGTGTTCCTACACATTTATATTTACACAGTAGTAGTGTATATATATATATATATATATATATATATATATATATATATATATATATAACTGATAATTTGTGAGGTTAAATTTTTTATCTGTAACAAAATATATTCTGACTGTTCACAATAAAAAAGATTCACTTATTAAAATTCCTATTCATACATTTGTTATGCAGAAGAAATTGTATTCAGTTTAAACAGTTAATGTGCCTCATGAAAATTATGTAATGTTGAACAACTGAAACAACATTGTGATTCCCAACATATGATTTTAGAAAGTTTTCTACTTGATAACACCTGATTATAAACTTCTTTTACTCAGGGACTAATGCTTTTCTTCATAGTAGGATCTTTTAAAGGTTCTTTAAGAATCACTTAATATCTTGAGATCTGTTTACAGGTTTTTTTTCTGTAAAAATATTATGACATTGTTTTCCATTATTCAAATTAATAATTTATTATGATTAAACTTTAAACATCTAATTCAAATCTGTTTACTTTCCTCAAAGGAAGATAAAGATAATTTTAAGAATTAGTTTATAGTCATTGTTTGATTAACAAATCCTGCCAAACTCAATGTATTATATTACTGTCCAATTAAATCAAGTATTTTAGCAAATTGTGGTTAGAGCAATAGGGTGAATTATTCAACTCTAGTTACTCTCTCATTTGCACCTCTATCATATATTAAGAAACAAATATAACATTGACTTTTTGAAAAATGATTTATGCTTGTATTTCTTGACATGGAATATATTCAGAACAATAAAAATTATACAAAATCTCTTCTTTTTTTTTGTATATAGTAAATAAATTTCCTATTAAAGTAACTTGTCCTTGTGCATTTCTTATAGGAGTTCAAATTCATATTGTTAATTCTTCAGTGTGTCAAGCAGAGGTAATATGATATCAACCTATTTTGCTCTGGACAAATAAGTATTCATATCCTAGAACACTGACATAGCAAAATGACCTACAATGATTAATTCTGCAACTAACAGAACCACTACCAACTATCTTGATCCTCACACTTGAACATTATGAAATTTGAATGCAATGTACATGCATTGTATGTCATATTTGGTAAGATCCAATTCCATTCTAAGTTCATCATGATCCCAACTTTTTCCTTTTTTTGAGATACCATACATTTATTTTTGCATATGCTATTACTTGGAAAAATTATGAAGAGATTGTTTTGAACCCTGATAATTCAGTACCATACTTCTTTGTGTGTGTGCATGTACTGATTGGTTTTGGTTTAAATAAATGACTTCATAAATAATTCATGACATCCATCTCTGCCATAAATTACATATAATTTCAGTATCATGTATTTTAGGGTATGTATAAAGAAAAACTATTTATACCAGATAGAATCATAAAAAATCCTTTTCTCTTTTACTTTAAACTGTAATGTTCTATCATAATTTCTCTTTACATAAACCATAATTGATCAATAAAACTTTTAGTAATGTTTCAAAATGCATCATCATTTTGTCAAAATTAAATGTAAAAATATTTTTTTGAAGGAACAAAGTCAAGACAAGTTCATCTCTCATAAGAGATTTAAAAGATTTAGTTTTAAAAAAAAAAGCATTAAATAAAAGATATTCAGTCAGTTAAGTGTTATACGTGATACATGCTTGGGTGATCATGTCTCGAAAGAGATATAACTGATTGGGTAGAAGATTATCCCACAGTAGGTTGCCATTACATTCTGTGATATACTGGTTGTGAACCAAGGCTATAGAACCCATTCTGTCCTGTTATTTAACCCATAAATGGAGGGGAGAGACTGATTAATACCTTTTCCAAGGATATTTGCATGTAAGTGAATACAAAGAATTCAACTGGAATTTTAACTCAAATCTTTTTTGTAGTTTAAATTCTTTATATAAGGATATTATTAGTACTTTCAGAATAACCTAATAAAGAATAAATTATTTTTTTTATCAATTCTTCCAAACATCATGAATGGTATATAAGTTTTCCTGCAACCCACTGAATACCCTGACTGATCTGTGGACTCAAAAATTATATATCTGTGTGTGTACATAAACAATTTTATTTTTTTTAAACAAAATTTCTCATAAATATTCATACTGGTAGACATATATATATGTATGTATAAATATACTGTTTAATTAAAAACAGAATATCTACTCAAATACAATTATCAATTACAAATAATGTTCAAATAAATTAAATATGTTGATTGTTAGTTCCATTTCATTAATCTCCGGAACTTTCTGTATAATATATATATATATATATATATATATATATATACTCTCACGCACACACACACACAATTAATTTGTTTTATCAGTTTTAAAAAAATGAAGTATTTTATTGGATATAATTTAGAATATTATTTAGACATTTGAGCTGAAGTTCATGTTAACTGGGCAATGTATTGAAATTGTCAATTGGTTAGTTAATTAAAATCTTTTACTATTCAATTAATCTTTAATTTCTAGGTTCATTAACTTTCATTAGGAAGTAAATACAAGATAAATATTTATTGACACTGTATTTTAATTTGGCATTCTCATATGGTAATAGATGCCCAACAGAAGTTTGTTGATGTAGTACAGTGCTGTTTGGTGGCCTAGGTTAGTTTTGACTCTGAGACTATACTTGTCTCCAAGGCCATCATTTGATGATGACTTTATTGGTAGCACACCAGTTATATTTACAGCAGCATATATGTAAAATTATATATTTTTGAAGAGAAAACATTTTACGACTGAAAGCACTTTGATTCTTTATTTAAAGTTTGATTTCTATCTCATTTTGGATACTAAACAATAAAAATGAAGATGCTAGTTTAAATGATGGAATAATGACAGTATTTCTTCTTTATTTAATATTGACAAAGCTGAATGTTGACATGTTTATTTTCTTATTGCTTTAACTTGAAATTATTTGCAGAGTTTCAGAAAATTTATCTCTGCATAAAAAATTTTACATTTTTCAATGTTGTTACAGCCAACCTATTTTTTTTTGCTCCATTTTCTATCTTTTAATTTTAAGTGAAATTTAATTTCAACTTTTTTATTCTGATATATTTACAGTCCAGACGTTCGTGCATTTCTCTCCCTGGACAATTCAAGAAATGCCCAGGAACCTGTTGATGCAGATAGTTTTTATGACTCTGATCTTGTCATGGTGAGTAAGATATCAGCTTGTTTATTTAGTTATTCTAAACAAAATAACACGTATTCCTCTGTCTTTAAGAATAATGCACTGTAGTCAGAAAATTAGAAACAATTGTAAGATTTTATCAATAAAATATATATGTTTTTTAATAACTTTTTATTAAAATATAGAAGTATTGCCATTTCCTTTGTGAAAGATACTATTGACAAACAAGAGAATATAACATTGATTTTAATATAGTTTTTAATGCAGTTTTATAATATAGTATGAACAATAAATATTATAGATATAAATTTATCTAATTTAATTGAACTTGCCATCAATGGCCTGGGATAAAATAAGTGCTTATTACTACAAGGTGATGATATCAAGGTATTATTATAATTTTGTTTTTCTTTTTTACTGATATTCAGTTAATACAAGGCCTTAGAGCCACTGAAGACAGAGTTACTATACAGGAAAGACAAGAGCTAACTCTAGATTTGAAAAGGTCAAAATTTAATTAGTGAATAACATTTCAAAGTTCAGTTGGAGACATTAGAAGTATAAAGTTGAAATAGACTTTAGAAGGAAATGGAAACTCACTCCTAAATAAGAAAAAAGGGATGAACCTCTATTCCTACTTCAAAGACTTGGGAAGGATGTGAATAGGATGATAGGTAAACCAATTTACTTTAATTTTTAAACTGCAAATTTTATTTAAAGTAAAAATAAGGAGTTTAAAAGATTTCAAAATAATTAGTATATAAGCAGATTAATTTTTATTGAATAAATGATATTAGATATTGTATCATTAGCATTGTCAGTAATATATTGCCTAGTGTGAATAAGCCAAACCAAATGAGCAGGAACTGTAAACAACTAATGTTATTGATTCTACTAACCACTTCCTTCCTTACCATATGTTTGAAGTAGTGGGGAACATCAACATCTTGATTATATTGTTATTTTCTCTTCAAGCTACATGTGCTATTCATTTTAGTTGTTGCTAGTTCTCAAGTGATGTGGTTTCTGTTATTTGGAAAAGTTTTTTGAAGAAAGATGGTCCTCGTTAATACTCACATACTTTGCTCCCTCTCTCTCTAAACTATTTTTAACAATCACTCTAAGAAAACAGTTGTATACAGCTGATCATTTAGGTATTTCTGAATAAGTTTGGCACCATGTATGACACCCAAGTGAAAGTCTCCATCTAGCAGGTTTATTTAAGAACAAGATTGAGTTTTTACATTAATGTTTTGTTTTGGTAGCAATATGTAGTGTTGGGCAAAACTACCTCTAGTACAGTTTTTGTTTGTTCAATTTCTTTATCTCATGTACTAAATTTGTTTGACTTATACAGTGAGATATTTGAAGTGCTTAGTATTTACTAATTCCACATTTTGAATTTCATGATGGATTCCGAATAGGTGTCGCCACGGCTTTTATTTCAATATTATAGTTTCTGTTTTGAAAGGTTTAGACTTTCAAAACTACTTATGAATAATGATTATGATCAAAATATTTTTGTAATTATAGCATTTCTGGTATTTTGATTATGGTTCAAGCCATATTTTCAACTGGATTTCATACTTGAGACTTTTTATTCATAAATAGAAATAATTTTATGGTATTTTATTGATAAAATCCTACAATTGTTTCTAATTTTCTGACTACAGTGCATTATTCTTAAAGCTAGTTACTGAAACAAAATTTCAAAGATATAGCAAATAACCTTTCTTAAAAAATAAATCTTTACATTTCAATCAATTTCTCCTTAGGGTTAAATCTTTCCAATTTCTCATTGCCATTGTTGTAATTAATTAATTGGAAGAAACGTCTTTGTTAATCTAAGCCACATATTCTCTTATTTGTTATCAGAAATCCAATCACTTTTTTTTTCAAAAGTTTTTTTTCTACTGTTCACACTGTTCAATAAAAACCAGTTGCAGTTATCAGCTCTATGCTTCAAACATTGAAATGAAGACTTCAAAGGCTGCTGCCTATTTCTTTGCATTAACCTTTTATAGCTCATTAATCACAACTCACTTTAACAAAAAAAGTCTTTCTTCAAATTAAGATTCAGATGCCATCTACCCTACCCAATAAAAGCTAATTGAAAATTATTGTAACATTAAAGAGAAGTTGGATATTGGTGAAGATTGGGATATTCTATTAATGAACTGAAAAAAAAAAAGAAATGAAATGTTCTATATTGTAAAATGCGTCAACAAGTATGGGTTTAAGATTTTAATCAACACTTATATATAATTTGCTTAAGCCTATTAAGTATGTCACACTTTGTTTCTCCTGTCTCTCTTTTCACCCTGTAAGTATCAGATTCTCCAAGCCCTCTTTCCTCATTATGTGTCCCAGATACTTCAACTGTCTCTTCTTGATGTTAAGTATAAACTTTTTTTGTTTCCATTCTCTCAAAAATCTTGTTGCTCAAATGTTCAATCCATGATACGCTTACCATCCTTCTGTAGAACCACATTTTTGTTAAGTTTCTCCTCACCTCCATTTTTGAAGAGATTGTCCAGCATTCACTGCTATATAGGAGGGAAGATGACACATACTTAAATAAAAACAGAACAAAACCTCTTTGAACTGTTTATCCACAGCTTTGGTCCAAATGTAAAAATTTGAAAAATAACAAAACTTGTTTGGAGATTATATATATGTATAAAAGATCTCCAACAACCAACAAGTGCTGTATATTTAATTTTTAATTACTTTTAATATATAAAATGTAAAAATGAGTTTTTTCTTGGACACATTATTTAAGAATTAAGCAAAATAAGACTCATCAACAATAATCTCTCCACCCATATCATCCATGAACAAATGAAATTAGCTTTAAAGAATTTTATAAGATAATACACCGTTATGTAAAACAAAAAAGAATACCCCATTAAATTATTGAATCTTAATGAAATGCACCCAAAGCCTTTTGGTGAGTTTCTTCTGATGTCATATAAGTCATTTCATCTCAAGTGGAAACTTGTAAAAGAACTTGCCAAAATTGTGTGTAATGTTCCAAGTACTTTCAACCCTCATTGATCATTTTCAAGAAAAGAAGCTAGAAGTAAGGAGGTAATCAGAGGAGTATTTATGTTGCTAACAGTCTGGAATTTTAAATAAACAAAGATGCACATGATATAGTTACAGATTAAATTATTAACATCGACTAATGACAGCCGACCATCAATAAAATTTGTTTTGATTTTATTAAAATGACTTGGAGCTGTCAGTCATGTGCCCCTGTAATCTATTCAACTACAATAGAATGTGAACCAATGTTCATTTCAAATGGATCTCTGAACCAATCTTTCTCAAAAATGATCAAATGTACTCAGAACATTGCATTCAATGTTGACAAGTTCTTTTACAAGTGTCTTTTTAATTAAAAAAAAAATTTAAACCTAAAATCAATTTTAAAAAATGATATGAGGATGGCTAAAGAATGTAATTAGTGAAATGCAATGTGAAAAATAAATAAAGATGAAGACTATAGTCTAAGAAATGAAATAATGCTGAGTATAGACATTATTTGCCATGGAGAAGTCTTTTCTTGCTGATGAGCTAAAAGTCATAGAATAAATGTCTAATATCCATTAGACTGGCAAATAGCAGTAACTCATTATGGTATCAATCTCACAAGTGGTCAGAAGTGCTCTGGAAAGATATTTAATCATGTTATTTTGATAGCTGTTCATAACTTCCTGATACTTGTAGGGGGTAGAATCTTGCATGCAAATAAACCCCTCTATCACATTCTATAAATGGACAATTAAATTGATGTCAAGTGAACATGGTGGCCACACCATTTGTTAGAAGTCTCCAGATGTCTCCATAAACCAATTCTGGGTAATTTAAGCCCAATAACCTTCTGTATTATAATGCTAGTGTAAACCGATTGTTGTTCAAAAAGATATAAAGATATGTATAGCCATGATGTAGTGCAACATAGCAGTCAACATTTTGTTATGCAAATCTAACAATGCATTGAAAATTTTGGCTTTTAACTTAGCTCAAACACTAACTTGACATTTCTATATGCCATACCTTTTAGGACAGAAGTGATTATGACCCAATTTCCTGTTCTTTGTAGCTTTTAGTAGAGTTTGTCTTTTTGCTATCTCCCTTAATCCTTCATTATTTACATTATCTAGACTATTGTCCTCATCTTCGTTTCCATTTGTATGATGTTTCAGTCGTATGCTCCAGCCTTCTCCAGGTGTTAGAAATTTTGAACTGAACCCTATATTATGATCACTGGGGTATATCATTCTCATTCCTTGTGCAAAGCCACTTTTGGTAGTTATGAGTTATCTCCCTCTAACCCAACTCTCTAAGTTATTCATTCACCAGTGCTGTAGCCTGGTATTGAACTCACAACTCTTTTGGTCAAGTCACTGGAACTTACCAACGTCTTTATTCACTGGGCCATGTGTACTTAAGGGTTCGGTTCAAAATTCTTAGCATCTGAAGAAGGCTGAAGTGTACAATGGCCAAAATGTCATACAAATGGCAGCAAAGATGAGGACAATAGTCTGAATAATGTAAATGGTGTAAATACTACCTCATCTCAGTAATATAAACAAATATCCTTAATCCTTGTTCTGCTAACTATTTACACAAGCTCGTTGAATATCAACTTTTGTAAACCCTCTTTCCTAAAAGCTTCAATTATCTCTTTTCTGATATTTTTTTTCTCTAAACTTTTTTTGTCATTGCTCACATGTTCAGTCCATGGTACACTCAGCATCCTCCTGTAGAACATTTGTTTGGCCAAAAAACCATCATGTGTGCAAAAGAAATTCAAGTTTCAAATTTGATGTTACCCAAACAACCAAAATACAGGTGTTAATGTGTTATAAAACATTTTCATTTTTTTCTCACCACAAATTATCTTTATCTCATATTTTCACCATTTTTTTTACCTGAATTTAAGTGATTAATTCTGAATTGAAAACCTTATATTATCTACAACTTGATCTTGAACCTATCATCAAAGATCAGCATTGCCAAAAGAATTCTAAAAGGCTTTTAGCATAAAACAGTGTCATGAATATTTAAGAATTATATAAACACATTGTTCCTTGTAATTTAATTAGTATTAAAGATATGCATGCATGCTATAAGGAACACTAAATTGTTTTGTCAGTTTGATATGTGATTAGCAATGACCAGGAGTCATTTACAAAGCAAAACAGAATTTGAGATGACTTCTACTGATTCCAGTTTTCTTTTCCACTAAACAGAAAACAAAGTTATAAATTATGGGTTTTTTAAAAAAAATTTTTATAGACTCCTTGACACTGCAAATTGATTATCCTTATGGCCATGAATTAACTACATAAAATAAAAGGTTAATTTAATCTAATTCTTTTATTTAAAATGTTTTAAAATTTGCACTAATTTTTTAATAGTATTTTTCTGTCAAAGAAGCATTTTAAAAAAAATGACATAGTTTTAAAAAGAAAAGTTAAAAAATTCTCATTTACTTTTTTCTCAATATGACACAAAGAGCACCTTCTAAAAATCACTATAAAAATTTTATTATACACCAATTTATTTGGTGGGTTTTGTTATTTTACCAATTACTTAACCTATTGAGAGATTTTTTTTTTTTTTTGACATTTTATGGTTGTAACAACTTTCTGTAATCACAGAAATGAAAAGATGTGGTTATCTTCAAGATGTTGGGAGTGTTTCATTGGTCCTTGATATTTTAACTCATTACCAAACAATGTGGATAAGTGTGAGTAGGATGAGTAGAAAGATTGAATTTTTATTGGTTGACATTTTCAACTCATTGAAATCAGCATGGCATATCAGAATAAGATATGAAAGATAAAGTTTTAATTAAGCATTCATTTTGTCTCTGCTAGCACTGGGGATACTTGGGGTTTATTTTTAAATATTTCTGCATTTATCTTTTTAACATAGTTCATTGCCATATTATGAAATTTGAATATTATATTCATAACATTTTTATCATTTTAACCTCTGACCTTATTCAGACCACATTATTAAAACCTATCACATACTTCTGTTCATACTAAAGGATCACTGAATCAGAAAAGAAAAAAAAAAGAATTTCAGTCTGATGTAAGGATTGAAGCATCAAGCACCAGGCACCTCCATACATTCATTAGACTGTTTTTACATATAACAAGGTGATCAAATTTTGAAAACTTAAGATCCACTTCAATTCTATTAGGTTTACTGTGTTGTTTAGTAATAGCTTACATGTTTGTTGATTCTTTCAATTTCAATTGTTCAGAAGAACTGATGAACCTCATATTCCTTTCTACATAGTCAATCATGCTTGATTTCATAGTCTCTTCATGAAATATAGTATTTTGTATGGTTTTCAGTCCTTACTATTAAAGGGCAGTTGTTCTTACCTTTTTATTGTCTACTCCAATTGTATGAAATGCTATATATATTTGAGGGTCATGTTTTCATCTAATGAAAATTTAGTTTTAGTGAGGTTTCTCTGAAGAGCAGAATTGCTTTCAAATATTGTATTTTGGTTGTATGAAATGTAGAATAATCCTTTCTTCTGATCTAAAGTAGACAAACTGTGTAAACTGGGATCATTTTTGGCAAAACCTATAGACAGTAGCATCATAGCAATATAGATTCTATAATAAACCTCATTTTTATCTCTATAGTAGATAAAGCAATCAAACATGTACTTGAAAATTGCATTTGTGTTAATGGACCAAACAGAACTTTTTTGTCTCTCAAAAAATCATTTAATCAATTATAAATAATTTATATTATTAATTTTATTATGAAAAGGTTATTTTTGCCTCTGCAAAGTTTTTTAGGAGATTGTCTCACTTTAACTTTCTGCTCATTTCAGCTTCAATAGATATAATTGCCAAAATGTTAAAACATTTTTGCTGAATTAATGATCTGAAGTAAGCTTTGATCAGTTTCAGCTTTAAAAAAACTTTTTCCCCCGGATGCCAGAGTTACTGAGACTGTCAAGAAAATGTAAAAAGTAATAAATAAATGGGAAAATGCAATAGACCTGATGTTGTAAGAAAGGAATTCAAGTATCTTTATGGAGTTTTGAATCTCTGATGGCAGATTTTTCTCACAAAGCATAGAACCATCCATATCAGCCAGTTTTATTGTTTTAACTTACTTTTTATTCCTGTATCAGTGCCATTTCTACGTTTCCTATATCTAAAAAGAAGTGTCCAATCTGTTAGAAGATGATGCTCAACAGTTGTAAATATGCTACAGAGGCAGAAAGAAATTCATTGCTTCTATACATTTTTTGCCCTTGTCTCCCAAAACTAGGTTGTAGCTGTGATCGTCAGTCAGTCAGTTAAGTGCCATATGTGATACACACTTGGGTGATCATGTCTCGAAAGAGACATGACTGACTGGGCAGAAGATTATCCCGCAGTAGGTTGCCATTGCTTTCTGCGGTAGACTGGTTGCCGACCAAGGCTATAGAACCCAATCTGTCCTGCTATTTAACCCATAACTGGAAGAAAGAGATGGATTAATACCTTTCCCAAGGGTATTTGTGCGTAAGTGAATACAATGGATTCAACTGGAATTCGAACTCGGCTCCCCAATTTCTCGTTCCGAGCCGATATCCACTGTATCACAACGCACATCCTGTGATCAACAACACAGTGTAAAAAAAAAAAAAAAAAAAAAAAAAAGCTCTTGAATTATTCTCTAGAAGTCATGCCTGTACACTTGAAGTGTGTCCCTCCATATTGGCATATTGGCACCGTTATCATGGCAATGTTAATGAATATTTTTAACACCAAGTTCTAATATTTTAAGTTCTTTTATAAGTGAGTTATACACATTTTCACCAGTGCTATTTTTCACTACTAAAAATTTGAACTTTTTATATATTCCTGGTGGAATATTTGATTGTATATGATCAGCTCTATATCTAACTGACATTTGTTTTTGATGGCTGACATCAGAAGTTTAGCCAAGAATTACTACAAAATGCTTAACAACTTTCATTTGCAAAATGATTTCCTGGGGTGCAACTTTCATTATAAGATTTTTTTTTAAAAAAAAAACAATGATCATGTATTTCTTTATTCGAGATTTTCCATAAATGATTTTGCATTACTGAATCAGACATTTCAAGTAAATCAAGATCACCCAGGAAATTTGTTTTAGGAATTCAACAATGGCTGCCATTCACCTAGAATTTTGATGCTGGCCTTTTACTCCATGAACTCAATGATGGCTACCATTCACCTAAAAACTTGATGATAGCTTTTTACTCCATGTTTAAGCAGGGTTGTTTTTGTTTTTTTCTTGTACTTCTTCAATATTTTTTCTGTTAATAAATTTTCTAGCAGTTCACAACAGCTGTGCATAACTTATAAATACTCACTTAGTTGTGTATTAATGTTTGGTCATTTATTAAAATAACAAATTGCAAGTGGACTTGTGATATTATCAAAAAAGCTTGTAGTAGTAGCAGAAAACTTTATTGATACATATTATATAAAGAATGAACAATTTCATTATTTGGCAGTTTTATCTTGTAATGAAATTTTGAAAAATGTGATCTCTTTTCATTCTTAGGAAAATATTCTACAAAAATTATAGGTAATCATTTTTTTTATTTTTACTTCATAATTCCTGACACTATGACTTACCATTTCTGACTAATCTGAAGGATTATCTATTTATTTTACAAAACTAGCAGATTCTGAAATTTACTTCTTTCTTACCTTTGATGTATCAGTATTCATGTCAACAAATGAGTTTCTTTGTTTGTAAAATCCAGCGCTTTCAGTAAATAAATTTCCATTTTGTCTAGTTTAACTTCTTCAGACTGACTTTTTTTCCTTGTGCTATGGTTTCACTTGTTCTGTATTTTCAAAGATAGATTTACTGAAATACTTGTTTAACAAGCATTTCTTCTTTTCTGTTTCAGCTTTCTTTGCTTTGTCTATAGCTCTTTTCCTACTACCACAAATACTTTTCTTGAAGTCTCTGCTTAGTCTTTTATTCATATTTACAAAATCAGAGGATCTTCAAAAAAATACAAAATATAAAAAACAGAATCCATCACTGAACAGCTAAAAAATAAAACATTGTCCTTTTCCAATGTATTGATGTATTTATTAAATTCACATGGTTCAAAACTTGTATATTTTGAGTGTGAATATGGGCTTCTTACGACATATCGCAATCAAATGATTAGCTTCTTAAAGCTATTTCTTCAAAGGTTTTCTTGTATGTTTGCTATCATTAACTATAATGGTGATCCCATGGACATATCTTCTTTCTGCTTCTATGTCAGAATTCATTTGAAAGAATGTTTGCACATTGTCCATCAAGATGTTAGCACATTCCCAAAGGAGATGGTTCAGATTCTAATTTATCACTATTTGTGTAATAGGGTCACTTTGGGTGGAATCTTGATAAACAACATCCAAACTCACTATTTGTTTGTAATAAACAAGAGAATCTGTAGTTAATTCCAGGTAGTTGGCAATATGCTTAACATAGTATATTAGTAGGGTGATTAAAATCTACTTGTTGAGTCCCTGATTAAAGGACTTTGTTTTTTTGTTTTTGTTTTTTCATCTGGGAAATTCAGACAGTAACTTTTTATTAGAAATTACTTAATTCTCCTAATTAGTTTTATTTAAATACATGAAATTACTCAGTTATTTCTTCATTAAGAAATGTTTTTGTTAAAAATGAAAACAGTAAAGAAAAATTATTTTTCATGCTCAAGACAAACTTATTTTTTCTTTTTCTCACGGTATTTAAATATGTTTTTTATAATATTAATTCTTCTATATTATAAATTATACTTATTGTCACTCTTCATTATATATTTATTGTATTCATGAAAAAAATCTCAGAAGTGTAACAATAAATTGTTGCTGATATTAACTTATCAGATAAACCTTTATTTATAATGGCTCCACTTTTACTGCAAGGTAAAACTGCCATTGATCATACAACATCAATTAGCTCATGTATATTTCATATTGTATATACAAAGCACCACATAGACTGATTTTATTTATTTTACTACTGGCATTTAATAACACTGAAAGTTTATATGTTTCTTTAATCAGATACATAAAAACAATGTCCATCAAAGTCTTTCAAGTAATTTTCTCTAGTGCTTTTGACCTAGATTTTCAAGAGAGAGTTGTGCTAGTAACTGTTACTTTTGTCACTGGGTTACTATTAACATTTGATAATTTGTTATGACATTGCTCATTCTTGAGTAACCAGGAAAGTCATCCCACATCATACTATATATAATTAACTATTATTGAACCAAGCAACAGCTCTCTTTTTCAGTTTGAAGACTATTTTATATAAACCTGGTTACCAGTAAAGATGTTTCCTTTAAAAATTAGAAAGCCATAAATTTATAAATGGTGATATAGAATGACTAGTAATAACATTTAAAAAAGTAAAAATTGCATGAAAACAAAATGGATGTAAATCTGTTGGCAAAGATAAAATATACTCAAGTTGATAAAGTATTTGATAAAATGTAAAAAACTTTGTTACTTCTCTCACAAAATTATTTAATACTTGTGTAGATCAAAAACGTTTACCAAAAATATGAATGAATGCTATTATTACGCAACAAATTTTCTGCACAGTGATAAAACTATAGGCTTGTATTGCTAATTTGTATACTTTGTAAGTTGTCTGAAACCTTTTTAAGAGAATTTTATTCTTCTCCTGTAATTAATACAGATCAAAACAGATTCTTAAGAAGTTAATTTTGTTGATCAAATGTACTTGAAACTGTTAAAGTTAACAAATATTTATATAAAGAAAATCGTATCAATAGATGAATATGTTTCATCAGTTTTGAAAAGATCAATATTGGGATCAATATTGTTTTTACTTTTTATAAATGCTTTCTCAGAAACAATTTATAATATTAAATTGTTCATAGATGATGATTGTAAATATTTATGAAGTATGTTACATTGAAAAAAAAAACCTGAATTCTTTGTAATTTTGGAAATGTAAGTGGCTGCTGAAATTTAATATTTAAAAATATAAAATATTACACATCATAAAAAAAAAAATTCCTAAAAATGTGTAAGCATTTTTAGTATCAACTCTAGAAATATATGACAGAAAAGAATTTGAATGTTATATTAAACTGAAATTAAATTTTAATGACCATATATGCTTTTTCTGTAGCAATAGTAAAGTCAACAATGACATGGTTGTGGCAAAATATTTAGAAAATCATTTTATATAATGGCTTATAAAACATCAACTTGAATACAACTGTCAATCATAGTCACCAAATATTTACCATGGAAATTGGAAGATTACCCAACGCATCAAATATATACAAAAAAAATTTGCATATCATTTCTTGGGTATAGAAAAATTTAACTATAGGAAGAGATTAAAAAAATTGGATGTTATAACAATTTTAGAATGCAAAATGTATGTATCAAAACATTTAGCATTTAAACAGGGACAAAACTTTAAAATACAAAAAAATTGCACACTCCAATAACCTTACAAATCATTTTATAGAATGTGAAAAGTATAGTAAATGTATTCACTTTTTAAAAGAAATTTTAATCTATTTTGTGAGAGTCACATGAGAAGTGAACTGTGTAGATAATATTGGGAGCTATCAGAATAAATTTTTAAAAGCTATAAAAACAATTTTTCTGTTTGGGAAAATGGTATTCAGTATTTTAATTTTTTTTATTGTTAAATTAGTATTTATCACAATTTATTGAGATGCCCATGGAGATAAAAACTTGTTCTGTTAAGTTTACATTCAAATATACCTTTCTCTGCTTTAAGAGATAGGTATGGGTATACAAAGCATTAGCTATGGTAGATGTACCAGTGTTCATTTTCTGAAATGAATTGTTGGCTTGTTTGTCTGTATTAAGGTACCCAGACTCATTACCTGTATAAATTTGCTGACATAGCCAAATATTGCTTTTTTTATTTTTTTTATTTTTAACGTCTGGTTTACTGATGAGAACGACTTCATAAGGTCAGTATCTCATTTGCTTTTTTTGTTTATTTTACAATATTTAATAATGTCTCTGAATTTTAGATTGTAAATGATCTAAAAGTGTCTGTTAAAGTAACATTGAGTTGCAATCTTTGATTTTCTGTAGTGTATTGACTTCTGTGATAGCCACTTGCTGAAAAATACCAACCTTTTGTAGTTAGGGTAAAATGGGCAACCCAACATGTAAGATTCTGTGCACATTTGAAAAAAGTTATTGTTTAAAATATACCTGTTTTCCTCACTAATATTCTTATTTGCACAATTGTGATTCTAAAGTCATGTGCTTCCTTGTCTCTAGTGCTGAAGTGGCAAAAAATCAATGAAAGTTTCATAATTCAGTTTTTCTATATCCAGAAATCTTGACATAAAGCAGGGTGAAAAGATTGCCTTTAGAAGTTGCAGAAGCCTTTTATGAGTTAGTGAAAGGTCAGGTGGAAGAAAACGGGAGCAATGATGATAACATTCCTGAGAGGCTCGACAACTGTGATGAAGCTGATTTGGGGACTAACTCAGTTGCCAATAAAGTATTTGTCACCAAGGGTGAAAAAATGCTTATCTTTGTGCTCCAAGCTCAGGGAAATCATCATACAGTGTGCTGTCTTGTATTTCAGCAAATGGTGACCTTTGTCCTCCATTTACTGTTTACAAAGCCAAGCATCTCTATGAGCCATAGACAAAAAAGAGGTCATCTTAATGCATCATATGCTGTGGGTGGATGGAAGATACATTATTCGAGCAATGTTTTTTTAAGCATTATATTCCATGGTAGAAAACAGTGAGAGTGATGAAGATGAGAATGTTGATGTACCATATGCAGCCAGCAAAATATTTTGGTCAGAGGATTCTAAGAAGTACCAGCCAAACTGGGTCTTATGTGACAAGTGAACCCGTGTGTTGTTGTCCTTTGCCAAAAGACTTTGATGTAGATGAAGATTACATCTGCAAAGCATGTTTACAATGAACATATAGCCTAACTGACATTTATTTCTTAAAATTGGTATTGTGCTGTAAAGATATAGTAATATTTGGGTGATAATGTTTAGATTTTATAGAAATACATTTTACATTGTTTCTTAGCCCTTGTTTCCATAGGTAATCCTCTTCAAAATTGGTTGCAACATCCCTTCTGAAAATTTGATTTCATGTGCCTTAACATTTTACATATTAAATATCTATTTTACTAACAGTGTTTGACCCCTAAAATGACTAATATGTGATTGAGAAGTGTTCAGTAAGAGTATATCATCTAAAGCTATTAATTTAGGGCACGTGTAATGTAAAGGATAATAATAAATAGTTAGTTACACATTTTACCCAGAGATCTTTTCCAATTTCATAAAAAAAGTAAGGTCTAAACAAACCTGGTTTCATGGGTTATGTGTTCATATAGGTACCAAGTAACTATGGTACCTTAAAAAGGAGACTTATGATGCAAGTGTAGTGGCTTTTTTTTTTTCAGTAAGTCATCTAGAGAAAATAATATGAGCATTTGAATTTCAAAATAGACATTATTTTACTCATTTTACCCCCCATCCACTAAAGCTGTTTTATGCTGGATCAAGCCACAACTCAAGTATTTGTTGTAATGTAACATCATTGATCCAAGAATCTATTATTTCAATAAAAAATTAAGTGACTGTTGATGATTTTCAAATAAACAAAGTAACCATTCTTCTGTAGCTTTTCATCTGTCTTCTGAACTATTAATAATTTTAACAAATCATCTGTAAGATTATTGAAGTTCAATCAGTATTTTCTCTGTAAAGCATTTAACATTTTCATTTTCTACTTAAGCACCTAGCTTTCCTAGTTATGAGTAATTAAATATGACAAATATTGAAAATCTAATGTATTTTTACCTTATTCTATTGTGTGTATATTTTTGTAAAAAAAATAAATTGATTTTTAACTCATACAGGATAGGAATTTAAAATTAATAATAAAGGTGGGGCTTATGTTCTATTTTTTAATGAATGCAGTGATTTTTGGAGAAATTTTGCTGCTTCTGGGGAAAGTTTTATGTTCAGCAATAAAATTAAACAATTTCTCTCACTTGCAAAACAATGTATTAAGTTTAAAGAAAAAAAATTAGTTCAAATTTTTCTTATTTATAAGAATTACACATCAGATTCGGGAAGAAGCAATTTTTAAAGTTTATTCTGGCAGAGAAGATTTTACTCTTTATACATTGTAAGTAATCATTTTCAAAAATAGTCAATTTTAAAATCTTAATTTTACAACCTTACTATCATTTGATTCCCTACTGGGGTAAAAACATTTTAACCTTTAGTTTCTGTGTGCATAAAAAAATATATCAACAAAAGTAATTATCACTTCAAATTAAGCACCAACTGAATTTACTTCAAGCAGAAAAAAAATGAGTATTTATAGAAAAATACATTGAGAGAAATCATTGGCTATAAGTTGTTCTCAGGCTGTCTGGTTCTGGTAGAAATATATTAGAAAATTCATTTTTGGTGATAAATATTCTTTGACTAAATGAAGTCTGCCTCTTCATATAATAATTTTAAAATTATGAGAAAAGAACTAGGTGTTTTATATTTGAAGAAAGTTGTTTCCTATATCAAGTCAAGGTTTGTTTTTTGGTTTAGTAAAGAAGAGAAAAAAAATTAAGTCATTCTATATCTATGATATGAAGTATGTGGACATGATCAGAACATTATCTTTTAATAGAGCAGGATACACCAGAAGAATATAAAATAAGTTATAGGAAACAGTAAATGGAAAGTTAAAAAATTTAATTGGTTGAATGAATCAGACTGTCAGATGATACTAGTGAATTATGACTAAATTTTCTTGAATATAAATGCAAAACTTAGCTTTTGGCATTGTCTTCCAAATAAGAAAACTCTTAAAATCAAACTAATCATTAATGCACTATTAAAGATGATGGAGACAGGAAATTAATAGTAACATAGAAACAAAAACAAAAATAGATTTTTCTCCTTTTGCAGATATCAAGTTGCTAATTAATAAAAGATGGAGAAAAAACTCTCAGAGAAGTAGCCCAAAATGTGTTTTGCTCAAAACATTACAATAATATTTGTATGTATCATAAAAATTCATATCTGAAATACATAATTTTTTTATTATTATTGTTTATAGCATGCAGTGTAAATGCATGAAAAATTTTACATATTCAGTTCACAATTAAAATAAATCTTCCAAAGCAGTGATATTTTGATTCTAACCTCTGTAGTACAAAAAGCAAGGTATTTTCTGTATGTAGATAGAATTTTTTGTTAGCAAAATATTTTTTATCCTTCTGCTTAAGACATCAGAAGAATTGAAATGTTTTTCCCATAAACATTGAAAATAAAACCAAACATTCTGTGTCATTTTTTTTAAAATCCTGTTTTAAATGCATCAAAAATAAAGAAAAATTAACTGATGAAAAACAATTAGAAATTTTATTGCAAAAAATATAAAACCGGGATAAAAATAACAATACATATTTTTTTAGAATAACAAATAAGAAAACCTGTAGTTTAGGAATATTTATCAAAGAGGTACTATTACATTTGTAGAAGTAGTATTCTCTATCTTAGTGTATAACATGCAAACATTTGTTCAACACACTGTATCCAAATATTACAGACATTAAAAGTAAAAATTAATCTTTTAGATTTTGAGTTTGCATTCATATTGAAATCTGGCTGATACTTACAGTGCATATAATCTATTAATGGTGCACTCTGACATCTGTACCTAGGAGGGAATCATATTTTTAATATTTCTACAATAAAAAATTTTGAAGTATTCCGATCATACTAAACTCTTGCAAAATACATTAGTTAATGATGCTTTTTTGTGGCCAGCTTCAACACTTTTTGTTGAAAAGTTCTTGACCCAACCAAGAATCTCTTCCAAAAGAAAAATCTGATTTTTTGTCATTTGGATAGATTTTGACAAGTAAGTTAAGCTGAGTGCTTTTCAGCACACCCTCATAATATAGTTAATATACATTAGAGGATTAAACACTTTTGGGTCAACAATAAATTTTTAACTCAAAATGAGGTTGTAATAATTATAAAAGTGAAAAATAGGAATTACAAATCAAATTTTCTTCACAATTGTTTAATCAGACATGTGAGGTAGAATTTAATTTCAGATATAACCTTTTTAGGCAGTATGCTTTTTCTTCATTTTTACTCATACTAAATTATCAATTTAAATTCAGCTTAATGAACATTTCCAATTTCAAATGGCAAAATGGCAGGGTTACATTCTAAATTAAAGATTTTATAACATTTTGAATTTTAAAGAAATTGCACTCTTGACCTGAATGTGATAGACTGGCACTCTCCATGAAGCAGATAGCATTAAAAGTTTCCTGAGATTTAAAAAAGACTATAAGTTCCAATATGCAGGTAAGATGTTAAAATATTTACTATTCACCAACATGGATATATTAAATTTCTATATTAAACCGTGAAAATGTTAAATACTGTCTGGAAAGATACTAAATTTGAATGCACAGTTATTAAAAAAAAAAAGACTAAATTTAAACATTTGGATATTGAAAGATGCTAAATATTAGCATTCAACCAGATTAAATTTTGATAATCAACCAAGGAAATATATTTCAGTTCAATATTAAAAGCTGTCTGAGCACTGAATAATTTAAGTTTTAAAAAAGTTTAAATCATCTAAATTTAGTCACAATTGTATTAAGAAATTGATTTCAGATTCACTAATAAAAGAAATTAGAAGGAAATAGCTGACAATATAAATTTTGTTGAAGAAAATTTTGATTAAACAGAACAAATGTTGGAGTTTAAATACTTGTAATTTGTGAGAAAAGTTTAAATATTTTAAAATCTCTAACTCAACTCCTGTTTGATATTTTATGCTCTTCAATTCCCTTTTGATTTTACATTTTTGTAATAAAAAGATCACTAACAATCAGAGTTAAAACTTGTGCATACATGTCTTTACATGAAGAAACAATTTTAGAAAATATACCAAATGATTTATTATTCATTTTTCTCAGTTTTCATAATTCACCAATTAATATTCTAGAAATATATTTCTCTCTGCGTAAAATTAGCTTTTAAAAAGTGAGGAAAAAAAAAATCATACCTCAGACCAACTTTTTTAAACAATGGCACACTTATGAGCAAATGAAAATATCACAGCACACTTGGCAGAATTTTTAAAGGTTAAATCATAGATTTTTTTAAAAAAAAATATGTGCATAAATATAAATTTACTTTATTTCAAGTTTTCTATTCAACTAATTGTGCAGCTTAGTGTACAACTTAAGTCTGATGTTTTTTCACAATTTTTATCAATGTTTGGCCAAATTCGTGATAAGCAAACCCTCCTTTCTTCTTCAGATAAGCATAGTCTTATTTGAATTATTTAAAAAACAAAGTTTAATGCTTACTCATTTATTCAAATATTAACACTGTACCATTACTACTTACAGGAACACACACACACACACACATATGTAAGCTGTGACAATATTTTGCATCACACTAGTGGTTGAAAGTCACTGCCCTAAACTCAAAGTAAAATTTATTTCCAAAATGAAAGTTTTACAAGTTAATCTTGTTTTTTTGTTTTTGTTTTTTTTTAACAAACTTAACAGAAGGTGGAAAAGTGCTTAAGTTTTATAGTAGTTTTCTCATCATTTTCTGCCTTTAGTCCTACACACACACAAAAAGAAAACAATAAATTTTCAATCCCACACAACAATTGGATTTATACTTAACACTGTCAGGGATACATAACTTTTTCTTTGCTAACTGTCATTAATGGCTTAAATTATATTCATATCTTGACCAAGATACATTGTTCTCCTTTTATGTGTCATGTCCCTGAAGCACATGGATGATAATGGCTCTCCCCAATTTCCTATACTTTGCCTTTTTAAGCAATGTTTATCCCTTTACTGTCTCTGTTTTGTCACCAATTTATGCAAATGTAGGCTGCTTTCTCTCTGCTTCTCTTGCCTTCAATATGTCCTGTAAGTGTTAAATTCTACAAGCCCTCTTTCTCTCTTATGGGTCCCAGAAATTTCAACTGTCTCTTTCTGATTCTAAATACTAGTGTCCTTTTTGTTTGCATTTTTCTTAAAACTTGCTCATTGCTTACATGTTCTATGCATGGTATTCTCAGCATTCTTTTCTAGAAAGTCTGTTGCTTCAAATCTCCTCTACATGTTTGAGGAAATTGTACAGCATTCACTTCCATATATGAGAATTGATATTACATAGCAGTTCAACACTCTTTTCTTTGTTTCTAATGAAATTTTTCTGTTTTTTAATACAACTTATGTTAATATCAAAATTCTCATGATAAAATTATTTATTAGGATACTCTAAATGTGAGTATAGACTTTAGCAGTAAGGTTTTATTAGTTACTCTTTGAAGTTAGATTCAGTCAGTTAGTGAAGTGCCATACGTGATACACACTTGGGCGATCATGTCTCGAAAGAGACATGACTGACTGGGCAGAATATTATCTCGCAGTAGGTTGCCATTGCTTTCCTATTATTTAACCCATAACTGGAGGGAAGAGATGGATTAATACCTTTTCAAGGGTATTTGCGCGTAAGTGAATGCAAGGAATTCAACTGGAATTCGAACTCGGCTCCCTGATTTCTCATTCCAAGTCGATATCCAATGCACCACAACGCACATCTGAAGTTAGATTACAATTGCTTAAAAATTAGATTTGGAGTCAAACAATTATATTTTGAAGAACTGTCATTTGCATGTGATTTATCTTTATACACTTTTCACCCTGACTACAAATTAATGTCAATCATATAGAAATATATAATTGAAAAGATTTCCTTATTCTCTCTAGAATATTCACACACAGTACAGAGAAAAACATCAAATTTATATCATCAGGTACTATAAGTTAGGTAATAAGTGTCATCAATTATCAATAAGCTACCATAATCTGAGTTTGGTAATGATTGCAAATGCATTTGTCAAAACAATTTGAACTCTTTTATGTGAGCCTCAAAGATAATTCATCTTAAATGTTACCTATTGTTGGGAGCTTTAAATCATGATTCAAAAGATATTTTTGTATTCACATTGAAAGGTCAAGTTCCATGCTTAATCTCAGTAAACAGGAATGCATGTTCCTAGATTTCTTTGAAATTACTCACCGTGTGTGTGTGTGTGTGTGTGTGTGTGTGTGTGAAAAAGAGAAAGAGTGTTAGAGAGTAAAGTTTCAGATATAACTAAAATCTGTAAAAGGGGCTATGAATAAAGACAAGGAAAATTTATCTTAACTGATGTGTTTCATCCTTTGATGGACTTTATCAAAGCAAAGTCATTGTTAAAGTCCATCAGGAGACAAAAAGCATCAGCTAAGGTAAGTTTTACTTTTGTCTTCATTCTTTTATATATATATATATATATATATATATATATATACGCACAGTAATTTTGTGATTACAATGGTTTATAAAAGCATTGTATCACTTTTCTGTATAGAGATATGATGCTTTTATAAACCATTTTAATAACAAAATTACAATATTAAGCTGTACTCTGTATTGAGCACTCTTTATAAAAGTAAATGCTTGAACAGTGGGTTTTGATTTACGTGTTCTTTCATTTTCTTATATGTATATGAAAGTGAAAAAACACGTAGATCAAAACATGTGTGTGAGTTCACCTGAAGCAAGATAGTAAAGCCACTAAGATAAGGGGTTACTGGGTGTGGAAGAGATAGAAACACTGCAAAGGAACAAGAACAAAAAAGAGTAATCAGGAGAACAGTAGATAGTGATTAACATTGCATTTAAATTTTTGCAGATTAAAGTTGACTGGAAAGCATGAAGTGGAAATGGAGTTCCACAAACAAGAAGTATGACAAATGAAACTGTTAGCTTAGAATTTACAGTTACATCTAGCAAACTCAACTGTAAATTGAGAAGACCTTGTCACCATTCTAGTCAGTCAGTCAGTTAAGTGCCATACGTGATACACGCTTGGGCGATCATGTCTCTTTCGAGACATGACTGACTGAGCAGAAGATTATCCCGCAGTAGGATGCCATTGCTTTCTGCAGTAGACTGGTTGCCAACCAAGGCTATAGAACCCAATATGTCCTGTTATTTAACCCATAACTGGAAGGAATAGATGGATTAATACCTTTCCCAAGGGTATTTGCGCGTAAGTGAATGCATTGAATTCAGCTGGAATTCGAACTCAGCTCCCCGATTTCTCATTCCGAGTCAATATCCAATGCACCACAATGCACATTCTCACCATTCTAGTAGTGCACTTAAATTCAAAAAGTCTAGATATCATAGCAAAGAGCTCATCCAAACAATTACCAGAAATGTATTTATAAAAAAGGCACAGAAAGGCAACCTTACGATGGTGGGAAAGGGACTGAAGCTGATCTGCCAGATCTGCACTAATAATAATTCTGATTTTTCTTTTGGGATATTATCAAGGATCTCTTGATAAATAACCAGAGCACCAGACCATACGTGGCAGTAAGTAGAATGTAGTGGTATGTCCAATATAATTATTCATGACTTTGCTTTGATCAGGAACAGTTAATGGACATGTGAATTCATAAATAATATATATTATTCAGTTAAAAAAAAAACACTCCTTGATAATGGTTAATAGAATAGTGTTGGATATATAGAATTATAAAGAACGTTTCAGTAATTTTTAAACACTTTATGTCCTGAAAATAAAACGCTCATATGAACACAAATAAAAAAACCTAATCATGGTAATTTCTCAGTCATCTTTAATGTATTTATATATATATATATATATATATATATATATATATATATATATATAAGTGTCTCATAATAAAGTTGACTTTTTTTCTTTGCTAGTTCCACTATAGTAACATTGATTTTAATTGATTTCCCATCGAAACTCCATCCTAACTTTAAAGAATTTTTCTGATCATTTCTTGTTCATTGTTAAACTCCTCTATAATTTTGCCAATCACCAGTGTTAAATATTGCCAAGAATGGTGTTTGTTCTTTGGGTTAATCTGAGAGGATATTTTTCTATGATGGTTCCAAGATTTTCAGTAACATTCAAGTGAATGTCCTGGCCATTTGCCACACATTTTGTCTTTCACAATTTGTGAAACATATGCAATAAACATGGATTTTTGCTTCACCATTGAGTCAGCCACCAAACTTCACAAAATGAGGCAAATATTTACATTTGACTCACAGTGAAAATATCAGGAAAAATCCAGGAAGACCAAATACATGATTGTCAATACTATTATGCTCCATCAAGAATTATATGCATACTACTTTCAGAGCAAGTTAGTTTTATTATGAGATTTTTTTTTTTAATCATTTCACCCCGAGCAAGGCAGAAACACCACTGATGTGCAGGGGGTTACATAAATGTAAAAAGATTAATTAGAAAAGAGTGAGGAGTACAAGCTAGTTAGAAAGGAACAATAGAAAGCTGAGAAAGCAGGTGCGATGACAGATACATACGTGGAGAGAAAGGGAAGGTTATACAGGGGAGGGGAGAGAGCTAGAGGCCAGTGGTTAGTAGATGAGTATTAACTTTGCATTTAAATTTCTGGAGGTTGTAGCCGTCAGGAAAGCAAGAATACGGGAGTGAGTTCCACAGGCGGGAAGTGCGAGAGAGGAAGCTGCAGGAGTAGAATTGTCGTCTGCATTTGGCTAACCTGACTGTGAATGGGTGGGACCCAGTTGCCAGTCTGGTTGCACGGGTAAACACCTGTTGAGGAGGCATCAGTGACTTAAGCTCATCCGAGCAGAAGCCATGAAAGTATTTATAGAAGAGACAGAGGGAGGCCACATTTCGACGATGGGAAAGTGTCATTTATGAAAATATTTGTTTATATGCACAGAAACTCATACTTGTGTGTGTACATATGTAGCAATCTCTTAATTAGTACAGCTAATGTGTACATCGGTAATTATTTAAAAAAATCAATTTTCAATTACTATAGGTAAGCTGAAGAATGTTTTACCATACTAATTGAGTATTATGTATGCATTTATCAAATTTTGGGACGTAAAAATTTCAGCGCACTTATAAAAGACACATTAATTGAAGGGTGTCTGTACATAATTTGGTCTGATATGAGCTACACAGATGCCCATGCAAATCTAGAGGGCTTGTCTTCAAATTGCTACTTTAATAGTAATGTTTCTGATAGGAAATATGCAATTATCTCAACCATCAAGCTGTGTGTATGTGTGAGAGAGAGAAAGTGCATACATAATTCTATGCAAAAAAAAAATATATCTTCATGTGAATACATAATACCATATTCTGGTTAGAAAGTAACATGCAACCTAATATTACCAGATTTATGTAGCTATTTGGAGAGGAGGTGGGTATTGCCTAGTAACCCTTACTGAAGAGATTACATGAAGCACCCAGCAAAGTACTCATAGGATCTCCTATACCACTAAAACTAATCAACAGTTATTTTTTGAAATTTATGCTTAATCCCTGACCTCTATTAATTATAGACAACTTTTAGTCAGAGTGAAACAGAAATCAGAAAATAATAAACATAATTTCATTTCTTTGATTATTTTCTTGTCTCTTATTTATCATAACAAACTGATTCATTTAACTGTTTAAACAAAACAAGCCATCAGAAATTAATGTTGACCATTAACAGCAATTTTCACTAGAAGTTGTCTGATAATTTTGCTAGCCTATTGTATAAGAATTAATATCTCTCTGTTTCCTATGAAGAAAATTAAACTTTATTATATACAATTTGCCTCATTTTTCACTCAGTGTTATTACTGAGAAAAAAAGATATGTACAATACTTGAACAATCAGTCTATAAAAGGTATAGTTTCATATAGTTTCTTGCAATATAGGAACATATTTGCAATAGTGCTTCTTTTTCACATGTTAACTCTGGCATCAGTTTGTTTTCTGAAAACTCATTATCCCTCTTTCAGCATGCTTTATCATTATCTTGTAAAATAACCAATCCTTTTAGTTGAATTTATTTGTTGGACTTATGACTGTCACAATGAAACAGATTCTGTTTTGAAGTTTCCTTTTTAAAATCTTTTATTCATAGGTTCTTTATATATCAAAGCATCTGTAAACTCAAGAATTCCAACCTTGTCAAAGAAATACATTTCCTTCACATTTCATGCTAAATTTTTGTATTTTATAAGTTTTGATCATTCTATATCAATATGAGGTTTCTATCTTGGGTTGTGGGTCCAAGTTTTTTTAAATTTTTTATTTGAATCAGTCTCAGCTAAAAAGAAGCATACTGATCATTTTATATTTGTAACTAGCTTAAAAGCCATACTCTGGACAGACTTTTGAGCTAGCCTTGCGAAGGGATAATTTGGTCACTGGTTCAAAACTAAAGGGACTTCTAATCCAGCTTAGAAAACAGCAGTGATAATTTTGAAGAACTTTGAATTCCACAATTCATTTCATGGACATGCAAAATTTCACTTTAACTTTGATTCAGCTATAAATCCAATTCTAGTCAAAAAAACGATTTGGGCTGAAATTACAATCTAAACTGAAAATTGAGTTCTTCAAATCACAAACTCTACTGAACTTAAAGACCTCATGTCACAAAAACCTCTCACTTTAACTGTGATTCCTTGGCATTTTGAAAAAAATAAAATTAATTCCTTAATGCACAAAGTTTTGGAGATATTTTAAACTGGATTTAAAACAAAAATTTATAAATTCACAGATTCACAGGGCAGATTTTCAATCCTGGGATCATCCTGATTCCATAAAGTTATTATATGTCTATGTAAAGCAAGTGTGGCCCAAGTTAGAGGGGCTTTCAGATCCACTGACACAAACAAACAGAATTTGCTATTTATCTTATTTAGACGAGGTAGTATGTAAATGTTTTTGTAACTCTAATTTTAAAGGATAAATTAATTTTTTCTATTATGTTAAAAGTATATCAAATTTTATACAGGGAACAAAAATGCATTAAATCCAGATTTTCAAGGTGACAGCAATAAATTTCTTGCAATAAAGTTTAAAAAATTTAATCTTTTGTCAAAACAGAGGCATTTCAGAAAGTTAATGTTAAGTCAAAAGGTAATATCCAATCAGGATAAGACCAACATTTTCCACTGGAAAGGGTTTCTAATCAGAACTGCATATGGAACGTATATCAGTTTGCCAGTGCACAAGTTATAGCTTATAAAGAAGTATAAATGGTGAGTTTATTTCTGTATTTTTTAATAGCTATTAATCTAAACTCTGTTCATTTATTGCAAAGATGCATTATAAAATTTCTGTAGATTTTACTAGTCATATTAATTTTATTATAAACTTTATATTTGTGGATTGATAGTTTTTAATTTTTATGATATATCAACCTTTTAAAGCCAGAAAATATTTTTAGATCATAAGAGTTTTTTGTGAGATAATAATGATTTACTTATACAAGCTGTATTAATTAACCCATTGTTGGAAGAAGATGAGGTGGATTTATATCTTTCCCTAGTGTATTTGCTCATAAGTGATTATAATGAATCCAGCTGGGATTGGAACTCAGCTCTCTGATTTTAATTTGGAGTTATTATCCATTAGCTGCATACCCAAGTATATAGCACCTGGTATTTCCATGTGGTCACCTATCTAGGTATTGACTAGGCTTGACATTGCTTAACTGGTAACTGTACAAGAGCTGAAGTTTCAACATGATATGGTTGTAGGCCCACCATATTTGTGGAGCAATGGGGATTTGGTGGCTTATAAGATGTACTTGTTCTTCCTTTCATTCTGATTGATACTCATGGAAGAATATAACAGCCCTCTGCCTGTCAATACTAACACTGGTTATAGCAGTTATTTTCCTGTCACTACCTAGACAGAAAATAATAAAAGAATGTACACTACTTCTTGTGATATGCCAGTGAGAAAACCATGTTCATGATGACTAGTTATATAACAGTGCAAGGTGAATGGGCTATATATTTTCCAAAATGACAGCTATATAAATAATCTCAATTACAAATTTAATTCACTTGCAGTTTTTCTTTTCTGAAATAACTATTTCTCACATAAATTGTAGTAGTGATGGGACTAAAAATATGGCACATTTAGTAAAGCTATCGACATTTCCATCTGAATGACTTTGCAAATGTGAATGTATTTATGTTATTGATGATCAAAGGATTGGTTAGACAGAACAAAGAAGTAATAGAACCAATATCATTCAGTCAAACAACTCATCCTAATCAATAATGATCAGTGATCAATAATGATTAACTTGATTGGATGGATTTAGGTGATTGAAAGTTGCTAGCTAAATTACAACTGTCTGTCACTGCATCTATTATCAATAGGGGAATATTTAAAGTATTTGTTTTCTTTGCCTTAAGGCAACACTTGAAGACCGATGGTGAAAATTTTCAGTCAACAAGATTTACTAGTGGCTACTAGCAGTTTACACCATGGATAAATTTTTAGCTATTTATTCTTACTTCAGCTTTTGTTCTTAAAAACATTTTAAAATTTAAATCTTGTCAATATTTTAAGCATTTGTTACATAATTTGTAAACATGTTGAGCTGTATTCAATTTTTATCATATTACTCTAGACTAAGTGAACAAATGATTTTTTTCCAAATGAAGGATGACTTGAAAATAAGAAAAACAATTTGAAATTAATGAAAATATATTTACATTACAATCTTGGAATATAAAGTATAACTGAAAGTCTACAACAGGAAAATAATTTTGAATAATTAAACATCAATAAATCCATAAAAACTCTGGATGTATTTCAGTCTGTTCCTGTCCAGTAGTTGTTTGTTGGGGCAGCTGGTGCCTGTTTGTATTATGTTTTTGTCTTTTTACCTTACTTCTGGTATTGCTATCTTGGATGATTAGCACACTGTAATAAGAAATATAAAAATTTGTTTTTTAAACTAAAATAACATTTATTAGGGAAAACTAAAGAAAAAACCTGAAATTCTATTTCAGTTCTGATGGTCATCAGACCCTATAATATTAGATTCAGGGTCATAGCTATGATATTTGGGAAACACTTCATACAACTGAGAAACACTATTTACATTATTCGGTATTGTAAATACTACCACATCTCAGAAATATAGACAAAAACTGAGAAACACTTCATACAACACTAAATTAAACAATCTTTAAAAAAAAAATCTAAAAGAAACAAATTCATAGAATAAGTTTAGATCCTATTGCATACCTTTTTATTATAATTTTTTAAGTTTAAAAAAAAAATTATTCTATTGTGCCATTTTAGCATATTATATTCTAATAACTATAAATTCGTATTAGTATTTGTCTATATTTCTGTGATGAGATAGTATTTACACTACTTACATTATTGAGACTATTGTCCTCATCTTTGTTGCCATTTGTACGACGTTTCGGCCATTGTACACTCAGCCTTCTTTAGTTACTAGGAATCTCTAACCAAACCCTTTATTACAATCACTGGGGTATATCAGTGCGAAGCCTCTTTTGGTAGTCATGAGTTACCTCCCTCTAACCCAACTCTCTAAGTTACTTGTTTACCACTGCTATAGCCTGGTATTGAACTTACAACTCTTTGGGTCAAGTCACTGGAACTAACCAATACCTTTATCCATTGGATCATGTGTCCTTAAGGACAACAACAACTGAATTTCTGGGACTTATAAACCTATGTTCAGTAATCATTTTTTACCAGAGTTCATATTGCAATTTTTTATGTTAATGGCTTTCTCTAATATTTTTTGTTTTTGATGTTAAGGGTTTACTCTAGTTTTTTTTTACCAGAGCTCATATTGCAATTTTTTGACACTAATGATTTTCTCTGGCACTCCGTATTACTGGTTCACATATTGCATTCATCTCTATGCTTGGTTGGCTTAGGAGATTTTTGTAGCTTAGTATATGTGCTGATTCCTTAAGTTTATGTAGTTTCCAGTTGCGTTCTCTATTTATTATTTCAACTTCATCCCATAGGGGGCAGTGATTACCTTTCTCCCTCCATATGTGGTCATTTATGCCTGATTTTTCTATCTCCCCTCGTGTTATGTCCTTGCAATGTTCTTGCAGCCTTACCTTAAGGAGGCAGCCCGTTTCTCTCTTATATTTCTTTCCACAGCTACATGGAATGGCGTACACACAGTTTTTAGTCATGTCCTCCTCTGTTGGGGGTCTTACTTGGGAGAGGTACCTGTGAAGTGTAGAACCACTTTCAAAGATTGTCCTGATGTTATATGGATCACAGATTCTTTATATTTTCTCCGATAACCCATTTACATAGGGTAGACAGACCAAGGCTATTTTCTGAGAGTTGTTATCCTATGCACCCTCCCTTTCATGTTCATTCGAGTTGTCATATACCCTGGATAATTGTTACCTTGTAGGGTACTTCTTATACTGACCATTTCCTGTTCGTATGTATCTGGGTCACCACTTATAACTTTTGCTTGATGTTACAGGCAGCAGATGATTCCTTTCTTTACATGGTATAGATGGTGGGAGTTGAAGTTGAGGTATTGTCCCGTGAATAATGGCTTGTGGTATACAAATGTCTTGAACCCAATCCTCCCTACCTCTATTCCAATTATTAGCACATCCAGCCATGCCAGTTTGTTGTCACTCTCTTTTTCCATAGTGAACAGTATAGATGATCTTATTCAGTTCACATGGTCCAGTAGCATCTTGACTTCTTCCTGGTGTGGCCAGAATATGAAAGTGTCATCAACATATTTCAGCCATAGAGTTGGCTTTAGAGCTGCAGATTCTAATGCCATCTCTTCAAAGTATTCCATGTATATGTTAGCCAGTGATGGTGATAATGTTGAGCCCATTGCTAAGCCTTCATCATGCCGATATATTTCTGATACCAATCCAAACTGTGTTGTTTTTGTGCTGAAAGTCAGCATCTCCATCAGGTTATCTAGTGAAATACTCTGTCCTTGACTAGTGATAGTGCCTCCACTGTGAATACATTGGTGAACAGACTCACTACATCCAGGGTCACCATCTGGTTGCATTGGATAGGAGCATCTTTGATAAGTTCCACAAAGTGAGTGGAGTTTCAAACTTATGATTGTGACTTACCTTTCACTTAATCAATTTTATCTACAAGGAAGCGACTCAGGCGGTGATACACTGAGTCTAGACTGCTAACCGTTTACCTGAGTAGAATATTGTTTTTGTGAATCTTAGGTAACCATAAATGTGAGACAACTGCTTGTATGTCCTAGGCTGGAAGTGATCCTTGTTCTTGATTAAGATCTTTGACAGCTGTCATTCTGTTTTCAACGTGGGGTCTTTCTTTACCTTGGTATAGCTACCACTTCTAATGAGGTCTTCCAGTTTCTTGGTGTATTCAGTTTCATCCATCACAACAATTGCATTGCCTTTGTCAGCTGGTAGTATGATGATGTTCTCATTCCTCTGTTGGAATGACTAAGGACTGTGTGTAGCTGTGGAAAGAAATATAAAGGAGAAACAGGCCTCCCCCTTAAGGTAAGGCTACAAGAACATCGCATGAGGAGAGATAGAAAAATCAGGCACAGCTGACCACATATGGAGGGATGAAGTTGAAATAATAGATAGAGAATGCAACTGGAAACTATGTAAACTTAAGGAATCAGCATGTATACTACGCTACAAAAATCTCCTGAGCTGACCAAGCATAGAGATGAATGCAATATGTGAACCAGTAATATGGAGTGACAGAGAAAATCATTAGTATCAAAAAATTGCAATATGAGCTCTGGTAAAAAAGTATTAGTCAGCCATTAACATCAAAAAAATATTAGAGAAAACCATTAACACCAAAAAAATTGCAATATGAGTTCTGGTAACAAATGGTTACTGAACATAGGTTTATAAGTCCCAGAAATTCAGTTGTTGTTGTCCTTAAGGAAATATGGCCTAGTGTATATAGGAGTTGGTTAGTTCCAGTGACTTGACCCAAAGAGTTGTGAGTGGTAAACAAGTAACTTAGAGAGTTAGGTTAGAGGGAGATAACTCATGACTACCAAAAGAGGCTTCACACTGAAAGAGTTGTGTGTTAAGCATACAACAGCTGAAATGTCATGTAAATTACAACAAAGACGGGGACAATAGTTCAAATAATGTAAATAGTGTAAATTTGTCTTAATTACCAACTGGGAATTGGCTCTATAGATTTCTAGCAAATCTTTCTCAGCTCAATTACTTTCTGTTTTTGTGTAATTATATAACCATATTTCAGAGGTTTATGTTATTGTTACAGAAAATGAAATCTTGTGTTTATACATACTTTGCATCAATGTAAAGGCATGAATCCATTTTTCTTTTCACTCTATCTCATTATTAGACTAGATACTATAACAAAAATGTTTGTCACTGATGGTTGACAAAAAAGGTGGGTGTGTGCCCTCTTGTGCAAACCACCTCACAAATCTGATACACTTGTTTTCAACCTTGAACAAAACTATTTCAATTTTATGGGGTTATTTATAAGACTTGGAATGATTATATGGATCTTATTGAACTGAAACATAAATAATCTTTGTTATCTATATAAGTAAAAGTTAAGTATTTAAATTTTATTTACCATTTAGAATAATTCCATACCTGTGAAAATTTGTTGAAAAGCATTAGCATTCATTTGGAGAACAATTTTTCTTGGTCAAACATGATTTTAGAAACACTTTTTTTATTCAGAAACAGCCAAAAATTGTGAATAAAAAGTACTATTGCAAACACATAATAATTACCAAATGTAATATAGAGTTAATAAAAAAAAATATTGAAATCGTTGACTTCCATACTTTGTCTCAGAAGTTAAAATGAAAACCATTGATCACACTGTCAAGAACAGTGTTAGAAATAATGAAAATGCAGATGCTAGTTCAAACAATGATTAAATCGTATTGTAGTTATTTTTGGTATATGTTATGCTTTATGTTCTCAGAGCTACAATGAATATTTAACATCTCACATTGTTATCAAGGCAAGTGACATGTTTGTCACTAGAATCTAACAGATACTTCTTATTTATTTACCAACTTGTTACCTAAAAAAACATATCCTACTTTGATACTCATCCAAAAGTTAAATAATTTTATACTAAAAAAATGAGAAGTTTGAAGACAGACTTAATAAAAAGTAAAATAAAATAGAATTCAGAGATAAAATTTGCATTAAATATTTACACTGTCAAAAGAAAAGTTTGGATCACACAGATACTCTATCATGCAAATCAGAAATATGTACAGATTCAAGAGTACAGATCTTGATCAAACATCAATTCTAAAGATTGTAATTTTATTTTTTATTTATTCTTAAATTTTGAATTTTTTGTAATTTGTCTCACACTTTTATTTATAAAAAGATTTTTAATTTTATCTCATTTTGTTTCCATTTAGTTTTTCTACTCCTGTAATATTTCTTTTCGTTTTTCTCTTTTTTTTTTTTCCCCCCCCTATAAAACTGAGATATGAATTTTTAAAAGAATTTCCTGTCATTGTTCAGGTTGGAGGTGACTAAATCTGATGCCTCTCTTTTCATTGATAAAACAGTTTAAGAGCAACAAAGACTTCTGGATAATTTCCAAAATTGTTTGTTCTTAATATTTACTAAAGTTTTGCTTATCATGGCACAATGCCAAATGATGGAGAAATAACAGAATGGCAAAAGTTGTGTTATTCCAGTTTTCTAAATGGGGAATGGGGATCTGTCAGCTTGCCTTAAAAAATCATGTGAAATGCTTTTTACATGTGTTCCAATTACTGGCATGTTAAAAATACTTATTATCTCAGCCATGAAGCAGATCAGAATGTTTCTGTCCTAAATTGAACAATCTATTCACTAAACTAAAAAAAAATAAAAATTCATAAAATTGCCAAGAACTACCATATTTTGATATTAGATATTAAGAAACAGGAAAATTTTGGAAAAAACAAAGAAAAAAGTATTGACCTGTTACATCATATAAGTCCTTCTATAAGACAGAGAATGCTGGACAGATAAAGAAGGTTTGAAGCAACAGAAATGTGGTTCTATCATGGACTAAGCATGTGGTCAATAACAAAGAACAAACAGAAAGAGTAGTTGAAATTTCTAGAGCACTTAATCAGTCAGAGGACAGATTGAAGGAAAGAGAAATTTTAAAAAATATATACTTAGCAAGTTTGACTAAAATGAAGTAGATGGCAGAACAGGGTAAGAAAGATAACTGTTGTGGTGTACTTCCTCTAAAGAGTCTATGTTGGACTCTTCTGCCTACTATAAGATTAGTAGGAGTGGTGGCCTTGGGGGAACAGATGAATTGATTGAACGCTGGACAACCAACACACGCCCTAGTCATGTAATACTCTTCTGTTGTATTTACTGTTAAATATACAATATTTCTATAACACGTTTTATTTCTTAAATCTTTCACTTGGTCACAACATCTTGGCAATGAAGGATTCAAAGAAACGAACTTCACATGAAGTGATAAATTTTTTTTTTGTAGCCAGTGTCTACAACAGTGGTGAGTGAAGGAATTCTAATCAGATTCTACAACAAACAACGAAAAAAAAAAAGAAACTCTTCAAAACAATAGGATTTCTACAAGTTTAATTCAGTGGTTAGGAAGAAGGTTGGTGAACCTTTTTTTTTTTTTTTTTTCATTCCAACAAGTCACTGAAAGAACTATACAAGTCAAACAGACTTATTGTTTTTGCTGATAGGGTAAAGTAAAATTTACTCCCTCTCTTGCTTTTAAATTTTTCAGTAAAAGAATTGTACAAGTCAAACAGACTTATTATTGGTTAAGAGGGTAAAGAGAAAAAAATTTCCCCTCTCATTTCTTATTTTATATACCACTGCAGTAAAATGAACGAATTTAAAAGTGCAATGCTAGAGTTGATGAAACACCAACAGGAACAACAACTTCTGTTGAAACAGAAATATTTGAAAAGACAAGAGAAACTCCAATGAGACCAAGCAGAATACCAGAAGAAATTTGAGGAATTGCACCTTGGAATTGAGGTTAGACAACAGAAACTTGAAGAAATGCTCCTTCAAACACAGAATGAGCAAAGAAACTTGTATAATATAGCCAAAATGAGAACAGCAAAAATGTATTCTCTCAAAATGCTATATCGAGTGCTATTGAAAACTTCACATTTGCACCAGATTAAGAAATTATGTTCACTCCATACTTTAAATGTTACAAGGACTTATACAATACAGATTGTTACTCCTCAGGAAATTAGGCACAGCAGAATATAATAAGTTTGTTAACATATATTTTGCCTAAGAAAACTAGCGACTTGAAATTTAAATAGGCAGTTCAATCATTCAGTCCAAAAACATCACTATTCTACAAGTGTTGGAAATGCATGAATCTCACTTCCAAAGAAGATGAAGATTATACTACTTTCGTATGTGTAGTCAATAAACACTGCGATGACTTCAAATTGGCAGAGTTGAGCGCCAATAGTTTTAAATGCCTGATTTTTGTCCAGGTCTACAGAAAAAGCAAAAGAATGAGTCTCCTCACCTATGATCTTTGAATTAGCAGAAAAGGACATTACACATTGGATTGTTGAAAATTATTAACATTTACCATTAAACTTATCCAATTTTTCATTATTTTGGAATAATGAATAGAGGTCTTAATAAAAAAACTGTTGTTAACATGTGAAATGTTTATCGTAAAACTAAAGAAAAAATTGTGAACGTAAACGTAATTCCTGTACATAGCTTTTTCAAAGTGGTTGTTACTGAATTTTTCTTTTTTTTTTTTTTTAAATAAAAAGTATTGTGTTGTAATTATAAAAAAGACTCTATACGGAGTTATGCTGAAAGCAGGGGTGTTGAGGTGTTCTCCCTCTAAAGAGTCTATGTTGGACTCTTCCGCCTACTATAAGATTAGTATGAGAGGAAGCCTTGGGTAAACAATTGAATTGATTAAACACTCGACAACCGACACACGTATTAGTCATGTAATACTCTTCTGTTGTATTTACCATTAAATATATAATATTTCTATAACACATGTTTTGTTATTTCTTAAACCTTTCACTTGGTCACAACAATAACAAAAAGACAATATCTTATGAGTTTTATGAGTTATAAAGGACAGGAAATTGTGGAAAGTCATGATCATCAACCTCCTGAAGGGTACAACACATAGAAGAATAAATTTTTATTAGAAATATTTTTGTTTAAATAGCAAAATAGATGACATTAACAGTCCTTCTATTCAATAAAGAATATTCAGGAAACAATTGTATAGGTTAAATATTTTTCTAAATATTAAGAAGGGCCTTCTCTTCATAAATAGCAAGTACATTTTTTTCCTTGTGTGAGGAAAAAATGAGCCTTATATACCTTTTGGTATAGTAATTGTTCATTGTAATTGGCTTAAAAAAATTTCTAATGTTCTAGCAAATACCAAATAGATGTCTTTGTAAAACAAAACAGAAAATCAAGGTGAAACCAAGTTTTTGTTGTCATTTAAGCCAGAAAATGTGTTATATCTTTTCTGTACCAAGACAAATGTGAATATAGCAGAAAGTTTCATATCACTAAATCAGGAACTACTTTCAGTACAAGTTAGTTTACCTGATTTGATAGATTTTGCACTTGAATTAAATTAGTATTTGAAAACATCTAGAAATTCATTTGAAATGAATACAAGATATGTCATAGTTTTGACATAACCTTTCAAATGTTAATATTTACATTGTTTTCTGATTGATTTCTAAATGTTATATTAAAGAAGAAAATAATGGAGAGCTTGTAAATTTGCATCAGATTTAGCCATCTTTAATTTTTTTTACATTTATGTATACATATTTCTTAACCTTTATTATTCATTATAACATTTTGAAACGGGACTTTTTTTTTCAATTTATTCATTTTGTCATGGCTCTTTTTCTTTTTTACGTTTATCACTTATTCCTCTCTTTTCCTTTATTGTCACTTAATTAAATATCAACCGTAAAAAATAAAACATTTTAATAATGCCTGACTAAATGTTATAGCAATGATTAATTTTAGTAATGAATACTTATCCTGTGTAACTACATAAAAACTCTTGTCTAAAATGTCTTCATACATTATAATAAAATTACTTATTTTTATCATGTCATTAAGAGCTAAATGTTTAATAATGTAATGTTTATTCACCCATTACATTTAGAAATTATTTTACTGTAATAGTATACCAGTTGCTTTCTCCTGTGTTAACTATGTGCATTTATGGGTCAAGGTCTGATTAAAAAAATCTAAGTTTTAAGGCATCAGATGTATAAAAAGGACAACTGATAGCATTCTTTCTTATCCATTCTCTCCTTTTCACTGTTACCTTAGAGATTAATGAATAATAGTAATAATAATAATAATAATAGTACAGAAGAAGAAAAAATAGTAATGATATCTTTTTTAAACTAAAATGTATTTCAATTAGTTTGTTAATTTCAAATTTTCAAAGAATATTCTGGAAACAAAAGAACTTTTTTCTTAATGGCTGCAAAGACATAAAATATAGCAAAAACTAGAAAATTACTGGCAATATATAAGAGTTTAAAGCTTAACTGAGTTTGGTACAAAGCCACAAATCTAATGCTTGTTTAGCTTAATCAATCCTTAATGTTCATTAGGTGAACTTGAAATTATAAATTTTTAGGTAAAAATGATTAAAAATCTGAGAAATCCTTTATTACAGCTGCACTTCATTAAAACGGAAATAGTAAATGTCAGATTGGAGTAAAACAAACCATTGTTCTACCACTTAGGTTATTAACATTGTTGTAGCAGTAGTACTATTATTACTGTTACACTATACTACTGAGAGCTTAAATTTTACCACTTTGACCTTCTTTTGGCAAGAGGTTAGATGCACTCACCATTACAAGAACACAGACTGAACTGTTTTTTCCTGTTCCGTTTCAGTTGTAGTAGTAGTAGTAGGAGGAGGAGGAGGAGTGTTAGATATGAGGAATTCCTTATCAATTCCAAATAAATCAAATCAGACACTGCTGAGAAGCACCTATCAATATTTTATTTAATTTAGGATATTATTCTGTTCAGGAGATGTAGTACTGCAGCCACTTGGATTTATTAATATACCAAATTAGCTATAAAAAGTAATAAAAATTGTCAGTTGTTTGCTACTACTACTTGGGAAGTTATGACAGGGTGGTTTGCCAAAGTTTTCACTCACCTGTGTTTTCCTCTGTCAACCATGGTCTTACCTTGGTAACAGTATATTTTGTGAAGATATCTTGAACTAGGACAGAATTCAAGAACTTATTTCATGTATTTCCCAAAAGCATTACTACTAGATGAAATTAGTCTTTGATGTAACTCAAATTTGTTTACTAATTCTGTTTTTTATATTGACCACAGTTATGCTATCTCACACCTTTATAAGCATTTGTTAAAATATGTTGGATTTATACAGTTGTAAACAAAGAAAGTAACACCTGACAAATTATGACTAGTTGTGATAGTAAAAAACTACAGTATGTAAATTTAAAAAAAAAAAAAAAAAAATGGAAAATATCACAACTGTCACCAGGAGCAATAAAAAGTGTGAAATATAAAAGTTAAATAATTTATGTCAAATTTTTTTAAATGACTAATTATCATTGTTGTAGGTCTTTCTGTTAGAACTAATATAGTCATTTTGCTTGTTATAGATACAATATTTCAGCTATTGTAGCCTTCAGCTTTCTTCAGGGTGTGTCTCTCTCATACTTTCAGCCAAACCTTTATTTAATCTTTGGGATAAATAGTTCTTATTCTGTTTTTTCTATTTAGGAAATATCTCAACATTAATTTTCTCTTGCTTATTCACTTTTCTGCCACTTGCCTATTTTTTTAATGAATCAGAATGTATGGCTTTTTCACATTACTCAACCAAGAAATTTAACTCATCATTTTAATTCACTAAGTCATACATGTCTTGGACAATCCACTGATACTATTTTAGAGCCTAAAGCCTAATATGTGTACTAAAGTGGTAGATATTGTAAATTCCCCTTTTTAATCAGTCTCCTAGGTGTTTGGTCTAGTTAGAATTGTGTATATAAAAATTGATGTACTTGAAACCTTGCCAAAAAACACTGCAGGCAATTTTATTAGAAATTCTAGAAAAGTTGACTGTCTAGACTATGGTATTCCTGAGTTATCTGAAGATATTTAGAAAAGTATTAGGGGTTTAAAGAGATTTCCTGTCACACAATCTCTGTTGATAACCACCAAGCATATGGTGTGAACCTGCAGAGACTTGTCTGTCTTTCCTCATGAATTATGCAAGCAAAAACAACCATCAAATAAATTGTCTGAACCATCATGATACCAACATCAGCAACATAAAAGTGATGTTCAAGTGCCTTAAGAAATCTGAAATGTTAATGATTCTTCTCAAAAATCATTATCCATCTTATCACTAGTGAATTTTCAAATCACTTTTCAAACCGAGTCTTGAAAGGGAATATTTTTTATTCCTTTTATCACTTTCTGTAATAAATCTCAGTGAGATATTTAGTAATAAGTGGACATTGTTTAAGACCACAAGTTGGACTCAACATTTAAAAAGAAAAAATGAACAAGTGTAACAATATTTTCATAATTGAAATTTCCATTATCAAGTTATATATATTTGGGCAACAGGTTGGCAGTTTTTAATTTTTTTATAATAAAACAAGAAAATTAAATCATTTATTATAAAAAATTCAAAACTGCCAACCTCAATAATAATAATTCACCTGCAAAATCTAAACTGCAGAGAATCAGTGTCGTTTATGAATTTATATGTTCTTTGAAGAACTGTGCTCCTCAACTATCCAAATCCGTAAACAATTACATTGGCTACACCACCACAAAATTGATGAGAAGATTGACATTGCACCTTTCCCACAACAGTTCCATCTGATCTCATTTAAACACACATTGAGATTTTCCATGACTTATGATATACTTGTTGATAATACATACATAATAGCATCATCCACATGCAAAAAAAGATTAAAAATAATGGAGGCATTACTAATAAAAAAGAGAAATCCTACATGTAATAACATAAATTATGAGCATGGTAACAATGTGCTTACCATACTCAGAACATAACATACACAAGACACTATAAACTTTATGCATGTTTATTTACAAGGAAACAATAATTAATACTTGATAATGGCTAAAAGTATAGCCAAAGGCGCTCAAAAGTACAAAACCTTTGGACAATTCTTATATAATCTGAGTTCTGAAAATAAAAAAATTATACAAGCACATGAAGAATTATATAGAAAACTTAATGATAATACCTTGTCTGTTATTTTTAATGAAACCTATATATATATATATATATATAGTTGTCCTTCTTAGAAAGGACACTTACAGTCAAATCATACTGAGAGTACTTTGATCATTGAAGCTAAGCAGTGTCAAGGCTGCTTAATACTTATGTGAGAAAACTAAGTATTGTAAAAAAGCCTAAAATCCAAAATAGGTTTTAAATAAACCACAAAATGTTTATAAACTGTAGAATATAAATCAGTCAATCTTAGGGCATTACAAAAGCATGGGAGTTGATGTATTAAACAACTTATCACTACCCTTAACTCAGTGATGTATAATAATTGTGATATGGGTGTTGAAAAGTTCTCAGCCCAATATATTTCTCTGAATGGGACCAAATAACAATCAGATTCTTTGTCCCTGGTCAGATTGAGAACTTTTTTCAGTACCTCCTTGTACATATCAAAATTCAGTTAGCAATTACATATCAAGCTACACTTATTTCTCCATCCTCATAAATATTTTATAAAGAAACATGCAATTTTATTTTAAGAGATAAAGGGAGAATCTTTCTTGATTATCTAGTAGTAACTACCATGTTTACTTTTTTAAAGAAAATTAAACCTGAATTATAGAACATTTGATATAGACTAATAACATGACTGATTGTTATGCCTGCTCAATATGAACAAGGGAATGGATATTAATCCATATTGATCAAATTTGGTTAGGAATGGTTGTATTTTGTCATCACATAAGGCACAGCCAAAATGAAGTGAACTTGATTATAAGGATTTCAAACTCTGGCAGCAGCTCCTTATTGCACTGATGTTTTTATGGTACTGGCCATGGGAACTTACCTCACATATATGGGTAGGAAAACACATCTGCCTTTTATTGAGAGGCAAATCAATACTATTTGCCATACATTCTACAAAATTTTGCACATGTTGAGAGAAAATGAAATAAAGAAAATAACAGTGGAAATGAAAGAAATGTTACACATGTGTGTTTTTTGTTTTGGTTGCATCAAAGTTGAATGGGTCACAGAAAATTAATTATGCTCATAAGATCTGTCACTAATGAAAAAACTAGCCATACAGTAATGACTAGTTTTGTTTGATTTTGTGATAAAACAAAATGCATTCTGTGTGAGAATATTATTATAAGCATTAATTTCCAATAAACCTTTTCACTGATAGAACAAAGTTTTGTTTTTCTAACCACTATTAAAATCTAAAACAAGCTCACTTATCAGTTTTATAGTGCATTTCTTCAGTTGTAAATCATATTTATTATTAGAACCTTGAATAAGTTCTCACTGTTTTCCAGCACATGGCATTCCCAGAACTGTGTGCATGTAGTTTCAGATCATAATGCATCTATATAAGAAAGTACTATAAGCAAGCTTGAAATTTGGTGTATATCATTGTGTAAACAGTGTTGTTTTTCATAGTGTTTTAAACATGTCGAATCTTGTGTCAAAGAAAGTGTATTTGTGGGGAAGTTGACTGCAGCTGAAGTACACATTTCCTGCTGAGACTTACAGCAACTATGCTCTGTCAGAAACAACATGTAGAGATTGGTTTAGATGCTAAAAATAATGATTTTGATGTTGACGATAAAGAATGATCTGATACACCGAAAAAGTTAGAAGTTGAAGAATTGGAGGCATTACTTCATGAAGACTCATGTCAGGCACAAGCTGAACTTGTAGAATCATTACAAGTTGATCTCATAATAGTTTCAAAACATTTGACAGTAAAAGGAATGATTCAAAAGCAATAACATTGGGTGCCATACAAATTGAAGCTGAGAGACATTGAAAGTCATCTTGTCACGTGTGAACAGCTGCTTCAACAGAAAAAAAAGATTTTTTGCATCATATCGGGACCGTTAATATTATGATAGCCCTAAGCATAGAAAATTGTGGGGTAAGCTCAGCCATGCATCAATATTGGCAACCAAGCCGAATATCCAATGGTTCGAAGCTTCTGCTCTGCATTTGGTGAGATCCGCTGGGTGTAGTTTATTATGAGCTGCTCAAACAGACCAAAACCATCACAGGAGATTGCTATCAACTACAATCGATGCAACTGAGCTTAGCATTAAAAAATAGCCACTATATGAGCATAGACACAACAAAATGATTTTGCAACATGACAATGCAAGGCCACATGTTACAAAACAGGTGAATAAGTATAAAAATACTTAAATGAGAAGTCCTACCCCACCTGCCATATTTATCAGACAGTGTCCAGTTTGATTATCACTTGATCTAATTGATGGTACATGGCTTGGCTGAGCAGCACTTTATTCTTTTGAAGATGCCAAAAGATGGGTCAACTTGTTAGCCTCAAAAGATGTGTCGCTTTTTTTAACATGGAATTCAAATGCTACCAAAAAGTAGTGGCTAGCAATGGACAATATTTTCAGTAACATGTTTCTTTTTTATTTTTGTAAATAAAACATTATTTTTTGTGAAAAATCAGCAAGAACGTATTTATGGTCTTAGTAGTATAATAATTAGTTAACACTTTCATTATTCTGTGTGTACTTTTATGAAACTTACATTGCCATCTGTTTTTGTATATATATAATTTTTAAGATACAATTGATCATTAACATTTGTATTATAAACCAACTAATGCTTAGTGCTATTTCCAAACTAGCAAAATCATATAGTAGCATACAATAAAAACTATTTTATGATGTATTTTATTTTTATATTGTAATTTAATGATAGTGTTTAGCTTAGTCTGTACAATAGAGTATCTGATTCAAACCAAAATAGCAATGCCAATAAGAATTTAAAATCAGCCTCTTTATAGTCATTTCATCATCATTAATTCAGTTAGTGTATTTTGTGCCACTCTGATAATCCTTCCCCTCCATCTCACAATTATGGTTCATGGTGACAGTCAAGGCAAAATAGTGCAATGGCTTGACAGTTCTTTTTGTACTGGAAATGTTGAGGTTATCCCATTCCTTTACTCAGAAGTTAAAGAGGCAGCACCTACAAGGCAGCAGATGATTTGAATTCAGAGTTTTTCTTTTCCTAAATTGGTTGCCACCCAATGATATAGAATCCAGTCTATCTTGCTATTTACCCATAGCTGGGGGCAAGAAGAGATGTCCCCAATGGTATTATCACATAAGTGAATGTAATGAACTTGACTGGAATTCAAATCCAGCTCACTGATTTCTCAATTTGTGCTGTAATCTACCATGTCATTTATTTCTAGTAAATTTCTTTTTTTTTCCCAAAAGAGACCAGCACCACCAGATAACAGTGTTATAACAATGTACTAATGAAAGTATTAACAAAACTTTTTAAAGTTTTAATCAAAAGGATAAGTATTTGTTCAATATTTAAAATCTGTTTAATATTTGCATAAAAATCAAACAAATCTGATTTAACACTTTAATTTGCTTAGTAAAAAATATAAAATAAACATTCTAAATTATAATTGTTATCTATTTACTGAATTTTATAAAGTTTCTTCAAACTGCTCTTCAGTTAACTTGCAGACAAATAAATGCAGGCAGAACCTATTGGGATGCCCTGTTTTCACTATAGTCTAAATGAATGATCATATCTTTTTCTTCTGGCAAATAGGAGGTATTGATAACAACACAATGCAATATGCTTTGGGACGAGTAATGACCACAGTGCAATATGCTTTGGGACGAGTAATGACCACAGTGCAATATGCTTTGGGACGAGTAATAGCCACAGTGCAATATGCTTTGGGGCGAGTAATGGCAGTGCAATATGATTGGAAGTAATGACTAGTGTTATGAGATCTAGGTTAACTGCTTGTCTATTTACTTGAGTCAAGATAGCAATTTATGGTGTGTAGTGTAAGCTAAATTTAGTTTAGTATTTCTGTGTGATGATTAGAGTTGATTTAAACTCAATTAAAAAAACTTTGACCCTCAAGAGTGATTTGGTTGTTTTCATTGAAAGAAAATAGATATCCAAGGATTGATAACAAATATCCTTCAAAGAATAGAAATCTTTCTTAGTATGCTATATAAATAACAAGGTAAAAAGGTCTTGAAAATTGTACAGTATCATCAATTGTTAAAATCATTTCAGATAATTATTAATAATGCTTAATGGTAACAATTAAAATTTGTTTGATACTTTAGTTGAAGAAATGACAAACAAATGTAAACACAAACTCACACAGGACACATAAATGAAAGAAAACAGATTTGCATTTATAACAACTTTTAATTAATAGTAATTTCCATAGAAAAATTGAAGATATGATAATATAATCACAATTCTAGAATCAGCTAGCCTGGCCAGCTATTTAAATTTATATTTTTTCCCAACCTAACCACTTTTTATTTTTTCCATCTTGTTTGTTTATCTTATCTTAATCTTTTCTCCCTCGAGTTTTTATTCTGAAAACAAATTAATTTTGAATTAATTTTCTTACCTCACTTTTTATTCTAGAGTCTGAATAAGTTTACTTACCAGGTTCAGCAAAGATTCAGTGAAAGTGCTGCAGAATAACAAGGTCAAATGCGAATCAACTGAAAGAAAAAAAACTATTAGATGAAGTACGATAACAAATCCAATGTAGAAAAGTATGACTTCTTTAAGTTATAAAATTACAGTGAAATAAATGTGTTCTTTTTTGCTTTATTGTATTTGTACATTCTTGCTCCAAAATAAATAGATTTCTTACTTCATGGTATTTTTTTCTTTGTTTTCATCTTCAAACTCTAAATGATCACTGATTAAGTGATACAAACAATTTTTATTCTATCAGTTTATTTATAATCTGAATTATTTAGAAACAGTTTTAATTCAAAATCTCAGTAATGCATGTATTAAAAATTTAAATGGCAATGTTTATTTAAATGAAATAAACAGATTTTCTTAATTTTATACAAAAGAAAACAAAATGAAACCATTTGAGATTTTAAATGATTTTTTTATTCTTGAAAATTAGAGTCAGCTATATATTCACCAATTACTTGTCAGCTGTGGGTAGATTAATCATGCAAGAGTTCAATCCTCATATGGCATCTGATTTCCATTACTTTTTTGCCTCAATTTGCTAAGAAATATCTCTGCATTGTACTTGCTGTAAAACAGTAGTTAACAGGTGGCTTTTGTATGTCATTATGTTATTTCTTGTGTCAGACTAGGCTAAACTTAGCAAATATTTTTATTAAAACAGTTTATCAAAAGTTTTATCCTTACTGGATTATCTCTGATGCTTGTTAAATATCTATATCAATAAAAATGCTAAGGTTTTTTTTGCATTTAACCAGTAGCAAAATATGTTAATTAAAATCTTTTAGTACTGAATGTGTTTGGAGAAGATTAAGTTACCAATCAGAACTTCAGGAGAAGAGAAACATTAAAACTATTTAAAAATAAAATGGTTGATTATAATACAAAGACAATTAGGCAGAAACTTTTTTAAAGATGCAAGCATTTTCCCATAGATTTTATTGATGCAAACAACTAAAAAGAAGAAAAAACTGTTTTCATAAAATATGAAGAGTTGTTTTTAAATTGTTATTGATTGAAAATAAACCCTTTACTTTTCTTTATATTATTATTTTATCTTTTTCCAAACTTTTTGAAAATATAAATTGTTAGAATGTGAACATTATTTTCAGAAGTGACTTTATTTGTGCTCCTGTGAATGGTTACAGTTTTGAACTGTAAGTCAGTTTAATTCTCTCCTACTAGATAAGTACTGGTTAGTAGAAACAAGCAGAAGAAAACATTTTAATTGGCCAATCTAAAGGTGAAGTGAGTGCAATTAATCCATCTGATGACAAAAACACTCCTAAAACAATGTTGTTTCAAACAATTCTATAAACTATCAATGAATAGAAATTAGCAATTTCAAAAACAAGGGTTTTTTTTCAAAACTAAAATAGGTTTTGTCTCCTAACCGATTGTAATTATCAAGTTATAAGCTCTTGAATTACTATTTGTAACTATAAATGCTTAGGCTATTTCTTTTATACAACTCTGGTATTTTTTTTTTAATTTCAGAAGTAAATATAGATTTTGTTTCAGTTGAAAAAATATTTTAGAAACTATAGAAAATTAAATTTTCTTTTGTAGAATGGAAAAGATAGTAACCCGGTCAATCTTGGTCCAAGTGAAAAACCAAGGTAAGAAAAATTAATTTTAATTTTTTTTTTTTTTTTTTTTATATACAAATTGTAACATTTTTTTCTCTTTTTCTCTTAACCTTTAATGATCTCCATGAATGTGTATAAATTGATATTTTTGGATTAAAGCTAACTTTAGTATAATCAAATTTATTATAACTTATATATCAAGAAATACTCACTGACACTGGCTTGCAACATTAACATGCTAAACATCACTTTACAACTGTTGTTTAAAGGCTTGCTTGATATTTAAAAAAATGATAGAATATTACAATCCAACAAAATATTGCAAAATCAAAGTAAATTGTTTTTGTATTTTTACCAAGAAGTCACTAGAGAAGTGATAGACATTCATGCAACTAATCTTGCATGACAGATTTAGGCCTTATACTGAACGTTTTAGTAGATGACTGGTTAAATTGATAGTGAAAACTGAGAATTGAGTTTTTTTTTGCTTTCTATAAAGATTAGCAAAGATAAAAATAGAAACAGTAAGGCATTATGCTTTTATGTATAGGCACAGAAATATATATATTTGGGTAGCAAATTTTCTTTTAAGCATGTTTAATTCAAAATGACTGATTAGCTACTTCCAGCCATTTCTCAATAAGAATGGCTAACAAAATGGCTGAAAGCACTTAGAAAAATAATTACAGAATATTTTTACATTTCTTATCTCCAGCAAAAAGGAAACTTATTACATACTGAAAAAATTAATAAAATCTTTGTTGGTCATTTTCAACAAAACAGATACACACAATTGTATTTATTACACACTCTCTCTCATATATATATATATATATATATATATATATATATATATATAAGAGAGAGTGTGTGTGTAACAAATAAAATTAAATGTTCATTTATCTATCTCTATTCTGGATATCAGCTTGAGAAATCTGAGAACTGAGTTGGAATTCCAGTTGAATTTGTTGCATGCTTTTTGGAAAGGCATTAATTCAGCTCTTCTTCCTCCAGCTGTGGGTCAAATAAGAGGACGGATTGGGTTCTATAACCTTAGTTGGCAACCAGTCTACTGCAGAAATTAATGGCAATCTACTGTGGGAAAATCTTTTGCCCAGTCAGTCATGTCTCTTTGAAGACATGATTGCCTGAGTGTGTATCACCTATGGCACTTAATGGACAGATTCTGAGTTTTACAGAAATTGCATCTATTTACACACACAAGGAATATTAAAAAGTCTTCAGACTGAATGAGACTTTTTTATGAGTATCTTGGTTTGGCTGAGAACTTAATATGGCATAAAAATCGCATCAATGCTTGCCCAAAGCTCTTTTTATTAGTTATAATTGTGCACGAAAAGTAATTACAAAAAATTATTGAATGATAAATTAATAGCAGTTCATTTTAAAGACAATTTATAAGCATTTTTAAAATGATAAAACAATTTTTAATCAGCAAATATTTTAGAAATACACATTAACTTATTTTCTGAAAGTAAAAATACTTATTTCTTTCTTTTGTTTTCAGTGTGCGACCAAGTGATTTTGAGTTTTTGAAAGTTATTGGAAAAGGAAGTTTTGGAAAGGTACATTATATTTATCTTCCCTTTGAAGTGTTCATTGTTTCATTCTTAAAATACAATATTCTTCCATGACAATTTAAGAAAATTTTCTCCTTTGGTCAGCAATTGCATGAATAGCAATAAAATACAATCTTCTTTGAATAGACATCATTTGCTAACTGTTTTTTTTACAGAAGAAAATATTGTAAGACAAAAGAAAAACTTAAAACGTTTTTTGAGATATCTATGAAGTACAAAAGTTTTGGATAGATTGTTTACCTTCAAAATGTGAATTAGCAAGAACTTAATCACAAGATTGTTGATAATTCTAAAAGTAATTGTCTAAATGAGAATGTTTATGCTACAATTGCAGGCAGAAAAGACATTGCCAAGTGGAATATCAGATTCTGTTTCAAGTATTTAAAGAAGATTATTCCTTGCAAAACATTTGATAATTTAAGCAGCTTTTCTCTTTCAAAAAGATAGAAAGATTTAACACAAAAATGTTTCTTTTAAAGAAGTGACAAATTTTGGCTTGTGCTATTAATAAATAGCTATATATTTTAAATTACTGCTACAAGTAATAGTAATCTTTTGATATGCAAAGTTTGACAAAAGATTATATGTCTAGGACTAGAGAAGTATAACTATCAGATTGAACTAGTAGTTGTGACAGAAAAATGCCACTATACTACATTTTTACAAATAGCATCATAAGATTACAAGTTCTGCTGCTAATTTCTCTCACTCTTCCTCCAGCAATAAGCAAAAAGTCATCAACTCTTAATTAACTGAATAAGTCATCCTTCATGAAATTTCAAATTTAACTTACTTCCTTCCTAATGTCAGTTGACTTGAGTTTAAACTTTTCTCTCACTACTTACCTCTTTACGCTTTCTCCTTGCTTTGCAATTCTGTCTACACTCTGTAACATTGCTCCAGCTGATTCTTTTTATTCCATCACATAGGATTTGTCTGGTTACTTATTTTCTTGTTTTAATTATATATAAATACAGAGAAAAATTATATATGCTAATTTTATATAATGTATGATGCAACCTCCTTAAAATTAGCTTCAAAATTAGGTCTTCAAAAATCACACAATATGCAAGTAATTCCTAAATTCAGAAGATTATGTAACAATGGTTTTTTCTTTTTTTTTTCTATTTTTTGAGAACTTTCCAATATCCTTCTAATAGAATATAATTATTTGTATGTTAAGAAGTTTCTCCTCTTGTTTGTTCAAAATTGAAGATTCTATAAATATTTCTAAAGTAAAGATAATAATGTCCTGAAACTTATGCTTCCCTAGCTCTTTATTTTGATCTAATCAAAATTAGCCATAACATAAATTAAAAGGGAGAATATTATTAATTAGCCATTATTAATAAATTATTCTAATTACTTGCCGTTTGTATATAATGTTCTTTGTGAAGATTACAGTTAAATACTTTTGTATTCTGCTATTTATGAGATGTATCTGAAATATTTTACTGCCTCTGAATTTCTATATAAAAAATTTACTTTTTAAAAACTTTATATGCTATGGTTACATATATTACAACAGCTATTATGCATTATTTTCAAGTAAACTAAATCTATTTTTGTATTCGTTACACTGAATAATATTTACTTATTATTGTGTATTAAATTCCAGTTATTAACAGCATCAGCCAAGTACTCCCACCAATAAGCTACCACCAGTTTGGACAATTACATAAGATAATGTTAATCATGCTTAATTACTATTTATGAAATTCCGCCTATCAAGATAGATCATGTCAGATTTTATAAAAAGCTGATTAACCTATTCAATCAGCAACATTATTCTGTTTCTTGATAACTTATGACTTTCAGATGTTTTCACCATCAGCTCACAAAATTATTCTAATTTAGGTTAAAGTTCAGACATATACTACATATTTGGAGTATGAATTGATTTTTTTTTTATCATAGAAATAGTCATTTATCAATATTCGTTCTTGATCATTTTAAACTGGATTTTGTACTTGAAAACACATCTTTTGCGAGTATAATAGGAATATAAAAAAAGCTTTATATCCAAGAAAATCTTTTTTCTGTATATTATTATTGAAAAAATGTGATATTTGGGAAATTACCAAAATTCACTGTACTAATATCTCCCCTAATATCAGGTCACTTATAAATTTTTATCATCCTAATAAAGAGCACCAAGGTATATGAAAATGATCTCTGTGCATTGAAACAGAAATCATCAGATCTCTGTCACCTAGGAAATCAAACTTATACATGTTATCTGAACATGAAATATATATGATTTTGCAATGCACTTGACATATATTTTTTTATGTCACCATTGATCACTACCACCACAAGAAATGCAATGAATTTAATCATTGAGACATTGATAGGCTAAGGAAAGACCTCACCTAACTGATGACCTAAATGAAACCATGACTTATAGGTGGCAGGGAAGCAATAAATCAGAAGGGAATTGCATAGGCAAAAATTGAAAGAAAAGAAACTATTACAATAGAACATACAATTGCATCTGGCTATTTCAACAGTAAAATAGTGAGTTGCCAATCGAGTAGTATGCTTAAATTCATGCAGTCAATGCACCAAGATGGGAAGCTCATGAAAATATTTGTAGAAAAAATAGAGGGAAGCTATACCACATTGGTGAGAAAGTGAGTGAAGTCAAAATGTTAGGTAGGATCAATTACATTATAAACTCTTTTTTTTTTAAATTTTGTCAAGGATCTTGAGATGTATAGTAAGAACATTAGACTAGATATGATATTAAATGCAGGGAGGAATGATAAATGTGCAAAATGGATTCTAACATGAAAAATTGCCTGGCACAACATAGTAAACTAAATTTGCTTACAGTAAACCTAGCAATTGATTTAATATCTACTTCATGTCAGCAGAAAAACATGAGCCAGTGAAGGCACAAAGATTTGTTCTCACTGAGGTTAGCATCAGCCACGCTAATGGCAGGCAGAAAAGGTTCTCTGAACTGATTAAATTAAAGCAATTTTGTTTTGGAGATATCAAAAGTGACAAGTTATTTGTTGCCACAGTTATTGAGTTCCTTTATGAGAGCAGTTGTCAGTTTTACTTTGTCAAACCTGTCAGACAGAAGTAAATAGTTGTGTCATCAGTATAAATACCTATTTGGGAATGGACAACACCGGCAAAGGTTGTTGACAAAGATAAGAAACAATGTATGTTCAAAGATGGAGCACCTTCCTGTGCATGAATGCAAAAAGAACTAGTGTATCCAATCAACACAACCTTCATTACACAATTTGTTAGGAATGATTGGATCAAGCTGAATATTGGTCTGGGGATACCATAGCACTTGAGCTTGTAGAGAATGTCAAAATACCAAACCCTATTGAACAGCTTTGAGATATATAGTAGTGATGAAGACTGTGTGAAGCCAGAATTACTGACAGTAGAAATAGAAAGGTATTTCAGGCAAGCAGACTTTGTAATAAATTGCTTAATATCAAAGATAGAGCATTAATGGAATCAATATAAGTAAAAGATTGTCACTTAGCTGATTCATGTTACCTTCAGCATCTTGACTTCAAAGTTTCATAGGCAGATTTCTTTCCTTCAGGAGTATTTTGCAGTAAAATTGCGAATTAGCCCTGAAGAGTGGACAGAAAAAAATTGCTTACAAAGCTCTGAAATCAGTATGTTAAAGGTAACAACAATCAACTAAGTGATAATCTTTTACTTATTATTATAGTGGAACATCGAGAATAGAATGCTCTACCTGATAAAAGACCGTAACGAGTAGCACGAAGAAGGAAGGTTTTATTCCACTCCAACCCATTACTTGCCTATATGTGTATTATTGTTAATTGTACCTTAGTACAATAAATCTGTTATACCTTATTCCTGGTGTTGAGTACCATTCTTCAATTGATCTATTTACACTGTATTCCTTTTCGGGATATATCAGTTTGGTGACGAAGATGACTGTTGCCTGATGTCAGTTTGGTGATGAAGATGACTGTCGCCTGATGTCAGTTTGGCAAACTAGGAAAACTACCACCAATATTAGTTGGCGACAGAAAAAAGTGAATTCACACAGAAATTTTAGTTGTTGAATAAGGATTAGGACTTCTAAGGAAATACAACCGTATTAAACAAGGAGACATAAAATATGAGCGCTAAAGAAAATATTTCAGCTGAGAATTTAAGTAAGATCCTTCAACAGTGAAGAATATATAAAAAAAAATATGTTAAGGTAAAAAGTAGTTTTTTGTACTCCTTCATAAAAAAAGAAAACTGTTTTTTTTTTTCTTGCCAAATTTTTAACTTATTGGTCAACTGTATGGTTGAATTTTTATTTTTCCATGTACATATTTTTGTTGTGCACGGAACGTGGAGCAATTAGCAGAATTTACGAAGACGCTAGGCTGAGCAGTTCAACAACTAATACAACAGCAAAGTCAACAAAAACAACAAACAGATCTTCAACAACAAATTATAAATCAACAAGATGTTTCGCAAAAAATATTATTAAAGCAAGGCGAACCAAAGAAAGGTTCCAGAATTTTCTCTGTGGAGGATATATCAAACTCTTTCAGAATTTTTGTACGAACCTGAGGAAGGAATAACTTTTCCTGCGTACTTTAAAAGGTATGAAACAATTTTTTTCAAAAAGGCGTGAATCATTGACCAATGAAGAAAAAATTATGCTTTTGTTACAAAAAATCGCTGCTCATTTTGCCAAAGAAACCAGAAGAGATTTCGTTTGACGAAACTGTTGAAATATTATCAAAAATGTTTGGCGAATGGAACAGTTTGTTTCATACACAGTATAAATGCTTAAATATCGTGAAAGAAGAGGATGAAGATTTTGTTTTGTACACTGGGAAAGTTAACTCCCAATTGTGAATGTCTCAAAATTAAAGAAATCAAGGAAGATATGTTCAAATGCCTAATTTTTGTGCAAGGTTTAATGGCGCCTAAGGACAAGGAAGTTCGTTCAAAGATTTTAGCAATGTTGGAGCATGATACGGACATAACTTTGCAGAAAGTATCGGAGGAATGCCAGAAGTTGATTAATATTAAACTGGATAATTTATGTATTGAAGAGAAGAGTATTGCCCGAATACATAAAGTAAAACCACGTGCCTACAAAGAAGAAAGACCATACTGCAAATCATGTGGCAACACTAATCATGCTACAAATAAGTGTTATTTTAGAAATAAAATGTTTTGAATAGGCGCAAAAGGGGCAGTAATGTGTAGAAAGAAAAATTATCAAAAGCCTAAAAGGATAAATACGGTTTTATCTAAAAAGTTACAAACCATTTAGGTACAAGAAAGTACATAGACATTAAATTAAATGGTCGAAATATTACTTGTTTGCTAGATACCGAGAATGACATTTCCACAATTGACAAAAGTCCCTGGAGAAAAATAGGCCGACCAGAGTTGCAGAACACTAGGAAAATTGCGAGAGGAATTTCGGGTAACAAGTTGAAATTTAAGGGTGAATTTTTCACAAAGGTAGCATTCAATGGCAAAATCCACAAGACTAAAGTCTATGTGATTTCGGGAAAACATGCAAATTTATTTGGCATTGATTTAATTGTATTATTTAATTTATGGGAGAAACCCATGAATACGTTTTGTAGGAAAATGAATATGTCAAATATAGGAAAGTCTAAACAGACAGAAAAATTTATGAAAGATTTGAAGAATGAATTTGCTGAAGTCTTTGCAGATGAACTTGGTTGTTGTACACAGACAGAAGTGAAATTTGAAGTAAAAGATAACATAAAACCAGTATTCAAACCAAAAAGAAAAGTTCCCTTTGCATTGTTAGAGATGATAAAGAGTTACAGAGATTGGAGGAGAATGAAATAATTAAGGAGGTAGATTACTCTGAGTGGGCATCACTTACAGTCTATGTAAAAAAGAGAAATAATAAAATAAGTGTTTGCGTGGATTTCTCAACTGGACTGAATGAATGTTAAAAGGATCACATGTATTCGCTTCCCACAACAGAGGAGATATTTTCAAGCTTGAATGGGGGCAAAATCTTTTCGAAAATTGATTTGTCAGAAGCTTATCTACAAGTCAAGGTTAAGGAGGAATGTTCTAAATATTTAACCATTAACACTCATAGAGGATTGTATAGATTGAAATGTTTACCGTTCGGTTTGAAGGTAGCACCGAGTGTATTTCAGCAAATTATGGATATGATGTTGTCGGGCCTAGATTATGGCATACTTGGACGACATATTAATAAAAAGTGAAAATGTGGAAGTGCATAAAATTCAAGAATTAAGAATTATGGATTTAGGTAGGACTTGAAAAGTGCGAGTTCTGTATGAATAAGATCGAATATTTGGGCCAAATAATTGATCATAAGGGAACAAACCTAACCCAAACAGAATTGAAGTGATAAAAAATATGCCTACTTCAGATAACATGACTAAGTTACAATCCTTTCTGGGCTCTGCAAATTACTACAATCTATATATTCCTAATATGCATGATTTAAGAGCACCATTAAACAAATTTTTAGAAAAAAATAAAAAGTGGTGTTGGATAAGGGAATGTGATGAAGCATTTAAAGAAAATTAAAAAGTGCTTATTGTCGGATTTAGCTTTAGTGCACTTTGATCCAAATAAAGGATTAATTTTAGCGTTGGATGCGAGTGAATATGGCATAGGAGCTGTTCTTTTACATAAATTCGAGGATGGCATATCAAAACCTATCGCTCATGCCTCAAGAGCGTTGCTTCCAGGGGAAAAAAATTATAGTCAGATAGAGAAGGAAGCGTTAGCTATAATTTATGCTGTAAAGGAATTTCACAGATTCATTTATGGGAGATCGTTCGTGCTACAAACCAACCATAAACCATTGTTGTCGATTTTTGGGTCGAAAAAAGGGGTACCTACTCATTCTGCAAACAGGTTGCAAAGATGGAGTGTGATTTTATTAAATTACAATTTTTAGATGCAATTTATTCCATCTAAGGAAATCACTCACGCAGATTGTCTTTTGTGACTAATCTCAAAAATCTCTGAATTGTTGGAAGAAACAGTGATTGCACCATTAAAAGAAGAGAAAGAACTTGCAGATGTACTGGTGAACACCGTTAGTGAATTACCAGTAACGGTGGAGGAAATTAACAAAATGGCGAAAACGGATGATTACATCTCAAAGATGATTAAACAAAAACAAAGGATATAAAAAGTATCATCATTTTCAATTTGCAATGAAACACTAACGTATGTTCAAAGAGTGGTAATTCCACGTGTTCTACGTAAGAGGATATTGAAAGAATTTCAATTGGGTCATCCGGATATATCCAGTATGAAATCATTAATGAGGAGCTATACATACTGGCCTAGGATGGACCAGGTCATTGAAGATTTGGTGAAGCATTGTAAAGGCTGTCAGCAAAATCACCACCTATAAAAACTCAGCCATGGCCAAAAACAGACATTCCGTGGTTACGGATACATGTTGACTATGCAGGACCATTAAAGGGAGACTATTACCTAATTATTGTTGATAGTTATTCTAAATGGCCTGAGGTTTATAGATTTAAATACCCAACAGCGGCAAATACGATAAAGGCGTTAAATGAAGTATTTAGCCGTCTGGGAGTACCAAGCACAATTGTGAGTGACAACGGTACTATGTTTATGAGAGCTGAATTTAAACATTGTGATTCATTAACAATCAAACACATAACAACGCCTACGTATAATCTGAGATCAAATGGACAGGCAGAAAGGTTTGTTGACATGTTTAAAAGAACTATGAGAAAAGCTAATGGGGTCGACACCAAAGACAAGAATATTCAAACATTTTTGATGGTTTACAGAATTACACTGAATCAGAACATTAATGGAAATTTGTCGCCTGCAGAGGTCATGTACACGAGAAAGATTTGAGCGATATTTCATAGGCTGTTACCAAAGAAAAAGATTTTTATAAAACCAAACTCTGATGTTAAATGTTTCAAAGAAGGTGACAAGTTCTTCTTTAATAACTATTGAACTTGAAAGTGCTTTTTTGGAAGACTGTTTAGTAATTAGAAGAATCGGAAGAGTCATTTATATAATTAAAGGAGAGAAATTTGTCTGTAAAAGACACATAGACCAACTGAGACACTGATACATCAAAACCGTTACAAATGACCAAGAGATACCAATGGAGGTAGTATATAACACATTCCAGATTAAACCACCCAATAACAATGAAGTACCGATGGAAGTAACACCTACACAAAGAACGACTGATTCTCCTGAAAGTGAAGACACAGGGACGGACAGGAGAAGAAGTAACAGAAAAAGGAAAAGAACTAAACGGCTATGTCCAGATCCTAAAAGAAAAAGATATTAAAAGCAAAATTCTAGGAAGAATTTAGCTCGGGGGAAGGTGTTATAGTGGAAAATCTTGCCATCCCCCGAGAATAGAATGCTCTACCTGATAAAAGATGGTAATGAGCGGTACAAAGAGGGAAGGTCTTAGGCAAAGGCATTCAATATTCGATAGTCTATTCCGCTCAAACCCGTTGCTTGCCTATATGTGTATTATTGTTTATTGTACCTTAGTACAATAAATTTGTTCTACCTTATTCCTGGAGTTGAGTACCATTCTTCAACTGATCTATTTACACTGTATTTCTTTTTGGAATATATCACTTATATTAATTATGAATATTTATAAATAAAAGTTTTTTCTAATATTCAGGGTGGAAATAAAGTACAGCATTTTAAAAACAAAATGATATTTGTAATTTTCTATTCTACAAAAATATCTCTGTAAGATTGCTTTTGAAATGTTCTGAAAAAAATGGTCAAACATGTTTAAATAGTTTACATGTGTAATGTTTCTATCAATGAAAAAAGGTCCATCATCCATGATGACAACCTCAACCAGACATTAACCAATTGTGTCCATAGATAATCAGCTGTTCTCATAAAATATTTTCTTTATTGTTTAATCTGTTAATAAAAAATATTTATATTTTTCCTTCATTTTACTTTTTTCTATTTTTGATTTAAAATGTGATACTTACTTTACCCTCTGTCTATTAAACCTGACAGAAGCAAATGGGCTGATTAGTATGTCATACAAACTGATATATAAGATAAAAAAATGTAAACCAAGTATAAAAATGTAGACAATTTTGATACACAGATAAGCTTAACAGCTGTTTGTTTTATTAAAGTCATATTGAAATGTTTGTTTATTCTTTGCTATTTTAAAATCCAGTAAAGAAAACTCATTAACCTTAAACAAATTTCCCAAAGCTGCTTTGCTATCAAAATATTATTTACATATGGACTGTTATCCTCATCTTTGTTGTCACAACATTTCAGTCTTTGTTATCCTCTGGCTTTCATTGTCAATTCAGATAACCTTCAGGGAATTTCAAACTGAACCATTTATTTAAAAAACTAGATGAGATATAACTCGGCATAGCAGAATAAAGACAATCAACCCTCATAGATTAAAAAAAAAGGGTTTAGTTCAAAGTTCTCTGAAACACCTGATGAGCATAGGGCATAATGACCAAAAGTTTGTTATAATAGCAAGAAAGATGAGAAAAATAGTCTGCATGTGAATAATGATAACTCCTCATCCCAAAAAATCAGACAGAAATTATCAAAATATTATCAAAGTCAAATTAACAAACAAAGTTCAAGTTTTATCTAAGTCTATTGTATTAATTTCCACATTAATGCCCTTGGGAAAGTCATGAATTAATTTCTTTACCAGATATGAGTTAAATAACTGAGCAGACTAGGCTCTCTAGCCTTAGCTGGCAATCAAAATGCAAAACTATAGAGAATGCAATGAGAAATCATTCTACTATCTTTCCTAAAAATTCATAAAAATTCACAGGTAAAAGAATCTTTGGTGAATTATAATTGAGAGATTTTGGTTACTTCTCTCTTGAAGAGAATGGAGGATTACTTCCCTTGAGGCAATTAGACCCTGGAAGAAAAGCTCGCCATCACATTTTGAATGGATTTTTACTTCAGACATGTATAATGATTGTCTATATTCTGAAGAGACACAAAATTTTAAAAATATTTTTAAAATAATTGTGACATCCACTCATTCTACTCGGCAGCAATAAAATCTATCTTTTAAAATAGATTTTATAATGAAGTATTGATCATTATTTTGAACTAATCTAATAAGATATGTTATATTTATATTACATATAAATTGTAAATTTACCAAATTGACCATAACACTATAAAAATAAAGAATTGTTTCCCTTTGTTTAGGATTAGACTTTTCCTCAGACATCATCTACCATATATGACTACATGAAATTTCTAAATGTGTATTTATAAATATTTACAAATTGATCACTCAATATTCAAGTGGTGTAAAAGTAGCAATATGATCCAAAGTAAAAATAAAACAGTAAAATAGTATATAGAAATTGTAGAATAGATAGAAATTTATAATGCACAGGTATGTTTCAGTTTCTCTTCAGTCTTTATTTGAAAAATTTTATAATGAGAATATTTAGATGTTAAGGAAATGAAATTGGTTCATGAAAGAAACATTCCACTTTTATTAATCTTAGACATCAATAGAATCTGGAAGGGAGCTTACACTTAATGTTTCAAATCTATTGGACATGCAGCATGCATAAAGCATCAAAAAAACATTTATAAAAAAATAAATAAAACCAAAAAGAAAATTTGTATCAAGTTACAAAAAGGTAATTTGTCAAACATCAAGGAAAAAAGAAGCTTTGTATTTGATATATAAATGTAAACTTATCACTATACTCGTTTAAAAAAAAACCCTCTGAGTATACACGCAGAAGGAAAAAATGGTTGTAAAAAAGGAATGAGCTAAGTACGTGAAGATCAGTCAAAGTAAGTAGCCCAAAGAAAAAATCCGAGACTAGTAATCTATAACAAAAAAGTAATATATATATATATATATATATATATATATATACACACACACACACACACACACACACACACACACACACACATGTACAGTAAGATCTAATTATCCACTGTAGATAAATTCAAAGGACCTAACACATGAATGGTAAAATCCATTTTTTGACAACGGGGATGAAACTCTTTGCATTCCCCACTTAAGCTCCACTCACTTCACTAAGGTTTGCAAACGAACTATAAAAATTAAATAAAGTAAACAAGTTTTTTTTTTCACTCAGGATCTGATGACTCAGACTTTCATGGCTCTGAGGATGTTTAAACAGATTAATTTTTTCTATATTTTCAAAATAATATTATAAAAACAAATTGTCATGTGTTTCTTATAACTCCTTTTGAAATATATTTAGCAAAGTAAATTTGTTTGATAAAAGTTTTATTGCTTAGATGTATCATGAAAAACATGGTTGGTGATGCCACAGATGGTGACGCCATTCTCTGTCTGTTTGTGTGTGTGTTATAGTTGTCTCCAATTCCATGAACTCTCTCTTTGCAATTTTTATATGTAATATGTGTGTATGGAGATAATGACAAAGTGGAAAAACATAAAAGCAAAACACATCTCTAAAATTAGAGATGTGTTTTGCTTCCATATGGTAAGCATACTTAGGTTAGAATGAAAGATATGTTTAAAGTGTATTAGAATTTTTGAGGCAGGGGTAAAAATAGTTTTATCAGAGACTGCAGTCAGAAAGTGCATTTTTTCTTTTCATGTTGAAGCCATTAACATCTGCTGGATTTGAAATCTGCCCAGTCTGAGTAGATCTGTTTTACTCTATTAATTCATAGGCTGCAATGTACTACTGTTGATTTTTGTTTTGATACTATTTTACATCCCCTCTCTCTCTTTCTCTCTCTCTCTCTCTCTCTCTCTCTATATATATATATATATATATATATTGGAAGGTAGCTCTTACACCATTTATAATTGCTTCATATAAGTGTTCTTTATGCATACATTCAAAAATAGTCTAAAAATATATCTCGGGTTTTAAATTTAAATTTCTTCAAAAAATATTTTATTAGGATTGATAAAAGCAATGTATACAATTCTTTTGCCAATGTTTATAGAATGAAATGAACAACAACCAGCATTATTCAATTTTAATAAGGAATGCTAGAAATTTCTAAAATTTCTCCCACACATTTATTTTAAAATGTTAATTATTTTTATTAAAATAATACTCCAATATTCCAGTAGTAGTGGTCAGTCAGTTAAGTGCCATACATGATACACACTTTGGTGATCATGTCTGGAAAGAGACATGATTGACTAGGCAGAAGATTTTCCCCACAGTAGATTGCCATTACTTTCTGCTGTAGAATGGTTGTCAATCAAGGCTATAGAATCCAATCTGTCTTGGTATTTAGCCTGTAGCTGGAGGGATAAGCAACAGTTTAATACCTTTTCAAAGGGTATTTGTGCATAAGTGGGTGTATCTTATTCTTATGCCTTTTATCATAACATTCAGGTTGTTATAGATTCTTTAATCATTAAACAAGTATCATAAATTGAAAATCAACAGTAAATTGCAGTTAGATTTTAATTCACAGCATGTATCCTTGGAAGACTATCAGCCACATATAATACTTTATCAAATTGGCTTCAGAAATCCTCTGACAGAATTCAGATTGTCATTGTCACATTCTTCTTTGTCCAATATTGTTTAACTTAATAAAAGCAACAAAAATAACTTGATAAACTAGCCAAAAATTAATAATTCTATAGTTTGCACTTTGATTAAAAACAAATTTCAAAACTGCTTGTAGTTAATTTTTTAATTTATTTTCTTGTCTTTTCTTGTTCAAAGTGTATCACTAAATGTACCATCATCCCTTCAAGAGGTTGGTGATCATGGCTCTCCACAATTTTCTGTCATTTATAATTTTGTCATCTTTCAAAAACCCTGTTCTGCTATCTATTTACCCATTAGGAAGATTATTGTATTCCTCTGATTCTCTTTTTGATCTGTCCTGTGAATATCAAATTTTCCAAACCCTCTTTCCTCATTATGTGTCAGAAATTTCATCAATCTCTTATTGATGTTAAGTAGACATATCCTTTTTGTTTCAATTTTCTCTAAAACCATGCATTCTGTCTTATGACACTGCTTAGTCTTTTCTTATCACTTTCTTTCACTAGTAAGAATTCTTGTAGTTTCCTTTCTGTGTCTGCTTTTAACACTGTCTTATGTTAATGTGGCTGCAATTAATGAATCCTGGTAGTACTTTTGATTTTCTCTGTTGTATAAGTTGAATAAGTTCAAGAAGATATATTCTTGTCTTATACCCTCTTTCTATTCTTGTAAATGTTAATAAATTTATTTTCTATCCATATGCAGGTGGTTTGCCACCAGTACAGCTTCTGTATTATTCTGCAAATGTGCATTGTGTTGCTGAGTTTGAATTCCAGTTGAATTTGTTGCATTCACATACATGCAAATAACCTTGGGAAAGGTATTAATCTGTTGCTTCTCTCTTCAGCTATGGGTTCTATAGCCTTGGTTGGTGACCAGTCTACCACAGAAAGTAATGGCAATCTTCTGCCTTGTCTGTCATGTCTCTTTCCAGACATGATTGCCCAAGCATATATCACATATGGCACTTAACTGACTGATTATTCTAATATCCCTATTAAATATGTCCAGTTTGTCTATCAGTTCCTACAGTTCTTTGTGGTATGCTTTCTCAATGGCAAAGTTGAATTTTGTTTTTGATCTTTTTTCAGGTGATGCTAGCCCGCCACAAGACAGAAGGGAACATCTATGCCATTAAAGTACTTCAGAAGAAAGCTGTAATGAAAAGAAATGAAGTCAGGCACATCATGTCAGAGAGAAATGTCCTTGTGCAGAATGTTAAACATCCATTCCTTGTCGGACTACATTACTCCTTCCAAACTCCAGACAAACTCTATTTTGTTCTTGACTATGTCAATGGTGGGGAGGTGAGGAAAAACATTTTTTTTTACTTGCTTTGCCTTTTGTGTATGCATGTTTCTAGTTTCAGTACCACTAATTCTTAATTGAGTAACATACTTTTTGAGTTCAGGGAAATGAATTGCAGAGTGAGAACAAAGAGTGAACCATACCATAGAATAACAAGAGATAGCAAGTTCTGGAGAGCCATGACTGCTTTTATCCTAAAAGGAACACAGTACACGAAAGAAGAATTGTAGCATTAAGTACACCTCCAGATGAGGTTATTAATTTAATTTTGACCCAAAATGTTCACTTCTTCTCTGTGCCATGTCCCTTCAGGACATAGAGAGATGAGGAGGGCCATGACCACCTGTCCCTTGTTGCTCTTAATGCCTCTTCTCCTGTTATTCCACTCAGTCCCCACTCCACCATCCATCTGCTCAAGTCCATCAGATATATCGTGTTCTGCTTTCCCTTGTCCCTCTTCCCCTCATCCCTCTATCCATCCCGTGAGCATCAGGTTCTCCAAGCCCTCCTTTCTCAGCTGTCTTTTTCTGATGCTAAGTATCAGTTTCCTTTTTGAGTCCATTCTCTCCAAAGCCTCATCATTGCTCATGTGTTCCATTCATGGAATCCTCAGCATCTTTTTGTAGAACCACATTTCGGTTGCTTCAATTTTTCCTTCATCTTTTATATGATTAATACTTAACAATGAATTAAGTACACTGACAAAGAAATGTGAAAAATAAATATTGTTGTGTAAAATAAATGTATTTTAAGTTGCAAATTTAATAGATTTAATTTAACGTAATAAAAATCAATCCATACACAAAGTAAATATATTTTAAGCAATATTATAAATACGTAAGCACACATTTGCTAGTTTTTATTGGATTTTATGTGAAATTCAAATTATTTTGAGTAAAGTTTTTATTAACAAATACTTAAATTTTAAAAATCTCTCTATTGCTTGATGGTAAATTGAATCTGCTCAAGGGTTATCTGGAATTGTGCAAGTCATTTTATATGCATGCATGCCCAGTCACATAAATTTGTGTTATTTTTCTTAAGTGCCATGTCTCTTCAGGATATAGCCATTCATGACTCTCCACAGATTGCTTTCTCTTTATTATCTGTGAATTACTTCCAGTCTTAGGAAGTGTCTGTTGTTATTGAAAGAAAATAATGTGGATATCAATCCAAATAAATTGCCTACAATGATTGATTAAAATACCTTATCTGTCAAAATTCAGAGAACTAGAGAATTATATCTATAAATATATTGTCTAACAAGAAATCTTATTTCTAACTCAACTCTCCAAGATTTTGTTCACTTCTACTCTAGCTAGGTACTGAATTCACAAAACTTTGGGTCAAGTCAATGGATTCAACCAACAATTTTATCCACTGATTCATGTGTTCTTGGGAATAAAAATGTTGGTTGAATCAGGTTGTAAGTTCAATACTGGGCTACAGCAGAGGTGAACAAAAACTTGGAAAGTTGAGTTAAAAAGAAGATAACTGATACTGAAATATCCAGAAGAGGCATAGCACATGGAAGTAGAACAATATACCTCGGTGGATAGAACAAAGGGTTCAGTTCAAAATTTCAATCAACTGAAGAATTTTGGAGCATACAATGGTCTAAACTTGATTATGGCAGCAAAGATGAGGATAACAGTCCAAACAATGTAAATAGGGTAAACATCTAATTTAATGTTATATATTAATCTTCAACAGATTAATTTTATTTGATGTTAATGTTTAATATATGAACCACTGAACTGAAGGAATGTAAAGGTTTAACTTAAAATTAAGATAAAAAATGATCACATGAAATACAAATTCTGTATTGTGATAAACCTCCTTTTATGAGTTATCTTAGTTATTCTAGAATGCAGTCTTGCAGAAAATGGAAATCTATTAAAGGTGTTGAACATAGTTATGAGTTCATATCATTTAGGCAAGAAACAATTTGAAACAAGGACAAAAATACAATTTACCAAGTGCAAAATTCATTTATTGAGACGCAAACCTTAGCATGTTCACGTTGAACTGAGATGAGTGTATTGGCAAGTGTGTCCATGTCACGTGTGTGTGTTCATATTGATAAGTGTCCATGCAATGCATGTATGCGTGTCTGCATATAAGAAAGAGTCCATACTTATTTACTTGGAGGAGGATTTGGTATTGCTGAAGTGGGTCATTACCAGTTTTTGACTGTCGGTGCACATGCGCATTCCGTGGGATGCATCGTCTCAAGCATCTGTTCCTTTTGGCTAACCAGTTGAAATCTGTTCGTTATTTTTGACAGACAATTTAAAATGTATTATGTGAACATAGTTGGGAGCAAAACTTCATATCAACTTGGCAATTGGAGTTAAACATTTGTGCCAAGGAAATATTTGGTGGTTTAAGGAGAAAGAACAATATTTTTCAACCTGTTGTTATTTTAGTCCACTACAGATGCTACGAGATGTGTGTTGTGGTGCAGTGGATGTCAGCTCGGAATGAGAAATTGGGGAGCCGAGTTCGAATTCCAGTTGAATTCCTTGCATTCACTTACGTCCATTTACCCTTGGGAAATGTATTAATCCATCTCTTCCCTCCAGTTATGGGTTAAATAATAGGACAGATTGGGTTCTATAGCCTTAGCTGGCAACCAGTCTACCACAAAAAGTAATAGCAAACTACTGCGGGATAATCTTCTGCCAAGTCAGTCATGTTTCTTTAGAGACATGATCGCCCAAAGCATGCATCATGTATGGCACTTTACTGACTGACAGATGCTCTCCCCACACAGATTGTGAAAAAACATTTTGGCAATATGTTCTTGTAGTATATGTATGATTTGAAATTGTATAGAAATGTTACTTTTCAGCCAGATCAGGTCTGTATTTTTGGTGTGAATTCTTCCAGTGGAGTTTGCTCTTTTTGTGTGTCTGTTGGCTTGGGTGTGATTTTTCAATTGAAGATGGTTTCAGTGTGTCTATGGAAACAGTGTCATTTTTGCCATTTTTCACAATTGTGAAAATTTTTCTGTCCTTTTGATTACTTGGTAAGGAACCTGGTAATGTGGGTGTAAAGGCTTTTTAATAGTAAATACATTTGTTGATGATGATACCCAAAATGCTTTTTGATAATATGTAGATGTGTCTCAATGTTGGCCATGTGGGAGTAAACTAATTTGGATAACTGCCTTTTTAGATCCTGCACAAAAGATAGTTGTACGGTGTACATTATGTTGTCAAAGTATTGTCTGGGTAGGATAATGTTGTGCCAAAAAACGATTTCAGCTGGGGTGCAACCTAAATCCTGTTTGACAATACTCCTGATAGGACAAGTGTTAAAATCTACCCTATTAATTGCATTGGATTTTATTGTGAGTGATAATAATTCACAAGTTCTATGAATCATTGCAGTTGAAGTGAAGTTGGCAGCTTGAATGGGAGTTTCTCTGTTGCTTGAAGTTATAGAAAGTGTGGCATTTCCAGGCATCATTGCCAAACTGGAAGTGATACCAGCATAAACCTATATGCTGGTATCACGTATGTCTATATGGTTGCCTCTCTCTCTGTGTGACATAGAGAGAGCACCCCTCCCCCTAGGTAAATCGATTAACAGTTCTAAAGGAATGAGATGAAGGTATTAATTAGTTGGATAAAAGAGATCCCGGAGTAACGCCAGAGATTTTTCTTGTTTTTTTTTTTTTTAAATAATTATTTCTGGGGTTGCGTTATTAATTAATTAGGTAAAATAGTCTCAGAATGATTTATGGACAGGTTCATTAAGTAAAGCTTATAATCAATGGTGATTTTGTAAAAAGTATGGTAAATGGCGAGTTGTTGTGGAGCAGTGGATATCGACTTGGAATGAGAAATCGGGATGTCGAGTTCGATTTTCAGTTGAATTCTTAGCATTCACATACTCACAAATACCCTTGGGAAAGGTATTAATCCATCTCTTCCCTCCAGCTATGGGTTAAATATCAGGACAGATTGGGTTCTATAGCCTTGGCTGGCAACCAGTCTACCACAAAAGTAATAGCAACCTACTGCAGGATAATCTTCTGCTTAGTCAGTCATGTCTCTTTTGAGACATGATCGCCCAAGCATGTATCACGTATGGCACTTAACTGACTGTATTCAGGGTGGTCTGAAAAACCAAAATCTGGCCAAGTCTGCAGATGAGAAAAGTGGTTTTGGCAAAACACAAGTGGGAATTGTCTGCAAAAAGACCACTGGGAACTCCAAATTCATTTTTAGTACCACTTGAGAAATAGTCTCCTGCAGAGATCTGGAGATTAGGCGAACGCCCATGTTTGTCAAAGCAATTTCCATATTAAAATTAGTGGACAGCGCCTAAACATTGTTTAATCCCACCTGGCCCCACTCTATATAAGCGGTCCACATGCTGGATCACAGTCAGAGTTAGACAGCCGCAATCAGAGAGTTGGGCACAGGCCGATAGAGATCAAGTACAGACGAGAGATCGACAGAACGCAGTGAAAACGATTGGGTGATTAGCTCTGTGGTTGTTGGGTATCCAAGAATCTGATCTGGCTAAGAGACAGATAATGCCCATACGAATCTAACTCTATCAACAAAGATGAGAAGAGAAAGTGCTATGTACTGTGAATAGACAAAGAATCACAAAATTACCTTCCTTAGACCAGTGAAGATGCCTTTTTTCTCTCTTTCTGTCACCTTTTCGACCCAGATGAGGGAATCTCATTAAAACATTTGTATTCTTGTAAATTCTTGAGTAGCAACATAAAGGTAGTAATCTTGGAAGACTCTTTGTACAGGAACTGGCAGTGTTACATGTGTTTTTTTTTTTGTTTTTTTTTTGTTTTTTTTATATCCTTGCGGTTGTGGCTGGAACCCTTTTCTGCATGAATAGTGATTTTCTTTCAGCGTAAACCCCAGCCACTTCATCCTTTATCATCGGATTGTTCTGAGGGGCCCGGAAACCACTTTTCAAATCAAAAATTCACAATGTGGCAAATGGCGGTGGTCCCTTCAGCTCAATCGGGAAACAGGACATAGAAAGCAGAGGCTGGGCTGGTGTCACGTTAGATCTCTGCTCCTGCTTTTATGGTATCTGTGAATGGCTTCTCAGCTCTCTGCCTTGAGTTTGAAGAGCTTTCAGCATGTTTATCTCAACCTTTAATTCCTACAGCTTATTGCACTGTTTGGAGTGGTGCAAGCTGATCCTCTGTGGGCTATTGCTGGAATCATGTTTCCTATCGAAAGCATACACCAGTTTGTTGATAGGGGTAATGTCTTTCATTGTGTATTTGTGTTGTGGTGTGAGAAAATTTGTCTAACCACAACTGTTGTACTTTCTTGGATATAGTATTTTGTTTGTTGCATTCACATGTTTCACAATAGTCCTGTCACAGAGACTGTTATTGAACAAGTCTCATTGCATGGTCTCTTTGGGGCAACCCATTCTCTTGATGATAGCATCTTTGAGGGTGTTGTATGGGTACATCTCAGTTACTTTGTCTATGATTTTGGGGTGGTAACATTTCCACCACATTTGCAAATTTGATTCTCTGTGATGTTATTTTTCTGACAGAAAAAAGGGTTTATCATTGAGTAAATCAGCTCTTAATGATTGAGTTTTTAAAAGGTGGTAGACGGGGGTTTGCAAATACTTCAAAAACTTCTTGAGGGTTATACATTTTTATTGTTATTGGAGAAAAAGAAAGCAATAGGAGAACTGTTGCTTCTGTTTATGTTTGTAAGAAGGAAGTAGTGACAAGAAAAAGAGTGATAGAATGTGCTGGCAAGCAAGCAATGATGAGGGAAATAATGGTTTCTGTGAAAAACTCTGTAAAGCTATATAGTAAAAATTGTGATGCTTTTGAGGATAGTGAAGTCATTTTAAACCAAATTTTGAATGCAAAATTGTTCTATTTCAATATATATTGCTTGTTTTAAGGTCATGGTTACTGGTTGTTCTTCATTCCATGGGATGCATAGTCTCAGCCATCTTTGACTGGCTAGCTGGTTGAAATCTCCTTTTGGTCATTTTTAACATACTGTTTATGACATAGCGTGCAGATGTAGTTGAGAGCAAAACTTCACACTTTTTTTTAATCTACTAAAAAGGCAATGATATTATGAATTCTCTCTTGTAATACTTTAATTTTGGTATAAAAAGTAAAACAATTCAAAATTTGTTGGAAGTTGCCATTATTTGAACATTCATTTGGACTATTATTCTCACCTGTGTTGCTATGACCCCCTTGTTTCAGTTGGTATACTCCACAGTTTCCTTTGGGATGCATTTGATGATCTTTTTAACTTTCATCTCCTTACTGAATCAAATCACAAATATTTAACTACCATTGTAAACTTTTACTACTAGATAAATATCTTATTTGAATCAGTGAAAAAGTTAATTAAAAAAATAGAGATTAAAATATTAAAGATTACTGGATCAGGTATATGTCCAAAACAAATTTAGTGATCAAAACAATAATAGTAAGGATGCTCATCTAAATATTTAGTCAAGTAATGCCAGTTAAAAAGATTAATCCTCACTCTCACACTAATATTTTTTCACTTTTGTTTCCATCTCTACAACTGGTATTACTTTTATTGTTATTATATTTAACATCCAAACTTTTTGTCTGCATGTTATTTTGTCTTTTGAATATTCTGTACTTCATTGTCTTTTGAATATTCTGTACTTCATTGCAAATACCAGAGTTACATAATATTACAAAAGGAAAAATGGGTAAAGATAATTTGATGGAATTTTTCAAAAATTTGTCAATGAGTTTCCCCATAATGCGAATTTGTCAATGAGTTTCCCCATAATGCGAATTTGTCAATGAGTTTCCCCATAATGCGAATTTGTCAATGAGTTTCCCCATAATGCAAATTTGTCAATGAGTTTCCCCATAATGTAAATATGAATTGATTAAACTGGAAGATTCTTATTTTCCTACATGCACATACACAAACATATACACAGCCTTTATTCATGTTAAATCTTTTTTTAATGTCATTAGGCATCTATACAGGAAGTAGAATTTACATTTCTTTTTTAGAAGGGCTCTTTGTGGGCGGGGATTGTCTTTTTAAATTTTTCATCTGATTGTCTGTTTCTTTACTTTTTGTCAGTTATTCTTTCACTTACAACGTGAACGATTTTTCACCGAATCCAGAGCACGGTTCTATTCTGCAGAAATGGCCAGTGCTCTAGGATATCTTCATTCCCTCAACATTATTTACAGGTTTGTATTTGAGGTTTTCTTTTTTTTTTTTCTTTTTGTGTAATCCTGATACCACAAGACTTTTCTTTTTCATATACTTGACAAAAGAATAACATCTAAAATGTACAAACTAAATAAAAATTCATATACCAACTGATGCAACAATAACAACAAAAAGTCTTTCAACTAAACCATCATCAAACGATGACTCTAGGTTTAAGGGTCGCAACATCATTACTAAGATCTGAGATACCCCACCAGTACCTCTAAAAATAGCTAACCTTGATTTCTACAATAAACGCAACTTTTGAGGAGTCTTCCTTGAAATAATGTTTTAGATAACTGCTGTTCATATTGTAGATAAATCATTTCTTAAACAGCACTACAAGGTTTCTTTTCCTTTTTTTTAATAGGACATGTTTAAAGTCTTTATATATCATGCAATTTTAATTACTATATACATTACATAAGAGTAGAATTGTTATTATTTCATAGGTTTTTCTGATTCACTTATAAGAGACAGTTGTTTATATTTGTGAAAAGTCTTTTTTAATCAAATTACTAAATGGTAAAACTGGCAAATTAAAGTAATATCATATTTATACAAAGGTTAGTTAATAAATAAGGTTTCATACTACCTGATATCACTAATAAAGGCAATAGAAACATGTTTGAACGTGTTAAAATGTGCTTAGTGTGAGCTGTATGATGGCATTGCATAATAGTATTCTTTATTAATTAACACTATAAATAGTGATAAGTGATAGAATTTTGGACATTAGAAGGCTGCATGCCAATTTCACTTCAAACATAAAAGCAATGAAACCTTTCAAGTGCACAAATAGCACATCTTCATATTAAGGCCTCTGTACCAATCATAATGCAAAGCTGCCTAGCAGTGATGAAAAATGATGGTGCAAAGCCTAAACTTTACAATTGTTGCACACACTCTATTTAGTACAGTTTAACACCATACATTTTCTATTTGTTCCCAAAAATGAAAAAGTCACTGAAAGATCAACATTTTTTTATACAGGACAAAAATGAAAAAATTAAAATGTTTAGAAAAATATATAGCACTAAATGGTGACTATGTTGGTAAAATAAACTTGTAATTTTAAAAATAAATAAATTTACTTCATTTTGATACCAGTTTCATTATTCTATACGGTAAGTAAAATTTCTTTTCATAGAATTGAAATTCTTATCAATCAATTTCATATTTGGCAGATATTTGCTTTAAGAGTGAAAGAATGATAGCAGCTTGAAACCAGTTTAGGGATTTTTATTTCTCTGCTATTGGTATCGTGTAACCCAGTACTCTCTACAGCATAGTAATTGGAAAGTTAAGTTCCGCTAAGTAATTCCTGTTGTCCATTGAAATGCTATTAAAGACAAAAAATAACTCTTAACTACCTCATCTAATATGACATCTCAACAGCTTCTTTCCAGTCATATCACAAAGCAATAAAACTTTTCTAATTATATTCTTAGCAAATTCTTGATTTTTTTCCACTCTATTTTTCCCTATTAAAGAAAAATATCTGCTTAATGGATTAATAAAATTTGGTCTGAAATACATTTTTTATTGCTGAAATATTAACATATTCTCTTACAGAGATCTCAAACCAGAGAATATTCTTTTGGATTCTCAGGTAAGTTAAGATTTATTTTTGTTTAATTTCATTCACAAAATTTTGTACATGAAATTATGGACACATGGTCAAGCAGTTAGAATGTTTGTTCTCTGATTATGAGACCCATGTTCAAATCTCATGGTCAATTTGTCAGGAAGGTGATCCCAGTATGCAGTATCTCTGGAAAGTGCTTGAAAACCATACCATGTGTTAACCCAAGCTGTGAAAATGGGTGAGACAGAACTATTTGGGAGCTGTTGATGGTTGTACTAGCTGCCCTAGTAGACAGGATACTTGGATATGAGCAGTCAGCTATTACTAAATTAAATCAGCAAATCAAATTCTAATCAAAACTATTTTTTTGCATTGAAACTCTTGGAAACTCTTCCTGTAATCTTCCAACACGTTCATCTACTTAAAACTATAATAGTAGATATTCAGTCAAATAGGGATTTTGTACTATAAATAATGTCATGTAACCCAATTCTTTCTGCAACTTGATATTTGCAAAGGAAATGGACACTGCCAAGGAATTTGTCTTTCTTTGAAGGACATGATACCAGTCTAACAGGATGGTATTGTATGGAACAAATATGATTAAGATATAAATCGACAATTCTTTATTCTTAAGTAATATTTCTTTTCTAAATATTTTATATGAAAAATTATGACTATAGTATAAGGATATGCATTGTGGTACAGTGGATATCAGCTCGGAACAAGAAACCGGGAAGCCGAGTTCGAATTCCAGTTGAATCCATTGTATTCACTTACGCGCAAATACCCTTGGGAAAGGTATTAATCCGTACCTTTCTTCCAGTTATGGGTTAAACAACAGGACAGATTGGGTTCTATAGCCTTGGTCGGCAACCAGTCTACCACAGAAAGCAATGGCAACCTACTGCGGGATAATCTTCTGCAAAGTCAGTCATATCTCTTTCGAGACATGATCACCCAAGCGTGTATCACGTATGGCACTTAACTGACTGACTGATAATGATATACCCAGTATGATGTCTAACATTGAAAAAAGGTTCTATTATTTGAATATATGTGCAGTATAAATTTACTGCTATCATTAATTTGCAATAACCTCGGCATCATGTTTTGTATTTTTACTTTTTTTCTTTAAATTCTACTTTTCTTATTTTTTGTTAACTTAAGCAGCAAAGAGTAAAATTCAATTAAATTTTAATTTCCTAGATTTCAAGCAAAGTCTAAAAAGGTTTTTATAGGATCAGTTAAAACTTGAAAAATATTAATTACTATTTTAATTATTCAAAAATGAATCAATGTTTTTTTATTCGTTTTTTTGTCAATAAATGTTTTAAATAATGATCTCTTTCATACTTAACTCACTTGTGACAAACTGATACTAAAAAATACCTCATTGTTTTTACAATATACTATCAAATTGCTCACCTAGAAAAGAAATGTCTTGGTTTTCTCTTTTCAAGATAAGTAATGTCTGTGCATTGTGGTGCAATGGATATCAACTCATAATGACAAATCGGAGAGCCAAGTTCAAATTCCAGTTAAATTCCTTGCATTCACTTATGCACAAATACTCTTGTGAACGGTATTAATCTGTCTATTCCTTCCAGTTATGAGTTAAAGAACAGGACAGATTGGGTTCTATAGCCTTGGTTGGCAACCAGTCTACCGCAGAAAGCAATGGCAACCTACTGCAGGATAATCCTCTGCCCAATCAGTCATGTCTCTTTCGAGACATGATTGCCCAAAGCGTGTATCACATATGGCACTTAACTGACTGACTGAATGTCTGTGATGATGTACTTATCTGGAACTGGAGAGGAAAATTTTTAAATACTTCATTTATCAATGCACTAATTTTATCAATAAACTAAATGCATAAGTAGATAATATTTTTACTTGGAGATTTGACAATATTCAAGCAGACACTTTAAATGATTCTTTTTTTTTTCTTTCTTTTTTTTTCAATATTATTTCAGGGTCATGTTGTATTGACAGATTTTGGTTTGTGTAAGGAGGGAATTGAAGGTATGGGTACAACTACTACATTCTGTGGCACTCCTGAGGTAAATATAAGTTTTGTTTAGAATGTTACTCCTCAAACTGTTATTATAATGATTACTAAATGTATCTAATGGATTGTATTAAGAAAGAACTCCAATTTAAAATAGAAAATGCTGCAGAAAGCTGTAACATATTACATTCATTAATTCTTTCAATCCAAATTTTGCACAACATTTTGTATATTTTTGATTAATGAGTTTACAGGATGTTAAGTACTACTCTTTTTAGATCTGATGTTTTATTTTTTTAGGAGATGGGGGTAACACAAAGTCTTTAAGAGTGGAAGAAAAATGCTCCAAGAGTATTATGTAACAGACAATTTGGAGTTAACAAGTGATGTTAAAATTTTCTTTAGACATATATTTGATTAGGATTGAAAAGGAAGAGTTGCACTAAGAAGGCATTGTGATACTAAAAACCTATTTTGCTCTTGTGTCAGTCACAATATCTTTGTGCTACTCCAACAGGAACGTTTATTTTGAGAATATCTTTATCTCATGTTACTCAAATTATCTTTAAAAATTTGACAGCATTTATGCTTAAGAATAGTTTAAATGAACTTTTATCATCTCTTCACTTCTGCCTACACTTTATTACAATAAATCAAATGAATGAAATATTTCTGCTGTCTATATTTTTAAGCAAATAAATAAAACATGAGAAAAGAAAATGTAATTGTCATTTTCTTATGAAAAATTTCTATTTCCATTAAAAAAAAAAAAATAAGGTGTTTTTCATTTTTACCAATATGTAATTACAATAAAATAAATTTCACTGAAACATGTTGAGATGAGATAAAGTTATAAACAGAATTAGAAATTAAAAAATAGAAATATTCACATTTTTTTAGTAATATCATGTCCGACTTGTTTAGTGAATTGCCTGCTTATAAAATTTAAATTCTTTTAGTTTTCTATCCATGGATACCATCACCTTAAGTTGTTCTATCCTCTTTTGCTGCTAAAATTTTGTATAATTAAAATTCATTTTGATCACAAATCACTTAGAAAATATTTTGATGTGTATTTCACAATAACAGGAGGTTGATGTTGTAGTTTTAATTTTAAAACCCATGTTAATATTTTCTTCTGTCAAACCTCACTATATTTATTCAATGGAAATGAGTGTTAAAGGAAAATAACCTTTGAAATTTTAATCCACATTGCATTTGTTTAAAAACCAACAAAAGAGACAAGTTTTATTTTTGAAGTGAAAATGTGAAGATAAACTTGAAAATGTTGAATCATTTTTTCTTTTTTTGTAGTTATGGGAAAAAAATTTATCTTTTTAATAATTGAATGCTAAAGAATTTTTTAATTTAAAAGAAAATGATCAGAAGATTAGTAAAAATAAAGAAGATAAAACAGTGTCCAGGGGTGAGGTTACTATTTTGCAATTTAACTGAGTTTTTTGTCTGAACTTCATCAAATAATGATGGTCACCATTAATAATAATAATAAAAAGATCATACATGCATAAGATAATAATTTATATAAAAGTACAAACAGGAAATGCAAATCATATTGTTTCAACTTGGCTTTATTGAGTGGGATTTATCAAAGAGAATTAGTTGTAAACTTTTATTTATCTTAAATTCTCAATTTAGGATCATCAGTTTTTGTTTTTATATTAATGATTTAGCAAATTTATGTGTGTTGATTGATTTGTTTTTTACAGCTTATGAATCCTTTGTAGCTTATTTAGAGCTGAAATATATTTTTGAATGTAATAATTTTTTTTTTTTTTTGTAAAGTGAATATTACTTCAAAATATTTTTGAGAATAAAAATGATTTTTCCAGATACAAGTCCTACTATTTCACTCATAGATGGAGAGAGAAGAGATGGATTTATATCTTCCCCAGGGTATTTCTGCATAAGTGAATGTATGTGACAAAACTGACTGGAATTCAAACTTAGCACTTTGAATTCTCATTCTGAGCCACCCACATATCCAATGTGCCTGTATGCATCATAAAACTATGATTAAATAAGTTTGTATTACTTTGAAACTAAGTTTGAGATGATCTATCAACCCATAACCCTCTGAACATCACAGGCAGAGGCTTAACACTGAGCCATAATAGCTTATTTAAATATGTTCTGAATGTTATGTAGTCAGATAATTATGCTAATCTTTGAGTGTAATTAATTTGATTCATGTAACATTATGACAAATGAAAATAGTGAATAACGACATGGTGTATGATGTTTTACTTTCTTTGTCAGTGCAGAGAAACATTTTATGAAGAGGGAGAAGATGATTTATGATATGTGATCTTTTTATATCATCCCAAGACAGAAAAGATCAACTTGTTATAAAGATTATGAAGGCCACATTGTCCTACAGAACCCCTCTCACACTCCACGGACAGATTGTCTTTGAACAAATTGTTTTCTTAGTGGGTGCACATCTCAAGACATACACTGCAGCAGCTATATGTCAGCTGACAGAGTTCTCAGGCCAAGTCTCAACTGGCCTAAGTACACATCCCATTTATATTTAAGATGTGGGCCACAAAAGCAATAAATTTTTGATAACCTTTTCGTTTGAGTCTTCATCTGAAAATCCCAGATCGTTCAATATTTTTATCACTCAATTTACAAGCCATGTTGTGTGTGTTGCCCTAGATCCATTATTTTATTTTCTGAAGTAATGGTGAATATCTATTCTTACCGTTCAATTTAAGCTATAAATCACCCCCTCTGACATCCTTGCAGTACACAACTCATTTCTATCAATCTTTCTGAGAAATAATCAGTACTCCTAAAAAAAAACTCTCATATTTATCACCAGCACTTACTGGAAAAGTAACCCATAACTAGAATGTGGTCCTCTCCACAAGTTTCAGCAGTTTAATATAGGTAATAAAAGCATAAAGTCCTTGTCTAATGAAAGCACACAGACATTGTCATAGTAAGTTCCAACATATTTAATAAGTGTTGATATCAGCAGTATAGAAAGTTGTCGATATTATTTGATCTTAGGGAATTATACTAGTAAACGCTGAATTAGTTTTATGCTTAGATTTTCACTTTGCCTTATGTTGATTAAACATTTGAATAGCCATAAATTGATTATTGGATCTTTTAAAGATTAAACAAAGCAAGATACACTGAAACTGTAACCTGTTCAGACAGCAATAAATGAATATGAAACAATAAAGAATAGTAGATAATTCTTTAATAGAATTATATAATGTTTTGTCCAGGAGATCAAATAAATTTAAATTATTATAAACAGATAGAAAGTTAGTCAAAAAAATAATTCTCTTAAAGTGTAACTTTTTAATAGAAAATTTAAGTAAACATAAAAACCTAGTTATAAAGTTTGGGTCAGTTTTTCTGGATTTTAATCATTATAATTATTATATATTTGCATAAAACAGCTTTTCTTTATTATCTATAAACAGACTTTGGTCTCTGTACAACCAGCCTTAAAGGATGAAAGAGTTAAAGCACATTGCATGTTAAAGTATTTACTTTGTAAATTAAAGATTATCCACTACATTTCTATTGCAACTTATGGATAAGTAAAAAGATATATGGTATTTTCTGTCAAGTACAAACAGGAGTAAATGCACTTGATCAAATACTCTCAAAATTTTACCAACATTGGTCATTTAATACTTTCAAAATTTTACCAACATTGGTTGTATTTTTATAAAAATATTGACTTACATAATAAAATTTGATATAATGTCCACACAATGAGATTTGGATAATTAAAAGATAATTTTAACTAAACTTAATAAATCCTAATCATTATTTATATTGTTTATTAATTTACTAATTAATAATTATTGTATGTTGTATATTATGAAGGTGCAGGTGATTTAAAGGAATGAGAAATTGTAGGGCTGAGTTTCAATTCCAGTCAGGTTCATTACGCTCACTTATGTACGAATACTCTTGGGAAAGGGTATTTGTCCATCTCATCTCTCCCCAATATGAATAAAAGAGTAGTACTTGTACCTGAAAAAAATCAATGTTATCTCAAAAAGCTTGTTAATGCAATAGTCACTTACAAAAGGATTAAGCTACGAAAACCAAATCAATCTAGCACATTATAAATTTCTTTTTATTTTATTGTGAAATGTACATTTTTTATTTATTTTTGTGATAAAAACAGAATACTCTTGAGTTCAATGAAGCCTTCCTTTTGTCTGTGTCATGCAGGGGAAAATCATGCACATTAGGAACAGCAGCATTTTTAGAAAAGATTAGGATTTCTTCCATGCCCTTAACAAAGTGTAAAAAAAAAATATCTAACTTTTGGAGTAGCCATTAATCTCACCAAACTTTATTCTAATAGAGAATCTGTAGAATTCTATAACAAGAAAAGTTTTATTAATAAAATTTATCACCATAAAAAGAAGTAACAAAAATAATTTGCACACATGAAGTCAATAATAATCTATGCAAAAGTGTTACATCATCAATAATGTCCACAGTCAAGGCACAGATCAAAAACAAATAGTTTCCTTGTTAATATGAAATTTTCAAGGTTAACACACATTTCTTATATAATTTTGGCACACAGGAAATATCTATTTTCATGATTTTGTCGGGGAGGAGTGTCTCCAAACTTTTGCAAGATATTATACTGAGTCATATATTTATGTACTATACTCAAAACACCTAAATCCAGTGTGGAAAATTATTTGCACAGGTTTAGTTATGTTGCATGTTTTAAATGTCTTGGATTTAATTTTTATTTATAATTCATTAATTCAGTCTGTTAATTGCCATATGTGATACATTCTTGGGTGATCATGTCTCTTTTTTTCCGTGACTGACTAGGTAGAAGATTTTCTGCAGTAGGTTGCCATTACTTTCTGTTGTAGACCATATGCCAACCAAGGCTATAGAACCCAATCTGTCCTATTCAACTGCTGGAGGAAGAAGAGATTGATTAATAGTGAATGAAACAAATTCAACTGGAATTCAAATTTGACTCTCTAATTTCTCATTCTGAATTAATATCCATTGCACCACACTGTACACATTTTTTAAAGAAACTGAAATGTGTAATGAAAATTGAATATTTTTCAACAAGGTGGAGTGCAAGAGGTAATAGGACAAGTGTACTGTGGGGAATGCCTCTCTTCATCCCAGAAAAGTGATGTTGCTGGCGTGATATGGTTGGATTGAAAAACAACCCTTTACAATAAACTCTTGCAAGAAAAGCAAACAATTGGAAGCAACAATTGATTAGAAGTATCTTGAATTGATAGATAGAAAGGTCAGATCAAAGATCAGAATTTTTTTTTTTTTAAATCTTTTCTTGGTCAGGCTGAGAACTTTCAGTACACTTTCTTAGAAAATCAAAATAATGGTGGACTGCATCTTCCTTAACTGAACCATCAGATTACTATTTATTCTAGTCTTTACAGAATATTCTTAATGTAAAAAAAAAATCATCCTCTTGAAGACTATTTAAAAGAACTTAGAGAAATTTTTTGGTGAGATGAAAGATGGCACAAGATAGTGAAACAAAACAGCAAATATATTGGTTAATAAAGTTAATGCTAAACATAAAAGAGGCTCTCTTTTAGTTTTACTTAATACACAAAGTGAAATTTTTTAATCAATTCTCAACATCCTTTTAAAAAACAAACAAGATATCTGTAATATTAATATCTCAGTTATATCATGTTTTTCTTTTTACAACAAAATGACTAAAAAAAACTCACTGATATATATCAAGTTAAACCTCCTGCTTAAACCAATAATTAACTTTACTACAACAGAATAGCAATATTTTCTGATAATTCTCTACTGAAATTCAAGATGATCTTTACAGCTCAGACATCCTATATGCAGTCAAATACAGTAACTATTTTCATTTTGACACATTTGGTAAAATATATTTATCATTTTTTTCTATATTCATTTCACCCCAAGCAAGGCACTACTACCACTTATGGGAAGGGTTTACATAAGAGGTGAGTGATGATAAAGAAGAACATGTTACAGGGATTGACACAGAATGGATAAGAGAAGGATGAGAACACTGGTGTGAAAAGGGCTGCATAAAAGTAGAGTGGAAAGGGAGAAGGACATGATACAAGGGTTGTCAGGGAAGGGATGCAAGTCAAAAAGATAAGGGATGGCAATTGACATTGCATTTAAATTCATGCAGATTGTAGCTGTCAGGGAAGCAAGTATATAAAAGGGAATTCCACAGGCAGGAAGTGCAAGAAAAGAAGCTGAAGAGTAGAAGTTGTGGTTACATTTGATCAGTTTCACTGTAAAAGAGCGGGACCTAGTCGTTAGTCTAGTAGCTAGAGTAAATTCACACAGGGGAGGCACCAGGAAGCTAAGCTCATCAGAGCAGAAGCCATAAAAGTGAGAAAGTTACTGAAGTTGAGCTACCAGGTGCAGATTCTCCAGTGGATTTTGTCAAGAACCCTGAGATGAATAGCAGGGGGCACCCACACAGATGTGACAGCAGTATTCAATGCATGGGCAGATGGTAGAGTTATACATGTGCAAGATGGATTCAGACAAGAAAAACTTTCTGGCCCTACACAGTGTACCAACTTTCCTAGCAGCATATATAACTATGGATTTAATGTTGTCATTCCCCTTGAGGTCAGCTGATAGAGTTAGACCAAGGAGGGACAGTGTTTTGCTTTCAGGGAGACTAACCTGATCCATGCTGATGAGGCAGTTGTCTATGGCAACTAAGGGCATTAAAATTTACAAGCTATTTCTTACCCCAGTCCACCACAGATTGAAGGTTTTTTTCAGCAGTGAGGTTTGCTTTGTCAGCTTCAGCAGATTTCTTATCAGAGCAAGAGTAAATAGTGGTATTGTCAGTATAGATGCCTACTTGGGATCTGATTACATCAGGGAGATCATTGATGAAGATCAGAAAAGGCCTAGAACCTTGACCCACGTTTGTATGATAGTATCTGAAAGCATGCCCATTCAATACTACCTCCATTACACAATTTGAAAGGAATGACTGGATTAGATCAAACAAGCATCCAGTTATACCATAGCCCTGTAGTGTGCATAGAAGGCCAGCATGTCAGACGCTGTCAAATGCTTTGAAGATATCTAGGCCAACAGCTTGAGTTTTGCCGTTCTCATGGAGAGCCTGGTTCATATATTCTGTGATGGTCATTAGTATACTAGCAGTAGACCTGGTGAAGTGGAAACTATACTGTTTATCAGAGAAGAGGTCATGGGCTGTGAGATGTACCACTTCAGCATTGATAATAGCCTTAAACAATTTACCAAAGATCAGTAGGAGGCTGATAGGGTGATAATTAGAGGGTTCTGAGGGTTCTCTAGAATTCTTAAATACAGGAACCACAGAGAAGGACTTCCAGCAGACAGGAAAGTAAGAAGCAGAGAGGCAGTGGTTGTAGAGTTTGGAGAGGACAGGTGAGAGTTCAGGGGGCACATTTCTTCAGAACAATGATTGATATTCTGTCACCTTTGCTTGCTTTATGGGGATCAAGCTTTGAAATTATGTTAGAGACCAGCGAGGAGTAATGTGAAAGTCACTCAGTTGAGCCTCAGTTCTAGGTGGGAAATCAGGTGCGGATATCCTAGACAAATCAATTGTTAAGTTGGTGAAGAATCTGCAAGCAAAGCATTCAGCTTTATCTACTGAAGATGTAAAGACCTCAAAGGACCTGACAACGTACTGTTGTTTAACCTATTTTTACAAAGTCATCAGTAGTCTTTGGAGCTGAACTTGTGGGATGCTATATGTTGTTTCATTCTTTCAGTAAACAACAGCTTAGCATAATTTAGATTCTTCTTGCACTCATTACAAGCAGAGGTAAAAAGATGCTTATTATGGTCAGATGCATGGCTTTGATAAAGCTAGAAGAAGTGATTCCTATGGACAATAGTTGTTGAACAAGCAGGGGAGAAACAGTGGGACAAATGGGGTTTGTCATAACTTCTTGGCTGGGATGCAAGCATTGATGCCAGGTTTAACCCAAGAGGAAACTTTGGATGCACAGGAATTTTGTTCCAAGGGACATCACACAGAAAATCGCGGAACAACTCCCAGTCAGCTCTTTGATAGCAGTAAGATATTCTGCTGGTCTGAGGTTCCTGGGGGAGGGGAAATGGAAGAAGATATTAATGGGAACTACAGTATTGTTAGATTTGCTAAGAGGGCAAAGCTGTAAGGCTTGGTAAGAGTCAAGGATAGAAGTGAAACAGATCTAGCAGAGAGTCAGTTCCATTAGGGTTATTAGAGAAACATGTAGAGAAATCCACCACTTTTATAAGGCATTGAGTGATTGTAAAGTTCATGGTATGGATACCAGCAAGATCTGTGACAGTTTTTCAACCACTTGGCATGGTGGGCATTAAAGTCTCCAAACACAAATATAAGAGCAAACAGATAAAAGGAAATGGCCTTATCTATATTGTTCGATATGCTGTCAAGTACGAACAGTCAGCAGATGAAGGGGAGCAGTAGAGAAAGATAAACTTAGTAGAGAGAAATATAGGAATGGTCTTGAAGATTCAAAAGATATCACCCTATCTAGAGGGAGATGTTCATTGACATAAACACCAATTCCATGCATATGGATATTGAAGTCCTTCCTAAAAAGGTAAAGGTAACCAGGAATATAGAAATCAGAGGAAGGAATAGAAGGGTCAAGATTAGTTTCACAAAGAGCTAAGATGTCAGGTGAGTTTACTTGGAGGAAGGATTCAACACTGCAAAAGATGGTACGGATACCACGAATGTTCAAGAAAGAGATGTTAACAGGTTTAGGTGATTTTTGTTTAGTTAGTTTTAATTCTTATTTTGTATGGCATCATAATTAGAGATTTTTTGGTAAGGAGAGGACTAGAGTAGTAGTATCATTCAACCATCAAATGCAATGTGTAGGAAGGAATCTGGTACAGACTGCAGCATAATGTGATCTCGGGGTCGCCCACCAAAGGCACTTGCAGGGACATCCATCCATGCACAACATGGCACTCCAAGAAACCCTGATATAATTCAACTGCTGATCAGAGTAGCCTCTGAAGATATTACACAAGAGTTCAGGCTTTTAACTACCAGTCAAAACCAGGAAACTGCCAACCCGGTATCCTCAGAATGAAGAGACATTGCCACCATCCACATACATTGCAAAAAGCTTCCAACAATGCTATTATTAAGACCCGAGGAGAGGAAAGAAACCAGGAACCCCTTCCTAAACAGGAAACAAGGGATGAGCCTCTACTCCCATTTAAAAGGAGGAGTATGAACCAGGTGATAAAAGGGTCTATCTACTCCAATTTAAAAAAAAAAAATTTTAATTTTTTCAATTAAAAATCTAAGTTTTAACTGGTTAAAAGTCAGAAGATCACTTAAAAATCAAATCAACACCAAATCAAACTAGACATGAACAAAATGGTAGGATTTTAGAAAAAAGAGGAAAAAGAAAAAGATATCACAGCTCACAAGTGGAATGGCCAGTAAACTAAAAATGATGAGCATTTGATGGAAAGTTTCACTTTTTTGGCTAAAACCAGATCAAGCAGTGATTAAATTTACTTCTAAGTACCTTATATATGACACTGGATGGAGAGGTTATATGAACTGATAACCTGAAATCCAGCCATCTGATAATTCGGTAAATCTTGTAGACACCTAATTTATCTGTTTTCAGCTGATTTTAGTCATAAATGTTTTAGGAAGATTCTTGTATCAAGCATTATCATTGCTCTTCTCCTTCTATGTGCCATGACCCTTCAGGATGTTGGCAATCATAATTCTGCACAACTCTCAGCCCATTGTAGCTTTTAGTAAGGGTTATCTTTTCGTATCTCCACTAATTCATGTTCTACCAACCATTTACAAGCAAGTAAATTATGCACTATTTTCCCCTATCCCTCTTGCCTTGAAAATGTCCTGTGAGTATTCAATTTTTCAAGCTCTTTTTCCTCATTACATGCCCTAGAAATTTCAACTACTTTTTCTGATTCTCAGTATTTTTCTTTTTGTTAACATTTTCCAAACTTTTTGTCTTTGCCCATGTGTTCAGTATATGGTATTTTCAGTATCCACTTATAGAAATAAATTTCTGATGCCTCAAGTCACTTCATCTGCGAGAAGGTTGTCGATCATTCAATGCCATATAAGAGAATCAATGTCAAGTGTGCAGCTAGGAAATTCATCCAGCAACTCATCAATTTACACATGATGAATGTGGCAGAGTATGCAAGACAATGCAGGTCTTGTTATCCACAAGTAGAGTTTGGAAACACCAAGCCCCAAATCATGGAAATATTTCCTGTGTGCAAAAATTACAAAAGAAACATCTATTAACTTTGAAATGAAAGTATTTGTTTTTTATCTATGCTTTGACTGTGAACATTATTGGTGATGCAACACTTTTGCATAGATCATTATTGACTTCATATGTACAAATTATCTATTGGTAGCCTTTTCAAAGATTATGATCAGTACTATACTGGGAATAACATACTAGGTATATTAGAAAACTACTCCAGTTTTACCGATCACATAAAAACACACTAGCAAGAAGAACAACTTAGTTTGCCACATCTGCAATAAATATTGCAAGTCCCTTGTGGGTCTCAAAAAGCATTGTCATACTCATGAGAACCAAAAATATTGATCATACATGTTTAAAGAGTCAATAGCCACCATATAATGTGTACATCTATCCTGACAATTATGTCATATTTTAAAGCCTTTTGATATCAATAGTAGGACTGGGAGATCTTTTATTATGATTCTGGGCATAATGGATAGAATTATTTAGAACAGTAATTTAAAAGACAAAATATCGCTTCTATTATATATAATAAAAAACCTTATGTCGAACATTTTATATATATATATATATATATATATATAGAGAGAGAGAGAGAGAGATTATAACACCTCTAATAACCGTGTGATATCTCTTTTTAGTATTTGGCTCCAGAAGTGTTGAGAAAACAGCCATATGACAGAACTGTTGATTGGTGGTGTTTAGGTGCTGTACTTTATGAAATGCTGTTTGGATTGGTAAGTTAACATTTTATTTTCTTACTGTTAATACCCTATTTGGATGCATTGCTATGGCTAGATTAATGTTGCTAAAAAGATCTTAAATTCATTTTTTTAATAATTGTCTTATCAGACTTGAAAGAGAATTCAGCCTCATATCAACTTTGACTTCATAGATTTAATCTTATCAACAGCCATCATATTCACCATGGTTTGCCTGCCTGCCTACAATAGCACAATGGTTAGCAAACTCGTCTTGTAGTTCAGCTTACTAATGTAGCATAATTGATTTTCCCTGATTACTAACACTACTGTGGCTTTGTT